>CM030321.1:839509792-839699289 GCA_002915635.3 Ambystoma mexicanum | reverse complement strand
GCACTCCCTTGGCTGAATCCACCGATCCACTGGCCATACTGATTCAGGGGTGGTATTAGCCAGCCAGGGACTGCGCCACAATCCAAGAGCGGAAGGTTGCACCTGCAAGCACAGCTGGGACCCCCACATACAGCCACAACCTCCTGCACATCGAGGAAGAAGCCTTTCTGCAAATAGGAACTGGACTTCCTCGTGGACTACGTGCGGGACCACAGCAGTGACATGCTAATGGGTGCTAATTGTCAGACTATGGCTGCCCACCGTGATACCCACTGGAAGCAAGTTGCGGAACATGTGGAGTGCATTCGGCCATGAGGTGCACACGGTGCAAGAGTGCAAAAAGCGTTGGAATGACCTCAAACGCAGGGCTAAGGCTAAGCGTGCCTCAAATTACAACTTGACTCTGGTGACTGGCAGTGGGCCTGCACCAGAGGAGGAACACCTCACTCTGCATGAGTCAATCGTTGCAGAGTTCATACCATCTGAATCGGTCGAAGGAGTGGGAGAGATGCCGGACTTTGATGCCCAGTCTAGTGAGTGTTGATGCGTGTTTGTCGAGGACGTGGGTGTTTTACTTGTGTGATGTGTTGTGCATGACTGCCACTACATGTCACGTATACATGGTTCTGATGTGCAAGTAATGCAATGTTTCCCTGATGCATGTCTACTCTGCTGGATAGTGGACATGTGGAGCAGTTGGGGACTGTCCGCATCACCACTATTGCACCCTACTCACATGCTGGTTACCAGTATGCCCCTCCGGTCCATGTTCCAGCTCACTGGCACTTCTGCATGTAGCGTGGGGTGACCTTCCTCTCAGCCCAGGGACTATGCATAGCATGACTGACGTGCATGTGTCCTCTGCCTGCAAGCGGGTACTCAATGTAGGCATGCTCCCTTGCCCCTCAACCCCCGCTCTGCACCCCAATTCCACCTTAGCACTGGTCTGCTACAATATTGCCGTTGGGTACTTCCCTGTTCATGCCTCCTGTGTACATGCTAACATCCAGCGGCCAATCTGCCAGACATATGCTGTGTGGTACATCCTTAGTACTTGATGCAGGGTGTCTCACTTGGACTGTGCAGAGGTCAGATGCCCCGCAGGGACATGAGTGCCCATTCATGCTCCATGTGCATTCCACGCATGCCCCTATGTGTCCATGACTGGATGATCACTGTAATACAAGTCCTGGATGACCTACATTGCATGGCATTTCATCTGCCTTCCCATGTCAACTGTGGCTCAGTACTGCGTTGCACACATGTTTAGGGTCTGACAATCTGTGTGGGTCACAGGCCTCAGCCTGTTTAATGGCCAATGACTCTGTCCAACTGGTGTAGTGTCTTCTTCACACGTGGGTGTACTCCAGAGGTTTCATCATGTGTCCTGCTTACTGTCCCATCATCATTTGCTGTGTTGTCACTTGACTCACATGATGCTGTTGATGCTAGTCAACACTGTCTGTCAATACACAGGTCTATGGTCAGCCTTTTGATACCATGCTAGGCATCCCTGCTTTTGCACTTGGGGGAGGGGTGGTTTGCTTGTAGACATGCTACCCATTGAATGCACATTGCACGTGATGCCTGAAGTTGACCTTGCACTGCCTTCACATTTTCTGACACACACCATGAAGTCCTTGTACATGTAGATAGTGAGTAACATACATATTTGATGTACATCATTGCTGCACTGCATAGACCCACTTCAGTGCAAACTGCCACCTTTCCACAGGTCTAATCACAGAAGCAATTTCAAGTTGACCCAGCATGCATGCCAGGTTCTATTTTGTGTGTCACATGTCTGCCTGATGTGTTTGTTGTCGGTGTGTGTGTGTGTTGTGTGCTTCTGACATGTGTAGTGACCTTTTTCTCTCTATTTTTCAGATGATGACGCAATGGAGCCGGAGGATGGTGTTGTCATGCCAGGCACAGGGTTGTTATCACTACATCAACCCAGCACAAGTGGGGTCGTGGGGTGGTAGGCCACGAAAACCCCCAAGTGCTACAGTCCATCTTGTCTCTGGCTGCCTATGAGTCCAGCCTTGATGACGACTCTGACGTCCATGTCGAGTTGGATGAGCATCAGGTCCATATGTCAGGGGTGAGTGATTCTGATGTGGACACTCCTCTGTCCGCGACACCTGCACTGAGGGGTTCAGACAGTTCGCACACCATCCAGCTGATGTGCCTGGGACATCACGTCGACGGGGCATGTAGTCGTGCAGCCGCGGGCGGTGCCAACACAACGAGGACCCCGTCCTTGGGTCCGCAGGGTCAAGCCCAGCAACGCGGTCGCCGCGCGCAACCGCTGTATACTGAGTGGGAGCAAGACATGACTGCCAATTCTGAACGGCAGGGGCAGCAATGGAGAACATCGCTGAGAGCATGGAGCGTGTGGCCGATCTGTGCTCCCCTGCTAGGCAGGTGCTTCTCCAGCAGCAGGCGGCACGGTCCACGGCCCGCTCGCTCAGGCTGGGCATGGCGGCCTCAGACAGGGCACGCCAGGCTGAAATGTCGTCTCTGCGTCAAGCAATTGCTGCTCACGCAGAGGCACACATGGAGGCCTGAGGGGGAGTATGCTTCCTCAGATCCACTCTGGGTGTCCTTCTGATGTCCCAGAGGGAGCGGGCAGAGGAGAGGTTTGCACAGCTTGAGCGTACCATCTCGGCTGAGCTACATGCTTGCCGGAGGTGCAGCGGTTGTCCAGCCAGGCCTTGCAGGAGGAACTCTGTGTTACACGTGCTACCTTGCAAGAGGAAGCACGTGTATCACGGAGGTTGCATGCAGACTACGTGTCATCGCCACACAGAACCAGGCTCACCCGTCGGCAGACTTGCTGCCGACGAGGGGCAAGCTGCGGCTAGGCGTGGTCATGCTCCTGTGCCACGTCCTCCTTTCCAGGAAGAGCCAGACTCGGACGACAATCTATCTCCCACATAGGTCGGGCTGTGCAGGCGTTGAGCCCATGGAGGTTTTTTTTTTCCTCGACATCATCGCATGTGGGTGTTGAGCAGCTGCACCCTGTACCTCCCCCTTCCTGGGTGCCGTCCCCCCCGGGTCGTATGTGGCCATTTTTGATTTTTCTTTTAGTTTAGTTAGTTAGTTTAATTAGGTAATGTAGGTTTTTTATAGTTAGTTTAATTAGTTAATATAGGTTTTTCAAATTGCTTGTCTATTGTGCTTTCATGTGACGGTGTGGTGCTTTGTGGCTTTTGAAAGCATGCACTGCCTGTTCCAGCTGGGCAATTCAAGCTTGTCTTGTGTATGTGTTTGCTACTTGGGGTCCTTGACTCACATATGTCAGTCCTGCTTCCCTTTTATTTTATTTTTTTAAATATATAATTGTAAAGGGATGATGTAATTTTAGTTGGAAAAGCGGGGGTAACACCGGAAAGGAGCAGACAGAAAGGACAAACACAGTTGTCCATAATATGAATGCTCAGAGTTCAACTGGAGCTCTGCTTACCAGTGTTGACAACGGCAGGTATTATAAACACGTGAGTGGAAGGTGTGTACCTTCACAATGTTCAGAGCTCCATTTGGGCTCTGTCACCCGGGGTAAAGCTCCTGAGTATGTAGGACTACGGCCAAATGTGGTGTCCAAAGTGGGCAGTCTAATATGCCTATTTTATACCAGCATGGGTCCATTGAGAGCGCTTCCTAAGGAAAGTTTTTCCCTAGTTAGAGGGATTCATCAGGGATGTGTAGTGACTCCCCCCTATCCTGCTGTCTTTCGAAATTGACCCTGCATCTTCTCGGCCACTATATATACTTCTTGTGTAGCCCTTCTGGGGTGTTCGTAATGGGATTCCCATACTGCCTTTATTAATAACATACAGTTGTGTGATTCCCTCCTTTGCTGTGTTACAAAAAAAGCATTCCCTACTTTCCCGTGTCAATCCTACTCCCCTCTCCTGCCCCTCATTACGGTTATCCAGTATGCCAATGCCTGTCCCGACTGCATATCCCTGACCCTCCTTCCCCACCAGGGTCTCAGAGGCCTGTGTGAGTATGACCTTGCAGGCACCCAGACCACGGTGGGGTGGTTGGTTCGTGCCACTCCTGCGCCTGTACACGGGAGCTGTGACAGTACACATCCTTTCGTGGTGTATCATTCTATGTTATGTACCACACATGGTACACATCCTGTTGTGACATTGTTTTACTGTGCTACCTTGGTTGTTAACATCATTGTGGTAGTATTTGGCCTTTGTGGCGTACTGCTACTTCAAGACATCTACTGGAGGCTGTTCTGGTTTGTTTTACTGCCTGCAGGCTATTTGCTTGGCTTCTGTGTTGGCCTGCTTTGAGTTCTCTTGGATTTGGTGCTTTTGCAAAAAAAGGTGGACTCTGAGGGTGCTGGTAACTTTTTACACACAAGGTGGGAGATGGTGACAAAGGGGAAGGGTGATCCTTTGGCCAGGTGAAATTAAAGGATGAGTCTGAGTAACCCAGGTGCAGTTGTTCAGTGGGTCGTGGTGATTTGTGAGGCGGGGGGGTGTTTTGTTGTTGATAATTGCCTTGCCCTGCAGTGTGATGGGCACCCTGACATTGTAATTGTGGTATCCTATGTACATGATGTATTCTGCTGATCAATGCCTGTTCATGTGTTGTGTTTACCTTTCAGGTGTGAGGGGATAGTTGTGGTTTGACATGCTGGGGTGTACACATGGTGAATGTTCACATGTGATGTGAAGAGGACACTGATGATCACTTGATTGCACATGCATATGTTGAGTGCATGTCCCTACTGACCCACACACTCACACTATTATCTACTACATGTACAACCACCCTTCCATGTCCACGTATACACTCTGTTTGCCTTCTGGTGCCCACTGTGTCCCTGCAGCACATGTTCTATGAACAATTGTGGATCCTGTACATGCCTAATTTGCTTTTTGATGTAGTTTGTCGCTTAGATGTGATGCTCAGGGTGTGCATCACATGCAATGGCTGTTCACTGTGCTGTGCACTGAGCAGTGTGTTGCAGGAGGTGGACACGGCACACAGAAGCTGCAGTGTTGATTTTGCAATGCACATTGTGCATGTAGACAGGCATTCATTGTTATGTTACAACTACAACTTTTGGAATGCATTTGGGTATGACTTATTTTGGGCGGGAGGTGGTTGGTCAGTCATTTCATCTGATTCCATGTCAGGCATCATTGTCTGATGCCAATTTACATTTTTCACATGGCAATGTGTACCTTATTGGTACTGTGTTGGTGTTTGGCTATGGCTTGCCATGGCATTTTGTGGTTTGGGAGGGTTTGAGTGACATACCAGTGATAGTCATGGCTGTTTTGCAGGTCTGTGTGATTCACACCTTGCATGTGTGCCTTTTGGTCACAACAGGATTGCTTGTGTTAAGTAGCTAGGGATGCACACAATGTGGCAATTCCATGGCAACAATCTCAGGGTGGTAAGGTTGTGACAGTTGACTGTCTCTTTGTCATCATCGATTGTCACCTGGTATGTGCCAGGCCTGTGTGCACTCCGCAGGGTTGGAGTTTAGGTGAAAAATGTGGCCACAAGCTGGGTCCGGGCTGCCTCGCCACATGCCCTATCCCCTCCCATGGGCAGCGCCTGTGCCTGTGGTTGGGGATGTGGGGCACCACCATGTCCACCGGTACGCCCTGCCGTGTTGCAACATTGTGCAGGACACATGCTGCCACAATGATCCTGCACACTACTGGGGTGCATAGAGTAGCTGCCCCCCAGAGCGGTCAAGGAGCGGAAGCGTGACTTGAGCACTCCGAATGTGCGCTCCACTATGGCCCTGGTTGCAATATGGGCGCGTTGTATCTTACCTGGGGTGGTGTGGTGGGGTTCCGGATTGGCGTCATCATGTGGTTGCTCAGAGGGTAGGACCTGTCCCTGGAGAGGTGACAGGGTTGTGATTATTGGGGTTTGTGTAATTGTGTGTGACATGCATGCATGTGCACGGGCATTTGTACTCACCTAGGAGCCATGTGTCGCCATGCTGCCCAGCTTCCAGGGCCCGGCTCAGGGCGGACATTCTGTATATGAAACTGTCATGGATGGAGCCAGGGTAGTTTACATAGACAGAGGTGATGATTCCCTTTCTCGTACCACCTGTACGTTGATGGAATGCCAGTGCTTGCGGTTTCGGTAGATGTGCTCAGTGGCCCTATGTGGACGTAGGGTTAATGGGTGCAATCTATGGCACCGAGCACTTTGGGGGAGTGTGCCACCCTGTAAAAGTCTGGACAACGGCCTGCCTTTCTGCGGGTGTTCTGGGCATGTATATGTGCCTGCGGACTGAGGGGCGCGCTGTCATGATTGCCAAGACCTGGTGTAGGCAGCGTGACTGCGTGGCCTGTGAGACCCCCCACACTGGCAGTAGTCCGCTGAAATGACCCAGTGGCCAAAAAATGCAGGACATTGAGCACCTTCTCCAAGGGGCTCAATGCTTGGGAGCAGAGGGTGGGGGATGTAGGTCATCTTCCCACTCCCTGACCAGGTCTAGGATGATACGGGGTGGAAACCTATACCTGCCATAGACCTGGTCATCAGGCATCCCAAAAAGGCTTGTCCGTGGTGAAAAAATGTGTGCTCTGGCTATTCTCCTCCTCCTGCGGTGTCCCACGATCAGTGCTGCGACAAATGGGGCATTCATCGTAGCTGTATATACGTGTTTGTTGTTTGCGCGCACTTTTATACTGTGCGCGGGGACGCTTCCGCCTGCCTTCGTGTGGCAGCCGCGTTGATGCCTGTGTGCGTCTTTTGCCGTGCGCGGGTTTCCCGTATTCAAATCCATGAATACGGGTTGTTCGCGTGCGTGTGGGCGTTCTGTGTAGTTCCCTGCAGTACTTCCCCAGTTACGCCTTCTTTTTCACGCGTTATTCCGATTCCGCGTGTTACGCCCACTGTTCCGCCCACTTTTGTTGTGTGCGCCGCGCTTGCTTGCTTGCCGTTTGATGACGTGTGTGCCTGCGTGCGCCATGCACGGATTTGGCACACAACCAGTGGGAAACAAGCGCAGCGCCTTCCTTGAATCGCACGCGTGCGCATGCGCTTGCTTGCTCACGCTTGCGCCACCTTGCGCCTGCTTGCGCTGGGATTTTCGGCACACGTTTGTTCCATGAATCGGCCCCTCAATCTTCTATATATTACCTTTAGGTCCATTCTTCGGACCGCTTCATGGAAACCTGAACCACTATATACAATTTCTTGAAATAATAGGCATCCAAGCCCTGAAGACGGATCCTTGTAAATCCGAAACGCGCCGTTAAAACACATTCTTTCATCCAAGGAGCCTATTAAATGTATATTTAGTCATGTTTCTGACATAACAAGTTTGTACACTTTGTCTTGGATTTGAAAAGGACTGTAGAGTGTGAAATGTTAAACACAACCATTTTTATTGTCCTCATTTCTTTACATTTATTTCTACAATTACATTTGAGAATATCCATGTACATATGTGAAATCATTTACCAGTCTTTTTGTTGATTAAAATGGACTATTCCTTTATAAATGTATTTGTATTGTGAACAATTTCATGAACCTGCAAAGTATTAATGCACTGGAAGAGCCAAGTTTGGTTCACTTAGTAACACTTACCCATGGTATATTTTTTGTACTAAGAGTTTTTTGAACTAAGAGTTTTTTGATCTTGAATCTAATATCCATAATATTTGATACAAAATTATATTGAGATATTTTCCCCACAGCAGTTCATCATTGGGTCACCTGTTAGGGTCTAACAGGTTTAGTTTGCCAAATACATGCTTCCAATATCAACTAGAGTGCTAGAGTTTCTATTTCTGTAAAGTTTTTTCAATTACATTTAAATCACCTTTCAATCACTCGGGTGAGTAGGTGTATGGAAAGGCTGCTGCTATCCAATTACTTCATAGAAGTGTGACCAGGGAAAGCAACATACCCACATACTCATAGCCAGATGCTAAACCACCACTGCATAGCCTAAATGATCTATCAAAATGTTAACATCTAGAAGACATATGGAGATATAGTGCCCATGGCAACCGAGAGGATGTTTGAGATTCACCCTCTTCCTTTGGTCATTGCAACTGGTGAAAGTAACAGTGCAGAGAAGCCACAGCATACTTGCTTTTACTTTCCTTGATCGATGTAATCGATCTGCCTGATAAATTAGGGTAAAGAAGCTTCAACCTAACCTTGTCTTACAATTGGGAGTCCTCTAATCCTGTGAACAGGTGATTAATAGGTCTACTTTAAATATTAACAAAACCAAAACAGAGATTCATGAAACAGAAACCCAAGAGACAGTGTGTGTGTACTAATAAAGGTATCCAAAAGCCAGCAAGAACAGAACTATCTACTTGAAAAGAAGACCTATACTTATTCAAGAAAGAGTGTTTTGTTTACCCTAGGGGTGTTTAATACATTGCTGTTTCTGACTGTGTACTTTCCTAATGGACACAGATGAACACATTGAACATATTTAAAGCAATGACTATATACATCAACCTTGACAAAGTGCTTATGCATGAAATATGTATCACTTTCATTTGTTTAATGATGCAATGTAAACAACTCTATACATTATGGCCATAAGTATGAATTTGATGGTATTTCCGATGGAAATAGTGACTGACACATTCCATATACTTACTGGATATGGAAAGCATACAGTAACTTTTGGGGTCTGCATGATTCCACATCATGACGATCAGAAGTCATTTCCCATTTCGGAGTACCATAAAACTGTGGATTATTATGATAAAATGTGAAAAATATCACATGTGGCTTCCCTTTTAGATCGCATACCTATATCAGTTCTGAAAGCGATGTACTGTGGACTTTTGCCCCTTCTGGCTTCAGCAGTCAATCAATCACTTTTTTCTGGTTCTATCAACCTTCTCTCAAACACGCCCTTGTTGTCACTATGTTAAAGAAACTATCATTTGACCACTCTTCACCTGCTAACTATGGACCTATTTCTCTTGTTCCATTCTTTATGAAATTATTAGACTTTCACATTGCTCCATGTTCACCTTCTTTTCTTGGGGATACTTCTGTCTTTGACCGATTCCAATCTGAGATTCGTCTGGATTGTGGGATGGACTCAGTACTTGTCTTGGTAGCTGATGACCTCGCCAGGCTGTCTGCAAGTGGCGGTGTGTGTGTGTAATAACAAAGCATACACTGCGAGTGAATCAGTAAGGTGTTTATTTCGATCACGCTGTAGCCAGCGGTGCTCCAGCTCCCACAGCAACCCCTTCAACTGACCAGTAGAACTCCATAACGTAGGTAAACAAAACTGGAACATGGAGTGTGGAATTCTACATGATAGGATTCCACACTAGCATGGCGTGAACTATTCACAACACTACTCCCCGCCTTGCACATTCAACAAAACATAACACGCAACCAAACCACAACCCGAAAAAATGAAGGAACAAGAAGGAAATGAAGGAGGAGAAGAAAAGAATAGGAGGAAAGATCAGCTTGATGGAGCACCAAGAACAACCAAGAAAATTAGCGTGCGATAGCACCTAGAACAAACTCATTGTACTTAGAGGGAAACCTCCTCACCATAGCCGGGTTAGTCTTGCGCGTCCCAGACTCCAAGTCACACTCTCTAGGGGCCGATATCGTTGCCTCCATACCACCCGAAGTCGAGGCAGAATCCACTGGACCCGTGGATGTCAATTTCGCATCAACCTGTAGCCAGCGGTGCTCCAACTCCCACAGCAACCCCTTCAACTGACCAGTAGAACTCCATAACGTCGGTAAACAAAACTGGAATATGGAGTGTGGAATTCTACATGATAGGATTCCACACTAGCATGGCATGAGCTATTTACAACAGTGTGCTCTGATCCTTTTAGATCGATCGGAAGCATTTGATACCATCAACCACACCATCCTGTTGGGCAGAATGGCGGCTGCTATCTCGGGTCAGGTCCTGACCTGGTTTCACTCTTTTGTAATGGATCGCTCTCACCCCCTCTTTCCCTCCTTTTCAATCTGGCTCTCTTCCAGTCACTTGTGGTGTTCCCCAAGGGTCAGCTCTGTCCCCTATTATATTCAATGTTTATGTTCAGACTTTGACCAAACAGATCCAATTGCGTGGCTTTCAGTGTTACACGTACGCTGACGACACACCAATTGTGGTCTGTCTTGATCTTGTACAACCCGAGGCTTCTGCCAGTCTTTGCTTGTTCCTTTAGTCAGTGGGCCACTGGATGTGCCTTATCTGGCTCAAACTTAACAGTGACAAGACCGAGGCTCTGGGGGTTCGTCCGTCCACCACTTCTTCGTTTTGCATCTCTGCTTTTTGGCCCCCTTCCTTGGGCCTTTTTCAGGTGACCACTGTTAAAGATCGGGGCATAAAGATTACTGTCTCACTATCTATGTAGTCTGAGGTCAGCTCTGTCTGCCAAACTTTCTACCTTAGCATCTCCATGCACCTGACGTGTCCTCTGCTTACTGTGCTCATATTTTTCCCATCTTACGTGCAATGCATTGGCTCTGTGTAACTGGAAGAATCAAATGTAATACACTTTGTATCATCTATCATGCCTTTTATGGTTCTGGAGCGGAATTCTTGCAGGACACATTTTGTCCCTATTTTCCATCTAGATCTCTTTGCTCAGCCAATGCTTTATCTATTCAGGTCTATTGGTTTTGCCATTCCAAAGTTGGTGGCTGCTGTCATTGTATGGAACACATTACTCCTTTCTATTCAAACAATTGAAGATCATCTTCTGTTTCATCATCAGGTGAATACATTCCTTTTCTAAACATTCTTTTCTATCGCTGTTCCGTCCGCCTGCAATATTATCCTCCCCAGCGCTGTGCTACACATAACAATTACCACTTTCAGTAATGATGTGGCATGCATTACCTATAGCCAAACAAAAGCAAGCAGAGTAAAAGAGTTTCAAGTTTGAAACTTGCAGCACGCTGGAGTAGTAAACATGCCAGACAGTTTACTACTACCACCAAACTTGTAAACAGGCCCTTTTTGATTTGTATACATTCTATGCATATCTTAGTAAACGTATAAAACCTAAATAAATGAACCCATGGGCCAAAATGCATATCCTAAAGATGCCTGTTCTGCTGATAAAATGTTCATTACATGGCCACGTTAGTGGCCATGTAGTTATGGTTAAGTTGGTGTTTCCATAGGAAGAGCACTTTTTGGACGGCTTATAACTTCGCTCCCCATGGACGAATCCTCACCAAACTTTGCAAAAAAAGTATATGGCTCACTCTGAATTTTTTTGCAAAGTTTGGTGAGGATTCGTCCAGGGGGGGGAAAGTTATTGGGGGGTTCCAAAACTTTTTTTTCCCCATAGACTGAATAGGAAAAAACTTTGCGCACGGCTACAGCCCGAACCGCTGGACGGATTTACACCAAATTTGCGGCAGGAGCGGCGGCCTGGTCTCGAAAGCATGCTTTTGCAAATTTGGTGTAAATCCGTCCAGTAGTTTTTTAAAAAATGACCAAAATGTAAGGCAAAAAAATTAGTGATATCTGTGTTCGCTTCGCGGACGGACTTCCCTGTTCGCTCTGTGGACAGCACCCCGATTGGCCCATGGCCTTGCGTCATGTCCGCGGACATGTGACATGTTCGCTGATGGGACGGTGAGGGGCGTGGAGCGCGTCAGATTTTCTGTGGCGCCCGCCATCTTGTATTCGCCGTCGACCGCGTACAGCGCGGTGAAACGTGGATAAAAAATTGTATTTAGTGCCCTGTGTTGTTGTGTAAGAGTGTTTGGGGAGGGTGGGGGAGTATGAGATAGGTTCAATTCTTTGTTTTTTATGTGCTAGACGTTTTTGTTGCATTCGATTTGTCAGCGGAGAACACGGCTGTTCTGACATTTTGTAAATAAACTAAATGGTGGGGTGTTTAGAGGACGGAGTATGTGTCATTTTTGTTCGCAAGGAAGGTAAAAATGAGCTATGAACACTCGCGGTGTACTTTATTGTTCGTAAATACACAAACTGGGGGTGTCCTCAGGACACTGTCCGTATTGTAATCTGTCTAGTTGAATGTGTTCTAAGAACACTCGCGGTGTCCCAAAATGGTTACAATTACACAAAATGGGGGTGTTCTGAGAACGTTGTTTGTATTGTTCGTTGTCAGGGTGAAAGTGTTTTAAGACCACTCCTTTTGTCCGCTAATAGTACAATTTCCTATGGGCGTCAACCGACTTTTTGTCCACTAAAGAAACGATAAATCCAGCTGGTGTGCGCCGACATTATGTGATAATCCTATGACTGGCGCTATTGACCTGGCTGACTTGCTTTTGCGACACTGAATCATATCTCCCGCCCCTAAGCCTGATATTATCAAAGCATTCATATTCCCCGCCTCTCTACGTGACGTTACAGGGTGCGTCATCAAACGCGCCCAGTCCTCTCCAGTCCTAAGTGACTTTACACAGAACCCGGAAGACAACACATATTATGTCACAACACAGCACGCCACAATTCAGAATATGAAACAGTGATTTAAAAGCAAACAGCAAGATTGTAAATTTTGTAAAGTACATTTATTTGACATCAAATGTTTAGAGAATATTCAGCAATTTGCATTTGTCTTTGTTGTCGATCCGCAAAAGTTCATTTTGAGGCACGCAATGTTCCTTTGCGGTACAGAGGGTTTTAGATCAGCTTACAACTCGGTGCGCCACAATTCGGAATATGGAACTGTGGTTTAAAAGTAAACAGCAGGATTGTACATTTGGTAAAGTACATTTATTTCACATGAAATGTTTAGTGAATATTCAGCGATTTGCTATTGTCTCTGCTGTCGATCAGCAAAAGTTTATTTGGAGCCACGCGTTGTTCCTTTGCGGTAGATAGGCTGTTGGTTTATGATAAAAGCAGTAAATGGTCGCTCTGATAATCGGAAGGTTGCTCCAACAACGAGCCATTAGACCACCCTATTGGTTGGTATGTTGTTTGTAGCCGCTAGTACTGCGTAAGGGCATATTGGTCCTTGGCGATTGTCCCATAAAATGGTGAGGGTCATGAAGTTGCATATTTGGACTTGCACCTGGCAGTTGAAGACCCCATCCGCTGGAGTCTGTAAATCGTGACATAGGCAAAATGGGGCCCCATACCTGTTTTAAAAAACATAAATTAGTCTCACCAGCCGATCTTCATTAAAAATCATCATTTTATTTATTAGGGCGTGAAACTATTTGCTATCGAAGATAGTGCAACGGAGTATGTTAATAATAAAATAACATTTTCCCATTCATATAGCGCTTAGAACCGTGAGGTATGTAAGCGGTGCTTATTATTAACCACGGTGTGTGGTGCTCATTTATCGACCACGGAAGGATGAAAGGCTGAGTTTGGCCTTGCCGGGATTCGAACTTGCGTTAGCAAGCTGTGCACGGATGTCAAAGCGAGCGTTGTACTCGCCGTGCCATTTGACAGGCTACAGTGAAGTGGCACAGCGAGTAGAGCGCTTGACCGCCTATAGACCGGTTAAATTATTTCTATTAACCCACCCTGTGTCGTCTGCCTTTTTCAGAGCCCTCTAAACAACAGGGGATCAATTTGGCGGTGATAATACGCTGTAGAAAACATTATGCCACTTTCAACGAACAAGTTCAACTTGAGCGGTCTTTAATGCTACGCTATTGTAATTATATTTGGTATAAAATAATCTAAAGTGTTACTTACAGTACAATTGCAATTTCCATTGTCTACGAGTGGTGCAGTCCCAAAATACGACTCTGCGTGTGCCAATGATCTTTCGCATTGTGATATAATATATAAAAGTGGTTTTGTTTCATACATTTCATCCTTATCTTCTCTTACGTTTTAGCAACACTCCTTCAAGAGAAGTCTTTCATCACAATCTCTGTCTGTCAAGGTCAAAACACAATGCAACCTTATAGTCCGCTTCGTGAGCCTCTCCTGGGCCCGAGAAAAAAATGGAAGCAGCTGACCTTCACTGTGAACGAGCATAAATTCTTACTTTGCAACATTCTGTGTAAAGCCATCTGTAGAAGTTTGTTTTTGCACGCCATGTTTGTATATTTTTTGCGTGATATTAAAAAAAGTTTGTTTAAAGGACGTTATGGTTTTAAGTACAGCCGAAAGACCCCTGAAAATCACAAGTTATCGTAAGCTATGAAAAATAACTCGTGCCACCACCGTGCACTGCTAAGACTAACACCCAGGACATCAAAGATGACATCGCAAATGTCAATGATGAAATCACTGATGACATCACATGTGTATGTACTTTTCATGGAATTTGTGTACTAGGGATTTTTATTATAATGTTGCGAAAAAAGTGTCAAGGATATTGCAATAAATATCATACCGTTATTAGTGCTTTGAACGATGCATTGATATAAATAGCATTGTATTATGGGATTATATCTAGTATACTGAGCTACTAATGGAGAAACATAGCATTGTGTGCAGAGTACAAGATGAAAGTATAATATTTGTAATGTTAATATGTTGAATAATGAAATGATAATTTTTCTGAAATGTTCGAAAATTCACGTTTTTCCAGGAAATCCAACATGGAAAGAAGACTGTACGGATCAGCCAATCAGATATCGAGGTTTTGGATTTGTGTTGAAAGAGACTGTGTGTGGTGAAGATGGCAGAAGTGGAGAAAGTCAGGGTGTTGGTGCTCGGAGATATGTTTGTGCATGGTTTACAGCAGTACGCTGAATGCAGGCATCTTGCAAAGAACTTTGATGTGAAAGGAGTGGAGGTGGTGTGGAGCACTGTGCCTGATTGCAATGTACAGGGAAATGTACAAGTTTGTGAGGATATGGCCACGATGAACAGTCCAAATGTGGTAATTTTGCACTATGGTGCTTTCCATTTGGGCAACGTCAGTGCCCCTACTTTGTTGGCTGATTTGGAACGCTTGGTTCAAGCCGTAATGAAGATCCTTCCAAATGCGAAAGTAATTTTTTCTGGATTACTACCTAGGGCAATATGGGACAATAGTTCAGTTTTTTGTCCTCAGCAAAACATTGCTAGGTGTGTCATCAACCGAGGCATGTGTGCCTTCATGCTTAGAGCTGGTATGTTCTTCTGTAACAATGAGAATATTGATGCCAGTAATGCTGTTAATTTTAAAGAAGATGGCATTTCTTTATCTTTTACGGGAAATGCCTTTCTATTTTGGAATGTAACGGTTGCTTTGGAGAAGGTTTTGTAAAGATTTTAGGAGTAAAGTAAGAACAAAAAACAAGAAAAAAAATACAAAATAACAGGTGTCTGTTAAGCATCTGTAAAAAAATAAAAAACTGCTCTTTTCAGAGCCAACTTCAAAGGGGAAATGGGGCACAATATTTAAATTTACATTCACCACGCTCAGATTTTCGATATGTTTTCAGACATGGCGGTAGTCCGCGGACATGAAAATCACTACGAGGGGGTTAGTATGTTCTATGTTACATGTATATGAAGTCAGGGATATTATGGTTAAGTTGTGCTACTAAAAAGCTATGAAATTCAGTAAAAAAAACTTTGTTAAAGGGATGTTATGGTTAAGTTGCGCTACTAAAAAGCTATGAAATTCAGTAAAAAAAACTTTGTTAAAGGGACGTTATGGTTAAGTTGCGCTACTAAAAACCTATGAAATTCAGTGAAAAAACTGTGTTAAAGGGACGTTATGGTTCAAAGTAAAACCGAAAACCCCCTGAAATTCGGCAGTTATGGTAAGATAAGCAACCATAACTCACGCCGGCCCGTGCACTGCTAACACTAACACCCAGGACATCAAAGATGACATCACAAATGTCATTGAAGACATCACTGATGACATCACATGTGCATTTACCTTTCATGAAAAGTCTGTACAACGGATTCTTAGTTTAATGTTAATAAAAAAAGTGTCAAAGATTAGTGGAATAAATATCAAGTGCTAATCAGTGCATTAAGCTATGCATTGATATAAATAGCATTCTATTATTAACTTCAATCCAGTGTACTAAGGTACTCATGTAGAAACATAGGCATTGTGTGCAGCATACATGATGGAGGTGCAATATTCATAAGCTTGCCATGTTGAATATTGAAATGATAACTGTTTTCATATTAGAGTTTTGCGTACAGTGAAACTTGTGATAAGTAGGTAATAAAACCCACTTACTACATAATTGCATTATTATACACAAATCACAAAGAGACAACACCACATACAAATATGAATATATACAAGGGAATTGAAGTAGGAAAAAGAAACAGCAATAGTAGCAGAAAGTGTTCATAACCTAACTGATTACCTTTATGGAGAGAAATGATTGCTCTGTTTCAAAGCTGTTACTTACCCTATCTATATATATCACATGATGTGTCTGGACCCTAAGGAAAATAGTGTGAGTACAACTAATAAACATATGAGCATATACAGGGAAAGTACAGTAATAAAAAAACATCAAAAGCATCAGAAAGTGCTGATAAATCTACTGATAATTTTAATGCACAAAAAGGATTGCTGTCTTTCAAGGTTGTGACTTCTCCTATGTATATGTTTCATATGATATGACTGGACCATAAGGGAATTATTCTAAGAACATACTTGAAGGATAAGTCTACGAATATAGTAATTTACAATTTTTTGTTCCTCACTGTTACTGAAGAAAATCATGTGGCCTAGATATGTCAGGGAAGGAAAAAAAGGGAGAGCCAGCCACGTGATGTCATCAGTGATGTCATCAGTGACATTTGTGATGTCATCTTTGATGTCCTGGGTGTTAGTGTTAGCAGTGCACGGTGGCGGCGCGAGTTATGGTTGCTTATCTTACCATAACTGCCGAATTTCAGGGGTTTTTCGGTTTTACTTTGAACCATAATGTCCCTTTAACAAAGTTTTTTCACTGAATATATATAAACTTATAGGTCCTGATTTATAGAAGGTTTTGCGTGGAACAAAGGGAAAAAGTACACTGTGTGCCACGCAAAACATATGTTGCCAATTCATGGATCTTACTATGCGCTGGAATTTATCTACTTTGCGCTGGACTTCACCTACTTTGCACTGAGTGGAGCACTTCACAAGTTCAACGAAATAAATAGGGGGAGGTCCATGCATATTTCCCATTCTTTGCGCTAAATGAGGAAGAACTAGGAATGACATTGCCATGTTGAGGTACGCACCATGCAAGATCTAAATATGCCGTATCAAGTGCAAAGAAAACCCTTTTCATGGAGTTTATTGCATAATTGCCCAGAGTCCACAGGAGAATGCACATCTTGATATCTTACCACCACATGATATGTGTCACAAAGTACAAAGCACGAAGAATGCTTAAGTATAAAAGCATGCAATGCAACTGCATTCAAAATAGGACTGCCACTGATGTCAAACCCTTATTTAGTGGCACTGATCATACATCACAGAAAATGGAGGAAGAGAATGAGGAGGCCCCCAAATCTTTTACTCTCAAACATCATTATTTGGAATGCCAGACGAGGAGGTGTATGTAAGATACAGGTTTTCTCCTCATGTCATCCTTGACCTGCTCAGGGAGTGGGAGAATGACCTTGCATCACCCAACATCTGCCCTCATGAATTGATACCCCTGGAAAAGGTGCTAAAGCCCTACATTTTCTACCAGCAGGCTCTTTTCAGTGCACCATTGGCATTGTTGAGGGCATATAACAGCCCACACAATAATGTTGCACACACCAGGTATTGTGCTGCGTAATAGTACATGTGAGAAGGTACATATACATGCCACGCACACTGCAGGAAAGGCAGAGAATGTTCCTGGAGTTCTATGCGCAGTTTCACAGTTTCCGTGGGTACTGGTATCCATCAACTGTTCCCATGAAGCACTAGACCCCCCCTTAAGACAGAAAACACATGTATCGTAACCAGAAACATTGACATTCCATCAATGCGCAGATAATCTGTGACACCAAGGGAGTCATCATGCAGGTGAATGCCAATTGCCCGGGAAGCATGCATGATAGCTACTTTCACTGCTGTTCTCCCCTATACCAGACCCTGTCATCAAGACTCTTTGGGAACACCTTGGTGACTATCAAATATCACACTCACTCAAGCAGTAACATGACACCAGAAAAACAAGCTATGACAACCAATGTTAACAATAACCATTTCTAACATTACAGGGGACACTGCCTACCCACACTCACAATTCCTGCTCACACCATTCAGGAGTCCAGGCACCATAGGTGAGGTAAGGTCCAACGCAGCATACGTAGCCACTAGGGGCATAGTGGAGTGCACATTCGGGATGCTATAAATCATGCTCCATGCCCTTGTCCACTTATGTGGTGTATTGCTACATTCCCCACCACTAGTATGCAAGATCATTGTGGCATGTTGTGTCCTCCACAATAATGCCACACGCCGTGGTATAGCAGTGGAGCTGCATGAGGCACAATGCCCTCAGTCACAGGCACAACCCATCCCCTTGGCAGGCCAAATGACACAGGGACAGGAGACATGCAATCAGGACAAACAAACATACTTCACCTGCATTGTAACCCCTGTGGAGCACAGACAGTGAAGCCACATCACTGATGCATTTCAATGATGGAATAGGCTTAATCCAGCTTGTCCATTACAACACCCAGAAGATGTTTCCGGTTCACATGTTGCAACATTGTTTCATGATGTGAAAAGTGATACGAAGAAGACCAAATTTATATTGATCACAGTATTCGCATGTGTTGCAATAGCTCTCATAATCCTGTTATGGTATTTGGAGCACTTACATCCGCTTGATACTATGTTACCAACTATGAGCATGACCACAATGGTTACCCCACACGTCCTTTCTCATACTCTCCTTCCTCAGGACGTTAAACATAGAGGGGGTTATGACAACGACACCCTCTTCTGATAATGAACGCCACACATGCCATCCTGAACAAAACAAACTGCTTGGTTTGCTCACATCTACCACAGCATGGGGAGAAAGGTTCTGGGTTGATACATACATCCTCTCCCTCTGACTACTGCCTGTTATGCCTCTCTTAGGGCATTATTTTTTGGAAGATGGAATGATAGTGCTACAGGGAACTTCGATGATACTAACATGACTTTGAGAGACTTGTATTGACACCTTTGGGTTGTTGGATATATTCAGACAAAGGCAAACCAAACATTGCATCCACTAGACCTGTCGATTGGCTTTCCAGACCCTATCAATCTATGTTCACTTTCAAGATGGCTTCCAGAAGGATTCTTTCTAATATCTGGAATCGACTGTTTAAGTGTATTTACTTCTTGGCGAGAGAATGGGACATGGACAAACTGGGAAATATAATGTGCTTCAATCGTGCGTGCATCACCTCCATTAACGGCTGGAATTTCTACCTTGGGAACAAATGTTGGCGGAACCTCTCTCATAGGTAACTGCATAATGGGCGGTTCAATCATGGGACGGTCTAAACGTCTATTCAACAATAGGGCCAGATCAAGAGACAATGCAGTCAATTGGGTTTCTGGTGAAAAAGCTCTTTTATAAATCAGCATTAAATCAGCCAGACAACATGCGTTACACCTCATACAATCGTCCTGTAAATACTCGACCGTCACCTGTAACACTTTCCTTTGCATCGCAGCAGTGTATTGACAAAATGTATCATGAATTTCAATCGGGGGAATAGTGGCATCTGAAATCCACCTAAGGGCATCTCTCACACAAATACGCATTTCTTCACTAACCGGTTTTGAAGGAGGGAAATATCGCTTCTGAACATACAATGTCTTTGTCTTATGCTTCTCTACAAGTGATTTGTGTAAGCGATCAAGTTCTCTCTAGAACACAAATATTCTACTCAAATAATTTTGCATCTTCATGCAGTTACTAAAAGTCCGGGCAAGGCCACCTGGTCACGCAAGTCATGCAGTGAAACTTCATCCGTTAAATCACCCCATATCTCAACCAAATATGGAGCCATTCTTTCAATCAGTACCTTTTGGTCAGTGAAATCCCCATGATCCGACAAAGCAGCTAAAGTGAGGCCTTCATCGCCCCCTTCAACATATGTTTCAGCCCACCAGTGCAATTCCATCTTCCATTCTTTGCTAACTGTACTATGGGTTTCCTTATAATAATTATAAACTTCCGACAACGGGGCAGAACCACTCGGGCGAGAGTCAACATGCAAATCTGCCTTGCTAGGCGGCGGAGGAAATGACGCAGGCGGCGCAGATGGGAGAGAGCGAGTAGTGACCACAACAACTGCACAGGTGCCAACACAAGAGGGGGCGCAAGCAGAGGAGCAGCTGGAGGCAGTACATAGGGAGGTGGTGCAGTGGAATCATCAATTGGGTCAGACCTTCGCTCATTCAATATCTTTTTTATCAATTCTTCTGACGCATGCATATCCTTAGAGGGATATATCTTCTGTATCTCTAATTGGAATGCCCTGTCTAAACCCCTGATTTTATCTTCTTGTCTCTGTTGGTCATGCTCTAATGCTTTCTCTGCATTAGTCTTATGTTTGCGTGGATGCTTTTCTCTACTTCGCAAGCATTGTGTCGCTTCCTTCCTCCAGTCCCTGATAGTGTCAAATGGGGTGGGCCTAGCCTTTTTCCGTAACAATACAGTTTCTAAGTGTGCTATGCGGTCTAGCTAAAAAATGCTGTAATTCGGCCATTGAAGTTCGGGTTCATGCCTAGCTTGTCTGTGCCAAATCGTTTTAAAAACTATTACTCCTAGTCCATATTTTATGTACATTTCATATGCCGGCGACCCTTAGGCTGGCGCTGGTTGGCCATATTCCAAAAATCGACTTCCACAATGCAAAAATCTAGCAAAGCAGGATTCCAATTTCCCAGGCATAGTTACAACCCATTCTCTCTTTACCTGGGTGTTTGCTCTTGCAAGGCAACTCTCAACAACAAAAATCAGGGATATCGGGTATCAGGG
Organism: Ambystoma mexicanum; assembly: GCA_002915635.3. Classification (NCBI taxonomy): domain Eukaryota; kingdom Metazoa; phylum Chordata; class Amphibia; order Caudata; family Ambystomatidae; genus Ambystoma; species Ambystoma mexicanum. The sequence goes on along the minus strand of CM030321.1, from coordinate 839,678,412 downwards.
CACGACTCACCTGATTTCAACAATCTTCTTGAAAGATGCAGTCATTGTGTCTGGCGTGTCCTGTCCCAAACTGCCTCGATTACGGGACCCTCGCCTCTGTGCTCGCAATCGAAGGACTGTGTGGAGATCTGCAGAGAAATCACTTCTCACTTTGCATACGGGTGGCCCAAAGGCAGACGCCGATCCCGGTCCGGTCACCTCGTCCTTGCTCATCTGCGCGATGGGGCATCAGTGGCAGGGTCCCTATTCGGTCGCCATCTTGACGGATCAAAGACCGGAATTAAGGAGTCCAACCATATACTAATGGCACACCAGTCACGAGGATCCAAAGTCAAATATATTTATTCAATATTAGCATTTGATCAAACGGATCTCAGCCCCCCCACGATGTGTAAAGGACACCGTGAGGAGAGAGAGAGAGAGAGAAAGAGAGAGAGAAAGAGAGAGAAAGAGAGAGAGAGAGAGAGAGAGAGAGAGAGAGAGAGAGAGAGAGAGAGAGCACAAGTATAACAGGCACACATATAGCAAACTTCACAGCATTAGAAGGCATTGCCCGGCCCCCTTTGTCTAGACATCATCAGGCTAGGGTTCAAGGGGTTACTGCGTAATTCATTATACCAAAACATTCTACACTTTTGCTGCCAGTGCCAGGACAATTTACTATCTGAGAACCGGGTGCATCTGGATGGAGGAAAACATATCATGTTCACTATAATGAGGTGGCATTCCTTGTCTTGCCATCCAATGTTATCTCTCTGTGCTAAGGTCAGACGGTTCTCAAGCAGAAATGAATAACAACTCCCGCGAGGGAGCACATACAGCCATGTATAATTCTTTCTAGCTGCCTGCTATAAGGGCCTAACTAGACAAAACGCACCTGGATTTGCAGATTATCCATGCTTATGTACAGCTTCAACGTTTTCTCATTATAAGACAAAACAAATCATGTGGCAGCCTGGCATTCCTAACTATGTAAGCAACTCAAGGTTCAAGTAGCGGTCGGTTACTGTGTTCAAGCTGAAAACCAGAATATATATATATATGCAATGAGCAGAGAGCAGAACAAACACTCAAAATGGCTGCCTTACACAAAATGGCTTATCAAGCAATGATTTTCAGTTTCACATGTTGCAACATTGTTTCATGATGCGATAACTGATACAAGTGGCTTAGGCCAACATATAATCAGACGGCATAGTTGCAGTTATATTTCTACACACCAGTAACTGTGCACTCAGAAACCCAATAAGACACAGGAGACCAGAAATAGAAAGGCACAGCATATAATGTAACCAGGAACCAATGCCTGGGAGGACGGCATTGCACACCCTAGGTGTGTCTCAACCTAATATGCAGGTGGAGTGGCTACCCCATTCTCTGCCGATAATACATCTCATAAAACATATCTCCACATAAGGATGGATACAGACAGAGAAAAGTGCAAGTTGAGTTGAACAAGAATTTCCCTCTCAAGTTGCAGGTTTGGCCATTGAGAGCCTGCTCCAGCTGTCCTCAGTCATGTAGCGATGTACTTCGCTGGAGTCACCAAAACCAACCCAGACTGCCTGAGGTGTGGTGTGCTGGCATTCCGCATCCCTGTGAACATGATCAGCAGCAGCCCTTTTGTAGAATGACTCAGAAGAAAGGAAAAAACACTTTTGGAGCAGGTAACACATTCCTGCACCCAATTACACAATGAAAGAATGATGGTCTGGAGGGTTGCCCAGAGCAATGCCAGAGGTTAAGATTCATTCTATCACCTCTTTTGTTTTGCTATTGTCACCCCGAGTGGGACTGGTATGCCCAGACGTGGGTCCCGTGCCTGCTGGGCCTAGAGACCCAAACTGCTCCTCTCTGATGACGCCCAACAAGGCTGAAACATGTCTGGGGATGCTTGTGGTCTCGTGCAGAAGGGATGTGACCTAGCAGTTCGGGCTGGACTACCCATTTGGGGGTGGGGCCAAGCCTGACATGCATATGGTTTTTTCCCCTTCTGTAATGGCTTGGTAGGCGAAGAACGATGGTCTGGAGGGTTGCCCAGAGCAATGCCAGAGGTTAAGATTAATTCTAAACCCTACGAACCATCACCTCTTTTGTTTTTCCCAATTACACAATACCGTGTGCTCCACTGAGTGCCATGCAACAACTGCAAGAAATGACTCACCTGCCTCACATCTTCATCAGGTCTTCCTCTGCACTGCTCACATAAGGCCAATGAACATGAAATCACCCAACACAGTGACCACTTACGTGACCCCAAAAACTCATCTTGCTCCCATCTGTATCAGCTCTTTCAAAATAAGCTTTAAGCCTGAGACCGGAGAATAGCTCAGGAACAACGTGTTTGTGGTGGAAGCAAGACAAGGCATAGAAAAACGGGTTTGAATCTGGGTCTCATGCTTAGAAAATGTTCTCCAGTATTAAGTGCGTTATAAAAGAACAATTATAATTAATAATTAATATAGACATGCAGTGCATGAAACTGAAACAACTGACAGCCTTGAGATTGTACCCTTGTCTGTCCGGGAATTTGCCCTCAGTGTCTTCTCACCTTTGCCATTTAGAGCAGGCTGGGGCCCATGTGAAGAATACTGCTAAGTAATGTGATTGGTACACTGCTTCAGAAGCTGGTTTACAGACTGGGTTAGCACCCATGGAGATGCAGGGCTCTGGCTGGGACTCCTTTGAGCCATGCCCTCTGGAGAGGCCTGGGTACCTTGAACACTGGGCCCAACCCCAGTAGCACTTCTCTGGGACACCTGCCTGACCCTGTGTGGAATAGCGTGTCCATCTCAGTTCACATATGTCTGTCCCACAGGGATACATTTCCTAGCTACTTTCAAGAGCCTGGCAACAGACAATTGAAGGAGACAGCTGTGCTAGCTGCGACCCAGGGTAGATGGGTCCCGCTGATGGAACAGGGCAGTCCTCCCGACAACATGGCTGTGCATTTGGTCACAATCTACAACCACCTCTACAACATCCGTAAAATGTGTCCTCTCCTAACCTTTCACGCTACTAAACTCCTAATCTCCTCCCTCATCTTCTCCGGACTCTTCTACTGCTCCACTCTTTTCTTTGGAGTCCCCTCCTCTCACCTCTTCCGCCTTAAATCCATCTACCACTCCACTATCCGCTCTCTCTACCTTCTCTAACCTTATGACTCCATCTCCTCTTCTCTTGACTCTCTAGGTTGGCTCTCTTTTCACTCCCAGCTTAAATTTAACTTCCTCTGACTAGTTTTCAAAGCCCTCTATTCTCGTGCCCTCCCTATCTATCCTCCCTTCTCACTTTCTACACCCCTTCTCGTTCTCTCTGTTCTGCGGTTCTCTTCCTTCTCTCTCCTCCTCCTCCACCCTGTGCCCCTTCCGCTCCTTCCAACTTCTCGCTCCTTTCCATTGGAACCCCCTTCCCCTCCCCGTCCGCTCTATTACCTCCTACCCCTCATTTCGCACTTCTCTAAAATCCATTCACCCCCCCTAGCTTCTTTCTGCTTCCTCTCTCACCACTAAATCCTCCTCCTCCTCACCTCTCTCACTTTGGTCCCCCTCCAAATGCGCTTAACCTCATCTATAATGTAAATTGTCTGTTGTACTGTTTTCTGGTTTGATTCAATATTGCTTGTTGTAATTGCTTGTTCCTCATGTAAAGCGCTTTGGATTAAAGTGCTACATAAATCTAAATAAATACAAATAAATAAATACAAATCCCACAGATGGCTGATTTGCCTGATTGGTCATGTTAAGACTAAGAATAGTTTGAGATTTATTTGGTCCCAAAAGCTCCAATCATTTACCTCACTAGATGAAACTGGGGTATCTGAGCACCAGCTAGCTTGAGCAAAACGTCTGAGGCAACCAGACAACATATGGTTTGGTTGGTCTCCCGAGAGCGATGTGGCTGGGAGAGTGCCAGTACCTTTCTCTGAGGCTGCAGTTGGTAAGTCCCAGGAGGTAATTTTTGTGGGGGACACCTCAGCAGGTGTCAAACAGGGTGCTGCCACACAGGGGCTAACAAGGAGGAAAGGTTTATGAAGGTGGAGGTGAGGAGGAGGCCATTTCAGCTCGGCCCACGGGTTCCGATGGGGGCAATGAGGAGGGAGCCCATGTCCCTGTTCGTGGTGGGAATCCCTACAATGCCACATGAGGTGGTGACTGAACCTGCCCAGATGCCCACACATGAACAGGCAGCCGAGGGACAGCAGACACTTCAGGGCAGTGCAGGTTATGTACTTTCCGACAATGACTGTCATCTGGTTGGAGAGGGTACATTCATAGGGCACACATGTCCAGGCAATAGCAGATGGTGCAAGTGAAGAAGCACATTCTATAGGGCATTGCCACCCCGAGGAAGCAACATGGCCAACATGTGGCATGAATGATGCAGACGGCATGCCTGCTGCAACAGGCTCTGGTGTTGGCTATGGTGTGGTATGCAAGGTGGCAGGAGGTGAAGAGGCATCGGAAAAGGGATGCTGCTATTCAGACCACCAGGGCTGGGGTAGAGGAGAGGGCTTCAAAGGGGTGCTGCTATCCTAAGGGAAGTCTTGTACAATGGCAGAGGTGGCAGAGATGCACATGATGGACACCCTGCTACACTGCAGGAAAGAACAGAGGACTGCCTGCAGGCTGAAGAGGTGAGCGTGGAATCTGCACTGGTTGAAGCCCTAGCCAAAATCCCATCAGACTAGCCCATTGCCAGTGTAAATAGTTTGTGCTGGGTTTCAATTTTGGACTTTTTTTGTTTTTATCTATGGACATTTTTACCCTTTCTCACATTTTAGGGTACATATTTTGAAAAAAAGGTTTTGCTACATACCACACTTCTTGCAGTCTCTTTGTCCATCTGAAAATTAACTTTTTCCATTTTCTCCAAGTGCATTTGTTCTATGGATGTCATTTGGGTTGGGGCCTCATTGTGTGTGTGTGTGATGTTTGCTGGGGGACATGTGTGTAAGCTCCATGCACGTGATGGATGTTGCATCCATGCTGGATACACATGGGTGGTCTCCTGTAGATCTGGGAAGGAGAAGTGCTTTGGGATTAATATTTTTGACATATTTGTCATACACATGTGTTCCTTGCCTACTTGAGTGCTTTGAAATACAGGCATGTTGTTCAATTGTGTACATGGTGTGGATCTGTGTGTGTGAAAGTTGTATGCTGTGGTAGAGTACTCCATTGATGAATGTGTTCATGTGTGTTTCGTGGTGTTGTTAATTGTTAGTGCTTCATGTGGTGGCATTCTTCTGATTGACTTGGACATGTGCACGTGTGTTTCTGTCATGACTACTGTGAGGGGGCACAAGTTGTGCAACAAGCAGGCTCCCACCAGAACCCTGAGGGCCTTAAAACCCCTGCAAAAGCACTCCTGGAGCCAGTCCTGGCACCTTTGGCACCAGGCTCATATGTAGGAAGGAAGGGCTGTTCAAACTAGGTTCCATTTATGTACATGGGCCTTCAAATCCAACATGGAAGCACCCACACAGTCTAGTTCTAAGAACCAACCCATGCGGTCTAGTGTGTTGAGTGTGGCAGGCCTGGAATTACTTTCCCTGGTACTACTTTACCTGGGCTATATAAACCACACCCTGACTGCAGAACACGCTTCGTGTTATTCTGCAACCAGCAGCGTGACGCTCAACGTGTCCAGCTCCTGGTCATCAGCATCTTCCTGTAATCCTGCAAGAACAAGAACAAGATTATTCTGTTTTACCTGAGAAAACACCATCCAGCACTCAGCATCGCAACTGGGCTGCAATCTGTGGAAACCGAGAGAAGAAGAAACATCACTCACCTGTGAGTACTAGCTTAAGGACTTCCGGCGAACGACTCCCACAGCTGGTATTCAAACATTGCGACCTGCAATAGCGAGAAAGGGAAAAACAATATTAGAACGCATGCTTCCAAAACATCGAATTCCATCAGTCTTACCTGAATTCTATCGTGCTACGCCACGCTTCCATCCGGGAACTGCAGCAACATCTGCAAAGGAAATGAGACATATTCAGGTTCGCTCTCAATATTAAACACCTGCACAGCACTGTACTTACCTTAACGGATTCCGGGGGCCTGATTTTCATCGCACTATCATCCACTCGCAGCACCACAGCGGCCTGTGAGGAGAAGATGACGAAAAGGCCAGGTTAGATTTAAAAGACAATAAAGGCGCTGCACTTCGCACTTTCTCTTACCTAGAAACGTGCCTTTCCATCTGGCACGCCAGCATCAAAACCTTCGCACCTGAAAAGAAGGAGATAAAGACATTAACGAATTCCCACCATAAACAGAACAAAGACTTACAATTAACAAACCTATCTGCCTACCAACAGATTTGGGGTCACAGCAGGCCTGGGCCCAAGGAAGGCGTACTGCACCAGTGATGCAACTCGGGCAGCTCGCCAACAAACGTCAAGTGCCCCTGCACAAGAAACGCAGAACGGATAGCTCACCCTACAAATAACTAAGGTGAGAAAAGAACCCAGTGGGAAGGGAATCGGTCATGTAAGAAGATTCAATCCAGCACTACAGCCAAGTCAATGCCTAGCCTGGGATACTGAATGAAAAACCCTTATTGATGTATCTTTATGTCCAGGTTCACATTCTGGATGACAACCCCTATATAACACCCCTCTCTTAGAATCCCCCTGACCCCACTGAGCCAAGAAGTAGTTCTGTTTTGCAAGTTTAAAAGGTTTATTTGAGAAAAATTAAACAATATATATATATATATATATCACACTTTTATGATAAATGAATAATTAATATCACACTTCAGAACATGAGCAGTTAACAACAATGGGTAATGTTCTACTAATAAACTGATTTGGTTACTCAGGAGTAGTATAAAGGATGAGGTAGCACGCTTGGGAATAGGAACAGAAGAATAAGGTGGTAGAGAATGCTTTATCTAGTTTCAGATGGATGCAATGTTGAATGAAAATGCAATACAGAAAATACTCAATATGATTTCAACAAAGCAATGTAATCACTTTTCTCTGGCAATCCACTCCCCCCCCCTTATGCAATGTAAGTAAATGAAGAGGAGAGCACACAGTTCTTAGAAATGCAATCAAATGTAATTCACTTCACCCCAGCAAGCTTAGACTACAGAAGTTTGAAACACAGGCCCAAAATGCTTTTATATGTGCTGGCAATGAAGTGAGGAATATGCTGAAAATGGTTTTAATTCCCTTTAGGAGGTTCAGGGTGAGTGAAATGTACTTGGGATGAGTTCAGGCTCACTTTAGCAATGATTTAGGAGTAACTACCAGGTTAAACGAATTTTTGGCAAAGGAAAGCAAGGAAGCTGCTGTTTTCACACGTGGCTGGATTTTTAACCAAATCGCGAATCGCAGCAAAATTTGCGAATGCATGAATCGCGATTACGGCAAAAGGCGGTTGTAGGTTCTTAGAAAAGCTGAGATTCTAAACTTTCAGAGGAAAGTTAAAGTAAGTTTCTAGCCCAAACGGTTCCAAAGATATGAGTGATTTTGTAAAGGTCGTTTTTCGATTTTTAAAGTAACTCAAATTGAAAGGTGACAGCCTTTGAAATGACAGGTGACAGCTTTTGAAAATGACAAGTGACAGATAGGAGGCAGTTCTACTTAGGTTAAATAGATTGAATTATTTCACTTGAAACTAAGAGATTTGGTTTCACCCCATCCTAGCTGTACTCACAATGTGTTTTGGAAGGTCTAGGTCTCACGGATCGGGTCAAGATGGCTTCGGTTCTGGTTTCGCCCCGGACGGTCTCTGCGCACAGCACTTCACAGCGATCTGGTCTCTGGTTCTGTCCGGCACCGGTTCTGGCACAGTCTGGTCTCTGGGTACAGCGTCTCTGCACAGCTCCTGGAACTTTCTGCACAGCTTTCTCTGGACACAGCGCTGATCTGCACGGCTCCTGGATGCTGCTACCGCTGTTAGGTTTGCTGGATGCTGAGGCCTGCTGAGAAGAGTCCTCAGTTTGTGGGTTTAGGCCTCTGATTTGAGTTCTGAATCAAGTTATTTGAAGTTTTAAAGTCTAAGTGTTGGATCTGGTATCTTCTGGATGTTGTGTGGTCCGGCAGAGTGCGTTGCAGCAACTGGATTTCAATCCTCCCACCTGGGTTTCAATGTTCCTTTTATATGTTTTGAAAGTGGGTGTGTGCGCAGCATCACTAATCCAGCCCCTCTCTCAATTTATCATTGGTCAAGCTTTCCTTTCTCTCTTGATTGGGGGAAAGAATTGGAGTGTCAGAGCAATGTCATTATATGGCCTGCAGAAAGGACATCCCCTGTCAAATTGCACACAAATCTATATTTGATCAAAATACACATTTCTCAAATACATAGTGGTTTGTCATTGCATGTACATATTACCTATCACATGAGGTAGTCTCTCTGCCTACTCTGCTCTTCCTGAGGGCTTGCATTCAAAAATGGCAACTTATTTTCGATTTTAGTGGGTTATGCAACCTTGGTTCTTCATTAAAAGTTATACACATATACACAGGCTGTCCATACCTACGCCAGTAACTTCCCATATCTCTAGCTTAAATACAGTGTCTGTGGTGTCAATAAATAGCGGGGTTTTGCCCCAGAACATCACACAAATTGGAGTTTGGGCTTGAATCGAAGGTACATTTTTTAAATTAAGGCTCTCAAAGTTATACATTCCTGTCATTTGATTACAAAGAGTTATCAGTATTTTTATAAACTATATTTTTACTGCAATTCAGCTCTCAGAGCGTTAGTCTCCTCCTCCTAGAGACTTGGGTGGGTCAGAAACCATGCCTCTGCTGGCAGGTAGGCCTTTGTTGACATGAAACAGTAAAAATCAACATATTCTATTCAAGTGCAAGAGCCTATTGTGTGGTCTCTGGGAGGCTTAGGTCAGCAGACCAGGGGGTCACTTTGCATTTGGTTATTATGACCATGTGATATCCTGGGCTGTGGTGTGAATCTCTTGAGGAGAGAGGGTTTCCCCGGCTTCTGGCCTCTGGGAACAGCAGGTGGCTAATTTTTGATTAAAATGCAGCCTTTGAAGTCAGCTGAGTAAAATTACTTTGTCAGCAACTGCACTCAGTTCTCCTGTCAGAGTTTAGACTGCTAGCGCCGCCTTGAGGATTTTGTTGGTACTGCATCCATTTTTGGGATCTTTCTTGGATTAATGCATTCCAAACAGGAATGGTTCTTACATGGTAGTAAATAATCCTTGTTTAACATTGTTTTGATGGGGCTCCTTACAGTAAAATGGTTATGTGGAACCCCACAAAAGGGTTGAATCTTTAAAGTGGTCCGATGAGCCACGATTTCAGCAACTTTTTGACATCAGTAACAGTGGATTTTGTTAACAAAGATCTTTCTTTACACTGGTGGGTGGCAAGTTAGGTAACCACTTTGGTGTGCGCACAAACTGCGTGGTTCTCCTGGATTCTGGCGCACATGTGGGCTTTTTGGTCATCTTGGATTTTCTAAGCCCACGGCACCAAATGTTGCAGCATGATAGCTCAAACGTGGGTCAGGACACCCAACAGTAAGAAGGAGGTGGGAGATTCACCCAGTAGAGACAGTTATCACAAATCCTCCCTTCTGTAATTGCAACTACGCATCCAGGGTTCCAGATCTCAGAGCCTTCCAGACACATGTCACAGTGGTGTGACAGAGCCCTCGACACACAGACACTGGCCCATCGCACAGAGCATGGTACTCAGACTGGTCTTTATTACAGATACGTAGGTGCATAGCGTACTGGATTCAGGATATCTCCAAAACACCTCTAGTCCAATGATCATTCTTTCTGATCCCTGTAATGGTCCAGTTAGTTTATATCTCTGATTTCTTTTACTATAGCATATACTTCAATCAATCAATCAATCAATCAATCAATCAGTCAATCAATCAATCGGTGCCTCAGTCAGTTTTCTTGGCCATGGGTGCACAGATTATACTCTTTGTAGATGGATAAAGAAAATCAACAACATAATAACACTGGTCATCTTTCTTTAAGCCAATTAAGAAAAGGCAGGGGAAGCCCTGACTCTGAACTCCCAAGATAAATGTTTCCAGAGGAGAACGCCCAAACCATTGCAGTGGCAATAGATTCACTAAGGATCTGATATGATTCTGACATATTCAAATACAGGAAAAACCATTGCCCAAATCTAAACAAAGCAATGTGCCACATTTAAACTTGTGACACTGTAAATGGGAAACAACAAGATTGGTTGCCAAGCTATACCGACCTACAATTTGATCCGTGATAATCCGCAGATCTGCGTGGCTAGCAAGCAGAGAGACCTTGTGCTTACATGAATTCATTAAAGGTACAGTGCAGATTACATGTACGTATTTGTATTTTGTATTTTCTTTTAAATCCACACCTGTTAACCAGATGCTTTTTAGTTGCAGGCCATGTTATGCCATTGAACAAGGGAATTGAAGGTAGGATTCAAGCTTGGGTCCCTGGCTGTGTCCATGACTACGCAGTCCTGACACGTGTACACAATTCAAGCACACTATGTCACCATGCACTTAGACAAAATGTATGCCACTCCGTGGAGACAGTAGAGAAGAGTTCTTCATTTCGCCTAGAAACATCGGTAAACAAAAGACAAGTTCTGTGGTGATCGCTGATCAGCAAAAATGTTCTTGAATTGCATCTAGTTGTGCATAGCTGACACGCCAATGAGATAGATTGTAATTCCATATGGTACAAGGAGGAGGAGGTTGGCTCATTAGAGCAGCACGTGCGAACGGATGGAGCGCAGCAGTCTACCCGGACTTGAAAGCAGCCTAGACTCACAGAGGCGGACTACCCAAACTCACGTACCACAACCTATACAGGACTAGGCAAGCCAGAACTCATCAGGCAATATTTTTAAAACACTAGCCTTGATAAGGACCCAAGAGGTTGAAACACAAGTCGGCTGACCACATAGGACCATATGTCTGATTTGCACAAAAAAATAAAAACAAGTAGTTTCACCCAAACAATTGTGTGGATATTCATCCTTCCCAAAAGAGCGCACAGATCCGGGAATATACCTTTAATTCCATGTGGTGCAACATGCATTGCAGATGTTTCAGTGAACTGGACAGAGACAAAGGACGCAGTTAGGATAACTGTGGGTAATACATTGTCAGTTTCATGCATCACACTTTACAAACTACGCCGCTTAATTACAAGGCATATCTGAAACCACTGGGGCGCTAAGAACAAAATACACTTTATAAAATATTCTGATGAATCATATTATATTGTTTAATCTCCTTCTGTCAAAAAGAACCCTATAACAACAACATTCCAGATGCTTTGAAACTATTGACCCCCTAACCTGGACTCCGTTCTAACAACTGCACATGTTCAAAATGGCTAAATGGCCCAAGTTGGACAATCAAGCTATTGATTATATTAAACGTGGGGCAACCTCTGACACCAAATCTCTGGCTAGGAAACACGCAGCGAGGCATAGTTCCTCCACGCCCATTCTCAGCCCATATATCCAATGGAGTTTAAATTACTGGCTTTCCTTGAAAAGGACAGTCTGTTAGGATGGCAGAAATGTAAGCCATAGGGTCTGCAGGAAGTCAAACCTTCTTCTTTCACCCATGGGTGAAGGTGGTTGCACTCGATCACCTAGCTAAGGAGCCATCTGCATTCTCCTAGCTCTGCAGGTATGGTGTCATTGCAGCAGTTAAGAAGTGACAAAAAGGGGCAGACACGCCATCACTCACTCCAGCAGGGCATGTCCCATGATATGAAGCAATGTCCATACCAATCAAAGGATGGTGTATGGTCAAATCTATAGCTGGTGGCAGGGTTGAAAAATGTATTTATTCACAGGTTTATGCTTCTGGGAAATAGCCAGACACTCAATTTACACCTTGAACATCCCCCTCCCCCCGAATGATGCAACATTTCTGCTGCCATTCACAGAGAATAGAACACTTCCACGTGATGCTGAAATGTGTATGTGGTGTGATTGTGACACTATTGATGTTAGTGAGAACACATATTTAAAAATGTTTTTAGGTGTGAGCAAATGTGCTGGTGCACAATGAAATGATTATTGATAAAACATGAACAGACCACTTTATGAATGCCAAGGCCATCATTTTTTACATGACAAGCAGCGGGGTACTCCTTATCCTTCAATGTAATAAATGAGTTTCTATCTAAAAAGATTAGAAGGGTATAATTGAAGAAAGAGATACTACATGTTATGTCTAATTCAAGTTTGTTTTTCCCCTTCAAGAGAGCATTCTACCGTAAGTGGAACGAATGATCATTGTGAATCCCACAGTTAAAATGATATGTGCTATAGTCAGGTAGTAGAGCCGAACCTAGAATTGATACCAAACCACATCCTGAGCTAATTGAGGTTGGATCCGCTGCAACTATTAGGATTCATGACTTGCTGAAAAGGAAATGGCTCATATGTGTCACACTGTTATTGATGTCTGGGTCTGGTGGAGAGAACAATGCATGTTCTGCTGTTTTGCCTTTGTATCATCATATTGGGAAGCTATATTTAACCCTGATGATACAGGCCAGGAGGTGCAGAAACTATGGATATACATTAAAAAATCTGTTAATGTTTGTTTATTATCTGTCTATTTTTCTTAATGCAACCTCTGACTGTTTAGTCTTATATATAAAGTTAAAGTTGGGTCTCTTTACCTTTTGAGCATGTTTTGATGAAATGAATTGAGATGTGCCCCTTTGGAAGGGTGATAAGCCAATCAAGAGGCTGGCAATGAGGGGAAGGAATGCAATTGTCCCACTCCCATTGAACAACCATGCAAGACCCTTCCCCAGATTTTGCCATTTTATTTGTGGTGCATTGACCCCTGGGAACCTACCGCTTCCCGCCCCACTCGACCTCACCCCATGTCAGACCCAAAACCAGCCTCCTCCCTCCCAGCCCAGCCAACCATCTTCCTGCTGTCACGTGGCTTCTGTCTTCAATGAGCCTTTCAATCTCCCCATCTTGTTTAAAAAAAAAAAAAAAATGACCACAGTTTGGGGTTGTGCAATATGCACAGAGCTTATCGCGCGAAAAAAAGAAAAAATCATTCAAACTGTTCACACATGGATGGAACCCATGGGTGCAAACAGCTACCACCTCCTCTCCCTCCTTGTCGTGGGCATACACAGTTGGTAATGACCATGGTCCCTGCCGAGGCCTTTGTTTCACTCAGATCTAACTTGGTTCTGCTGGCTGCACGTTACCAGACCTGAATGCCTCACTGCCCCCCTGCCTCCCGACACAGGAGCAACAGCTTCAATATTGTATCTATCACTTTGAGGGGGTGATGGTTTTACATTTTGTGTGTAATCAAATCTCTCTTTATATATCTGTTATTTAAGCAGGTTGCAATGTGGCATTTAGGACCGCCGGTTACCAAAGTGGCAACCCGGGTTCGTTGAATGAAGGAAAATCCTTTCCCAAGATGACTGCCACGGAAAGGGAAGAACAGCTTTCCTTTACATGGCGGCCAAGCAGAGCACTCAGGATGGCGGGGAGCATCTGCGGGCATTGTTGTAGTATTACTCGATGTTCGTCAATGCAGACACTAAGGATTGTTGTAGGATATGATATTATATGCGGTTTAAATGATTTTATCCGTGATGGTAGGTGTCCTTTGCTGGATTTTATCCAAAATGCACTTGAATTGAATGATCGAATGGTTGATTATCCATTTCAATGTGTACATCCTCCTTCTCAGTTTCTAATGTTTAATGGTGATTCCTTCCATATTCAAGTATGAACCCAACTCCTCAAGATTAGGCCACGTTAAACTAGACCACGCCTCTCTGCCAACCAGCCCGAATCTAAGCAACGGGCAAAGATCCAGTGAGAGGGCAAGAGACACACGATGTCAAGGATGGCAAGGCATTGAGTAATACAGGAACATCACTTCATTATTCAATCCTAGAGCAAGAGTTGGCTTTTTCTTGCTGACCTGCCGCTAGCTATTGAAATTGAAGCCTGTGTAGACAGCACAGAAACGCGGGGTGTATTCCTCCAATGACAACGGCTAAACGGGGGAGGGATTTATAAGCCTTTGGCACTTTGCATGACGTTTACAAGCTAGTGGAGGTCTACTTTATATCATCAGAAGTTACCTGTGTGTCTAGTTCGGCGAGAATGTAGAGAGATAACACAAGTGTCAACTGTGTTGTACCATTACATTTGAACTGATTAGGGGGGGCATATCATAATTTGATGCAGCTGCGCATTTGATTTTAAAGGGGGGGTGCAAATTAGACGTGTAGCCCCTCTACTTCCAATCCTGTAATGGCTAGCATTAGACTCCAGCGTCGCATGTATATGCTGCACAGTTACATGCATGGCACTGCCAGTAAGCCATGTACGCTTTAAGAACATCTCGGTATCAGCGCTCGATATTCCAAAACCAGAATCTACAAACATGCCAAAGGCATTCACATATGCAGGAATCGATCTCTCTCGCTGATTGCTCGCTGCTGTCTTATAATGCATTGAAAACTCACTTCCCAGAACCTGCTGATATACTTAAACCTGTCTTCCTTCTGGCTGCTTTCTTGATCCCTCACAAGTTACTAAATTCCTTGATATCCTGTCATGTTAGATATGCAATACTTATTACCTAGATAATATTGTAAATCATGTTGGTTTCATTGGCATCCTGAGAAGACTAGCCACTCATATCAGCATAGCGTGTTAGTGCATATTATGTGTCTGCAGAAATGCCTATACCAGGCAAGGACGGGACCCGCTGAGGGACCTCATAGTAGGGCGCTAAGGGATTACCGTCACCGGTGACCTTACCGGTGCTGGTAATACCTTAGCGCCTACCGTGTAATGAGGCCCAATGTGTCGCTGCAAACATGGCATCACGAAGCACTGAGTGAGCAAAAAAGCACAAGGTGACATTTTTTGAATGAAGCACTCAATATTTTGCTGAGGAAGGGATCCATCATTATGAGGTATGGCTTATGGTCAAATCACTTCACCGCTCCATCAGAGACAAGAAGGATATTTGTGAACAAGAAATGCTCACCTGATCATCTGTGTTTCAGAAAATAGGCACACGGCGCCTGCTATAAAGAAATGCTGATTCGACCTAAGCAACAAAACAAAAAAAAGTTGTGAAAAATACCTACATGCTAAGTATTTCACAAAAGAGATCGGAGGAGTTTCCGCCAGTGAGTTAGACCTAAAACACATGGGCCCTCATTACGACCCTGGTGGAAATCGAAAAACGATGGCGGAAATGCAATACCGCCATCGAATAGCGCTCGGTGCGATCATGACCCGTCACCGTAAAGTACGATGCCATCAGCGAAACCGTAGTGAACGCCAACGCTAACTGCACCAAGTACGCGCACGCGCGCCATGCCAAACCGTAATTACCACCATGGCGCAACGGTACGCGAATTCTGACCCTAGCGGACATGCACCTAACGCCATCAAGCACGGCGGAAAGTACCATTCCGCCATGGTGAGAAGTACGGCATCGCGAACCAACCGTAAACGGCCCTACTGAGTGCCTGTACACCACTCCCTGGCCACATTGTACAACTCCTCGTAGGTGCAATGAAGTCACACAATGCAACCAGTGAAATGTACAAGTCATCCATGCCTGCCAACGACCAAATGAATCTCAAGAGGGGCCAATGGGAGCTGCAGGGCACAGATGGCACGAATACAGAAGCTATTCAAATGGACATGACCTCAGTCTCCCTCCAAGAAACGCACGCAAACACAGGCACCTGTGACCAGCCATATTCTGATAATCACATCATTCCACCAATCCACCAGGCTGACCGGCATCTGTTACACAAAAGCTAATCCCCCCCCCTGAGCATGACATCATTAAAACAGTCATAATTGGCAGCCCTATCCCTGACCTCACTGGGCTTCGTAGGCAAACGCGCCCAGTACAGTACCACGCAACTATACTCCGAAGCTGGAACCCAATGCAGATCTCCTCACAATACATCGCTCCCAAATAGGAATATGCCACATCACTTGCAAAGAAGAACGCTACACGGTTCATATCAGAATAGAAATTTAATGCACAACAAATTCACCAAGCCCATACAGCCATTAGGTCATGAACTCCAAAATATATTCATCATTGTGGGCTGCATCCGCAATAAATGACCAGCTACTTCTTGTGTGACGCCCTGTTCCTTCATGGTACACAGGGGCTACATTCTCGTACGAAAAGGCAACATGGAAGCGCCTAGAACCGCAGGGCCGTCCCATTAGGTAGGCACTAGTCCAGCTGAAAGGCCGAAATGTTGCTCCTAGCCACTAGTACTGCGTAAGGGCATGTGGCCCATTGGCGATCGTCCCATAAGATCGTAATGGTCCTCCACTGATTAACACGAAGCAGCAGTGTCGGGAGTAAAATCCATCTGCAGGAGTGGCATACAGATGGCAGTGGCAAAAGGGGAGGAGATACCTGTCACCAAATGAAATGAAAAAGAATAGTATGGGCATCAGAACTCATTTGAATTACTCACTTCAATGATCACACCAAATCCACAGCCATATGCATGCTAGCCCACTCCAAAGGATCATCACCACCCAAAAACACTTGCGATCATAACTATATATATCGAGGTGAAAACACTATTACAAACGAGTGTTTGTGCATGCGTCTGTTAAAACAGAATCCATCAGATGGGATTAGTAACGTGCATAGACACAAGTGTTTGAAGGCGCGTCGAGACAGGGAGTGGTCAACAAGGCCAGATAGATGGTCCCACTATGGCAGCCCTGCATCACATAGCGCAGGGGAGGTGGATAGATTCCAAGAAGCCCTGTACATGGCAAACTCTGTATTAAATCATCTGTCCATGCATCCATACATCATTCCCTCATCCCGTAATGAAAACGCCTGATTTCATACTCACATAACATGTGAAATTTCCATTGAGTCTGTGCGTTATGCAGCCTGCAAAATCCACTGTGCTCCAGCCCGTAATTCCAGTGTTGTGAAGTAACATGTATTTGGGAACGTCCGGCCTTATCGTCCACTTCGCTATTGCGCATCCCATACTATTCATATCAATCATTGCATTCTCGCCATGGCCCCTGTCCCAAGGACATTGAACAACAGAACGTTATATTTGCAGTCAGACCTGTGGGCATCTCCTCGCCGCTAGCTGAAAACCGAAAGCGCCGTCCTTCGAATTCCTCATTTGCAACATCACGTGGAAAAGGCATCTGTGACCGCTTGAAATCACAAATTAATCCATCTAGTGCGGCTGTGTGTGAAAATGGCAACTGGCTTCACTCACAAATGGGACGCCCCGCCCGTCGGTGAACCTCAGTACAGTGTTGCATGAGGGTCCACCGTTACTCGAGTACTACGTTCCACTGACCCTTCACAAGTCTGTTCGTGATTGCAAAGATAGTATGTGAAACAATGGGACCATAGCAGAATGAACATATCAACCAATATTACACTGCCATCGGGTACAAATACATGATTGTAATAGCAAGATGCCATTCGTCGAATTGCAGCGTTGTGTGCGGGACTGCTCGCCCAAAGGGGATTGCAGCTTGCACAGGTGGAATGAATCACCACAGGTGGAGGCTATACAGCCTGAAAACACATAAATTGCACACCCAACCCCCTCCCACAACCACACCACTCAGAAATGCTACCGCAGGACTAGCGATGTGGCCCTGGGGGACCTGATAGCACTGCAAGTACTCCAACTTAAGAAGAAGACGAACACCAACTACTACAACAACCGCCGCACGGAGGAGACGCAGGAGGAGGAGGAGGGCAAGGCAGGGCCAGCAAGGGCCGCCAGCACAGCCACCTACCACCACGCAGGCAGCCCGCAATCCCACGCCTCCGAGCACATCCGTTCAACCTCACTGATGAGCAGATCCACACCCTCTACCGTTTGGACCGGGACACCATAACCGCCATTGTGGACATGACACAGGCTGACCTTGTCAGCATGATAGATAGCCCAACCGCCATCCCACCCCTACTGAAGGTGGTGTCTGTACTCCACTTCCTGGCCACAGGCACCTACCAGCACACAGTCGGACAGTTGCATGGCATTCACAGCCACTGTTCTCACGGACACTATTGCAAGTGCTCGATGCCCTCCTGAAGCACGCAGACGACTACAGCTCTCTACCACGCTCGGAGCAGGAAATTACGAACACAAAAGTGGGATTCCATGCACTTGGCAGCATACCGGTTGCATTGGTGCCATCGACTGCACCCATGTGGAATGGTCATCCCACATGCCATGGAGGCCCAGTACCGCAACCGAAAACAATTTCATTCTCTGAATGTACAAATGGTGTGTGACTCCAACAGGATCATTACACATTGTTGTGCCCGATTCCCTGGATCAACCCATGATTCTATGGTCTTGAGGAACTCTACAATACCACGCTACATGGAGCGACACGCAGGGAACAGATCCTGGCTACTCGGTGAGTCTCATTCAAGCATGATAATGTGGGGTATGTGATGCGGCAATGACCTGGCAGGAAGGGGGGGTGCGTACGTAGCAATGTCATTCCACAAACATCCTTATTGTCCACATACAGGTGATGCCGGGTATCCACTGAAGAGATGGCTCCTTACACCACTCCGGAACCCACGGGACCAGCATGAAGAGGACTACAACCATGCCCACTCACGTACCCGTGTAGTCATAGAACAGGCATTCGGCCTACTGAAGACTCGTTTCCGCTGCCTCAGCAGGTCTGGCGGGGCACTCCTGTACCGCCATGAGAAGGTTGCAAAGATGGTCATGGCATGTGTCATGCTACACAACATGTGCGTACGTAGAAATGTGATGAGGGTGGGGATGTGGCAGCACCTCAAGGAGTCTGCGAGGCACAGGAGGGCCGTGACATTCGTCAGCATATCATAGATGCATGCTTCTAGCACTCACGCCTGGTGGCTGATACATGGACACGGGACTTGTGGCACTGTGTGTGTCTGGAACATGCACAATATGGACTGTACGCCTATAATGGCCTCGTACACAAAGATCAATGTCAACACATCTCATTGGATGATCGTGCATTGTTTATGGCATATGTGATATCATGTTACACACCCCATCGACCCGCCACCCAAGTGAGCCCAACACACCCCCTCCACCCTCCTACCTCCCCCCCGAACACCAGTGTCCAAAGATGCTCATTGTCGGTGGGGCGCAGGTTCCTCCCAGATCTACGTTGGGGGATGCCCTGGACGGAACTTGCAACGGATGATGTCTCTGCCTGCTCACGTCCATGCATGTCCCTGAGGGTTTGTGAGAGCTCAGTGAGCACACGGCGCACAGCGGCAAGTTCAGCACATACGTCTTTGGACGTCGCATGCAGTTCCCCCCTCAGGCTCTCGGTGCTTCTCTCCATTTGTACTCTCAGGCTCTCGGTGCTTCTCTCCATTTGTACTCTCAGGCTCTCGGTGCTACTCTCCATTTGTGCCCTTAGTGTCTCTGTGCTTCTCTCCATTTCTGCCCTAAGTGTCTCAGTTGATGTTTCTATGTCTGCCTTAGTGCCCCCACATTCATCAGCATGGTCCTTGAGGAGCGTGGCCAGTTGCTGCTGTTGCACGATCACCTGGTCGAGGGACTGTTGCCTCTGCTAGGCCATGGCCATTTGCGGTGGTGTCACAGAGGGGCTGGTCACCTCATGTTGCCTTGCCACAGGCTCGTGGGGATGGCCAGTCGTCGTCTTGTGGGTGCCCCTGCGTGGTATCCTCATGGTGTACGGGATGGAACAGACAGGGGGATTGAGACAGGTCATGGATGGATCTAACTTCGACATCCCCGTTTTCTGTGTCGGAGCATGCTGCCATTAATGCAGTGTCACCTATGGTGCTGCTGCCACCAGAAGCAGTGCCTACTGTGGCATCCATTGGGGGACCTGTGTGGTGCTGTTGTGGGCATGCTGGCTGCTGGGTGCCTGTTGAAGTTCCCTCCTGTGTGCTGCCACTTGATTTGTGCTGCTGCCGTGTCTTGATGCGTGCAGCTGAGGTGGAGGGTCTTTGGCCGTTGGTCTTGGCCCTCTTTGCAGGTGTGCTGGTAGGGGTGTCCTGGAGCTCGTCGTTTGAATCGGACCCTGTGGTGGAGTAAAGGAGGGCGAGCGTTATTAATGGGTCTGTGGGAATTGGAATGGCAATGTATCACATGCATTGGGGTGGTACCTGAGGGTGATTTGGGTCGGGGCCTTGGAGGTGGTTTCATTTTTGTGTGGATTGAGGATGCAGTTGTTTTGCAGCCTGCAGTTAGGGTGTGCCTGCTGCACGTGTAGAGGTGGTTTTTAGGATTTTTAATTATTTATGTATTTAATGTGACTTTTAAAGTGTGCTATCAGGCCTATGTATGCGGACGTTCTCCTGGACATGTGTTACTGTTGCACTATGTGGACACGTGGTACTTCACATGATTGGACATTGTGGATTTGGCATTGTTTTATTTGGCCCACCTACCTGATTCTTCGGATGTCTGCACTCCTTTCTCCATCCCTCCGACTCCCTCTATACTCTCCATTCCAATGGTGGAGGCACAGATTTCTTCCCAGGGGGTCAACTTGATGGGTGATTCCGATCCTCCCCCGGTAGCTGTGGCAATGTTGCGGTTGGCGGATAGTATGCTCCGTACGCGTATCCGCAAGTCGTCCATCGCTTTCTGCATTGCTGTGGGTTGCGGGGTGCGGTCCCACCGCACTTACCCGCTGTGCCACCAGGGCCCATATGGCCTTCTTGTTCGCAAGTGCCGTCCTGGTCATTTGCGTGGAGAAGACGACGGCAGCATTCTCCTGGAGGGTCTCTGTGAGCACGGTGAGTTCCTCACGGGAGAAGTGGACCTGCCGCTTGCGGTCGCACGCTTTCTTCGCTACTTTTCCCATTTTCTTGGTTTCACTAGGTGGATGACGGGTTGGGATGAGTCTCAGGGTAGTATTTTTGATGGTTGTGTGTAAATAGTGTTTTTATAGGTGTACGGCGTGCTGTTTCCCGTTCCGGGACCATGTTTTTACTTCTGTTTCCGTATATTTCCGGTCACCGTACTTTCCGATTGCCGCTCATTGCGGTGACCGCTAAGATGGGTGGCGGAATTGCACCTAGGGCGCCGTACGGCGGCGGTGTGGGCCGTTTTGGGGTCATTCCCGCCATCGCGGACTTTGCACTTCCGCCATGGCGTGGTGCTCGTGCCCGATGGGTCGGAATGAGCCGCACTTTGCTCCGCCGTGCAATGGCGGAAACGCTATTTACGCTATGGCAGTCTTGAGGAGTTTGATATTGTGGATACTGAGAATACTGGACATGCCTGGTCAATGGACAATGCGTGTGAGTGGTGGTGTGTGTTTTGCACATTTCACATTATGTTGGGGCATGGTATGTTCTGGCTGGTATCTTCCAGACTGGTGTCTGTGTGTGTGTGTTTATGTGTTTTTGTATGAACTGCATGGAGTGGTGGGAGGATGAAGGAACACGATTTAGGAGTGGATGCAATGGACCAAAATCTGGATGATGTTTGGGACAATTTAGGAAAATACTGTTCTTGTACCTTTAGCTCCCTAGAGGTGGGATATGCCGTACCGAGCCTGTAGGACAACGAGGACGTTCTCAGCTGCATGGATGGGAGCTAAAAACAGCAAGTCCATGACCTCAGTGTGGCCAAACATGAGGAGTTATTGGAAAGCAACATGTCACTTGTGGTAACTGAAAATGATGGGACAGGAGACGTCACCAAATCTCAAGGAGACAGCAATGGCATGATCCTAGAATATGAGACGAGGATGGCAATGCAAGGTGGTAGTCACTGTCTCCAGTATGGTAGATTACGACCTATTGTCCTGAACTCCGAAACCACATCTACAGTGAATTGAAGCGCCTCAACTGATCCATCACTCAAAATGCAGCTTCATGAGGAAGCCAGTACACCGTTTCTTCCAAGGGACCACTCCCAGTAATACGTAGATGTAAAGGCAGGCACAGAGGTATTTTTGTCGACGCCTGTGTGATGTTTAATGCACTTTCTAAATATGAATTTGCCCGCCTCAAGGAAGTAACAGGTATACCCCTGTTTAACCATGTTAGTAATTTTTGATAGCTACTGGCTTTGCCAACAATGTAATGCACATTGGCTACGAGAACGCATTGTAACACTGCAGGAGAGCGTGCAATGGCAATGTGTGGCCAATTGACCAGTAGGCCTTGTGTTGCAAAGTTGCAATGCCCCCATCCCCCGCGCCCCGCCAAAGTTCCCATTGATTTGTGCTCACCTATACACGGCTAGGTATGCAGATTTTGTCACAAGTGCGCACCACTCAGTGCCCTTTAACCAAAGCAAAGTTAGTAAACAATGCCTCACCGAAACAAAAGAAGGGAAAAAACTAATTTCAAAACCAAGATGTGATTGTTCAGCCATGTAAGACTGGGAATAACATGCACTGCGAGTAGGCCATCAGGTCTGAGCTGTAAAGTTGGACAGTTCACCATGACATGCCGATAGTGTTGTTTTGTGTACTGGTGTGCAACATTATATGTGCACCTGCATTACATGCAAATCAATTCATAGCTATGAACCAGCCATGCAAGAAAATGCATAATGGCAATGCATGGGCAATCGTCTGTGTTGCAAAAATGCACTGTTTACTGTAAAGATGCCCATTGCATTATATAGGTGTACACCTACATTGGGTTCACGGGTATGGCACTTTAATATTTTTAGCAAAGCCCAATACATGTTGTGATCAAAATTAAATCTGTTTTAGTTTCAATATTAACGGACGTTTTGCATAGGTCATGAATTGGTCAATATAGGTCCGTATATAAAAATAAACAGGGCAAGGTCAAGTGGTCTTTCAGTGGCTGTGGACCCATCCTGCATACCTCTTCTATGTTGTTTCCTGGAGGCATGTCCTATCGAGGCTATGTGGCGTAGAGAAGTGGCAAGGTCAAGTGGTCTTTCAGTGGCTGTGGACCCATGCTGCATACCTCTTCTATGTTGTTTCCTGGAGGCATGTCCTATCGAGGTTAAACTTGCTGCTACCCTTTAAAAACGTATCCCCCCCAAGGAACGCAGCACAGAGAAGCAAAAAGGTCAAGTGGTCTTACTGTGGTCTGAAGTGGGGCTTCATGGAGCTACAGATAAGTCTGTGTCCTTTCTTTTCTTTCATTTTTGCTCTGCTCCACTGCTCCCCTCTTTCAGTCGCCACAACTGACACACTCTATCTGCTCCCACTTCTCTGTCACTCCTCCCTCCAGCCCCCCCCCAGCCCTATGCCTAAACAAGGCATCATGTCTCCACCCAGAGGCGTTGCTAGGCGAGGATTAGTGGGCTACAGCCCCTGGTCTTTTGGTTGTAGCCTGGATAGAATCTCAGGAGCTACACCAAAATGCTAGCTAGCCCCCAGTCCCGACAGTTCTGACATTAGCATAGCCCTGAATCTTTTCCAGACCTAGCAACACCCCTGTGACTCCACCCATCAAAACAAGAGCTTCAGAACAAAAGGTGGAAGGTGTGCGGCTGGTGTCAGACATGGGCAAATCGAGTGAGGATATTTCTACTGAAGCTGCTGTGCTTAGGGGGGAGGGTGGGACGGTGTCCGACGCTCTGGGAGAGTGGAGGGTTGAACAACTGGGCCATTCTGGCTCACGGGATCTGACAACACCTGTGTTGTGAACCAGTGGCAGATTTAAGGCAAAGTGCCCTGTGACAGCACTTGACACAGGGCCCTAGGTGGGCAGTTCATGGACGCAGAGCTTTGGGTGGGCAGAGTTAATTGTGGTCAAAAGTGCACAATGGCAAACTTCAGGGACAAAAGCTATTTTTTATTAAGTTGTCTATTACAGATACCTGTGTCTAGGGGTATGACTAAATGGAAACAGCTGGGCCTCCTCAGCAGGCTTTGCTTTCAATGGTAATATTGGAGGATCAAGTCTGAAACTAATGTTGGAAATGAGCATGTTTCAAGGCTAAGGGCGAAAGAGAGAATTACTTATAGCTTTTCAAGAGTACACAATTTCCTAGAAAAATGGCTCTAAGAAGTCTAGTTGGATCCAATGTTTGTAATTACAACTCTGGACATTTTTCACAAAAATACAAAACCTTGTGGAAATATGTCTTTAATAAGTACACATTTTGCAGTACAATAAATTAATATTGTCCAACCAAGAAAACAGTTCCTTGATAAACATTCTTGTGCAATAAGGGAAGTAAATACACAATTGCCAGCTAAGCTTCATAAAATAATGCCAAATGCGTAAATAAAAAAAATAAAGTGGAATGCTAGAAGTAAATAAATTGCCAGCACCAACCAAAGTTCCCCAAATATTATAGGAATAAACTGCCTCTTTGTGCCTTTGCAAATGATTCTATTAGTTGTGATAAATCTAAATTATACACAGTATCTTGCTCAATTGCTAGAAGTGCCAAGTCATTTAGCCACTTCTGTGTCATGGTAGAGCGGATGTAGTTTTTGTACATGCCTTGCTCCTCTCTGCGCTTGCAGTGCCTTTTGGCAGAGTCAAAAATATCCTGCACAGCATGGACACTTCTGGTAAGACATCTTCCAGAGAAGAGGAGACTATATACTGCAGATAGTGTAGCACTGTGCTTGTGGAGCATGCACTCCTAGTTTTGACATGTCTGAACTCCAAAATAGTAGGTCTGGAATAAGATCAGGTTGCCCAGTAGCTCCTGGCTGAAGACAGAATATTTAATTAGGAGGAGTTGAACTGGTTTCCCTAGCCCAACACTGCTCAAGCCTGATAACCTTGTGTTATGTAAGCACATGAAATGCAAGGCAAAACCTTAATAAATATCTACATCAACTAAAACTGGGAAGATATGGTGAGTTGCTTAAATTGACCATATACCAGTTTCACCTTTTAACCAAAGTGTGTGATCCTGGGCAAATCATTTAATCACACTGTGTCTTATCTGCCGGTCTGTAAGTGATTCACTTCAGACCTAAATGAAGCCTAATGATTATAAAGTTGCTTCATTTATAATAATAGTGCAATTTACGTATTTTGCACCACAAAGTTATTTGCCACTTGGCTTACTTATGGCAACTTATAGTAAAGTTACTTCCATGGTGCCTCCAAGTATCAAACACTGATGATGTTCCTTGCAATGTCTGTTTCTGTGAAGTCACTTCTGCTGGTGCAGTCCATATACAAATTAGGAGGTTTGCATGTATGTTGTCCCAGAGCGCCTGGACAGAGCTCTAATAGATGAGTTTACTGCATCTGTAATGATTCTGCAGTTTTTTTCTTATGTGTTAAATTGCCATGTGCCATAGTACATTGGGGCAAGGGTGGGCAGTTTGGGGTGCGAATGAGACCTTATGGAATTGCGCACTATGCATTTGGGGGGAAAAGTAGCAGAACTTTCTTAGTGGCTGGCCCCCCACTCTTGCAATGCTGGATACTCCCCTGCATCACCCTCATAACTCATGTATTCATAGCCTATTAACACCTTCATGGCAACAATCCACCCCTTTCAATGCAAAGATCGTCCGTCTATGTGTTTCAAAGCCACATAGACAGCTTGCACCATCGCCTGTTGATAAATACGTGCCCCGCCTTTAGCTAATAAAAAAATATGGATTATTATATATAATACTGTAATAACAGGTACCTTTGACCTATGTAATGGTATGGTATCAGTTTCTGACCTTCCGAAGGATGAAAGGCTATGACGGCCCTGCAGTGCAGGCTGGAGCAATGCCAGAGACCAGCGCTTGACTGGTGAAATATGCACAACAACCTAACATTTTTTTTTTCTTTTTTAATAAATCTTGTGATTTGAATTGTAACAAGAGTAAACAGATGCAACTGTCACCGTGAAATGGTTGTAAGATGAAATCGAAAGGAGGACTGCACTGTATACCCATAGGACCAATTTACAACACAGAGCCACACACGACGAGCACATTATAGTAATCAAGAGCTGTGTGTGGCGCTTAGTGTATTTTTTTAACGTGTCAGTGTGGCATGTGCTTACGACATCGCATTCGCCATTTGTTGCCGCTCTGTGATGTAATTACTTGTATACAATTACACAAAGTGATGTCCCAACCATGAGAACAACAACTGCTACAGACTCAGGCCAAGATTTGGATTAGCCACTTCTGTGGATACTGTGTGGCATGTGACCTTGGCCTGTTCCCTGCACCTGCATTCAGGCCTCCTGTGTAACGTGGGCTGGTGTGGAATTTATTTGGACGTGCACTGGGATTTCAGCATGCCCGCCGGCTATCCAGAGCTGGCATGAGAGGGACACAGGGGACCCACCATTTCAGGCCCCATCGCAATGTGTCTGCCTGGCGCCCGTTAGATCCGCCTCTGACGTGAAACAGTCAGCGTCAGCCCTGAAAGGCTCTGCGCAACGTGTTGTTGCTCTGAACACACCGATGCATGAACAACCCTATGCAGTTGCACATCTTCCACCATCATGACTATTTCCGTGTTGCAGCCACACGGAAAGGGGGGCTGTCACCCAACATTGTTCACATGAACATGGAAGAAAGAGGTGAAATTGAAGTGGACCTCCTAAATGAAATGCTGATAACGGTCCCCTTTCTAGGCACTAAAACCATTGAACAGGTTGTGAGAGCAGTCATTACACCTGGTGGTTCTGAGTCCGGCGCAACACCCTCAATTGTGCCATCCCCTATGGCCAGCTCACCTATCCATGTGCCAGATGCTAAACCTGCTGTCCATACTAGACCAGAGAGGGCCACGGAGCTCACAGAGCAGGGGGAGGCGCTAGAGGTGCTAGAGATGGAGGCTATAGAAGAATAAATCCCTCCATGCTCCACTTCTGATGATCTCTGTAACACGCATCAAGCGTAAACAATGAGGGTGCTGTGTTCCCCACCAATCAAGATTCGGCGGGTACTACCGATCTTAAAAAATCTCTGCTTGCTTTGCCCCTGCTCCAACTACCACTACGATGGGACCTTTAAATGTCCTTTGTGTAAGGACATTAATCCACCCACAAAACTCGGGCTGCTCTACTCTCACACTGTCAATGGAATACAGGAAACAGAGCAAATTTGGACTTGACTGCTTTCAGAAAAAAGGACATTTCTAAAAACTTAATTGGTTGGCTTACAATAAGGCCATTTTTTCATTTCTTTCACCATTTGCAGTCCATGTATCTAGTTTCCACGAGTATTCCCTTTTTTCCTTTGCAATTAAAACTGAAACATTTTTTTGTTTGTTCTATCTTTATAACCAAGATGAATCATCAATAATTGCACTCCTGTGTCCTTTTTCCAAACTTTCAAATCACTCATGTTTGCAGCTATTTGTTTGTTGCTTTTTGTACCATGTTTTTTATGTTTTTTTATGTTATTGTTGATAAAACTTAGTCTATTCAAATTTCTTTCTGAAAAATAAACATTATAAATTTCTTTTACAAACTTGCCCTCCTTGTTTCCAGAGAAACTCCTAAAAATTGTGTGATACCAGTTTTGGTACATTCTTTAAAACATAACTACTTAGAAGCAATTTGGTTTTACAGCAGTAGGGACTTCCTTGTTATAACTACTCTCACACAGAGGCTGAATGAGAACAGCCCGGAAAGCTCTAAAGATGTGCTGGACCTGTCAATAGCAAGCAACTCTTCGGTTACCATGTTTAAATTAATGGAAGCAAGACTTCTCAATGCCAAGTGTGATGATATGGTGTCTACAATGGGGAGCATCCAAAATGCTGTTACCCAGTCGGCGACCTGGAGTGACAATCTGGCAAAAGCCATTTGTGTCCTGGATATAGCCCATTTGTGTCCATTTGTGTCCTGGATATAGCCCATTTGTGTCCATTTGTGTCCTGGATATAGCCTAGGACAATCTACTAAGCCTGATATCTGAACCTCAGAGACAGCCAGTACAAAATCACACCAAGAACACCAAACCGACTGAAGGATCAGAACTTGTGCGCAGCTTGTAAGTGATTTCAATCCAGCACACACCCAAGTTAACGCTCAGCATGTAGTGCACAAATGAAATCCTTATTTATTTTTGTCTAAAAGTTCATTATTCTGAACGATATACCACTCATGTCACAACCTTCTCCTGGACCCCCCCCCCACGGCCACACTGAACCAGGAATCAAGCTAGTTTACAAAGGTAAATATGTAGTATTTAAAATGTAATCACAATATGTTTTAATAGATATACAACAATCACCAATGGGGTGACAGAACACTGAATAATATCTTTAGTAGACTAGGAATAGGTAATAAGCAAAACCAATGCAGCACAGATAGTAATACGTTTGTGTTGGTTCAGATCAGATAGTACTGTGTTTAGAGGTTCCCCTGCACACCTCTCAACCCACAATAGGCAATGTAAAGAGATAGGAGGAGGGAGCAGGTATTCAGGAATGGCAGACATCAAACAGAATATCAATCCCACTTTCCCCCAGCAAACACAAGAGAAAAACGGAATTGACTGCCCAGCTGTCAGAATGGCTTTTAAGATCTTTAGAATGGACACTTAACTTTCTCAAAATTCTTATGGGAGCCACTTTGCACAGTTGCACACAAACACAAGCAATGATTTAGGCCAAAGAAAACATTTGAAATCTTAAAATTCAAGTCGGAAGCAGTTAAAAGCTCTTTTACACGTGTAAAAATTTCTCAAAATGGAAATTTGCAGCAAACTTTTCAGTCTGCAATATTCATGATAACGGGAGAATCACACTGAATTGGAATAATATTCTGTTGATAGTTAAGGATGTTAGCTACAAGTAGGAGTTGAAATCTATAACAAAAGCTGAGGGAGTTATGGGGTTTTTAGGGGAGGTCATTTTTGGAAAATAGGCGCGAAAAGGAAAAACAGAAATGCACTTTTAAAATGACAAATGAGTTTGCTTACACTAGGGGATGACTATGAAGAAGTGAATACCACACAGGGATTACAATCACTGGATCAGGTTGACCACCTGATAAAGAAACCCCACTTCTTCAGATGAGAAAATGGGCATCGCAAAGATAGTTCTAACAATACTGGTTCTGAAGGGAAGATAGGATGGGTTGCAGATGGGGACAAGACTATGCAAAGTACATATGCTATGTGATACAATTCTTCCTATTTATACTCACTGGATACGTTTTTAAATGGGACTCTGGTTATGGAGTGGGTCTGGTCTAAGAAAAACTTGCACGGGACTGGAACCTCTAGGCCGGTCGTCGGATTGGCACAGGATCTGCTCTCCTAGTCGGTGGGTATTTGGATCAGCTGGATGGGAGTTCCTCAGGCAAACCTAGTGGTGGCAAGCCAGAGAATTTTTGGATACTGGTTCAAAAGGCCTATGTGCTCTCAGCTGTCTCTATTTATGCCCCAAAAATGACATCACATAGGGTTATATGGGCCGGCTTAGCTGAGCTTGCCCCTTTGAAAGGTGATTGGGTCAGAGTCTACTCTCTGCCTTGATAGGAGGATAGAAACAGAGTGTCATCTTTATGGTATCATTTTATGATGCTGAGAATCCACCCCTCGCCACCGGAACACAAAGTTTAATTTTGGCAAAATACATATTTACACATGTGCGTCTTCTATAAAATCACATACCCAGATTGCATATTTTCTGGAGCCTCTGCTCATCAAAAACTCGCAGCTGTAGGATCTGGTTTCAACTTTCTACAGAATTTTGTCCTTTTCGCTATGTACACAATGTCCACATTTTATGCAACTTTCCACAAATGTCTGTGTTTTACATGGAAGTGAGTTTATAAAGTTTTACAATTCTAGCAGAAATACAGACCGCATAAACCCACATTTATTGCCATTCCCATTCAAAACATGTTACACAGTTCTGGCACCTCTTCACCCGTGCAGCCAGAAATTAAATTAATAATTCTGTCATTTTTTTTTTTCACCATTTTGCATAGAAAGTTATATGTTTTTTAAAATGTGTTCTTTGTTCAGGATCAGCAACAGATGGTCGTTTGGCACCGCCTCTTTTTGTCTCCCTGCAGTCCAGGAGCATGCTCCTCTGGGCTTCTTCCTTCTGGAGGCCATTTACGACCCTTTTCACACTTCCAATTTCCTAGGTTGCACTCTGTCATTGTTCCTTTGTGCTTTGTAGACAAGATTCTGTCCCAACCTAGCAATTAGCACCTCCCTGTGAGTTTCTGTTGAGGGGATGGCCCTCCCTCTGGGAAATAGACCTGCTTTTCTAGTTCTTGCAGCTCAGCCAGGGTTAATTTAATTGTTAAATTCCTTTGGCTTTTCCTTAGCACAAAAAAAAACTTGTTGTATCAAATAACTGATAGAATTCACATTCAAGATTTTAACCCTGTGGGATCAAAACAACTCTAATATGGGTTACTATCAGTAACAGGCCTCTTATATTGCAAACATTTGACTTTCAGTTTATAACATGACAGCTGTCATCACAGGTAGTCCTCTGCTGCACAGAGATTTTTTTACAGATCCACC
Source organism: Ambystoma mexicanum (assembly GCA_002915635.3). Lineage (NCBI taxonomy): Eukaryota > Metazoa > Chordata > Amphibia > Caudata > Ambystomatidae > Ambystoma > Ambystoma mexicanum. The sequence goes on along the minus strand of CM030321.1, from coordinate 839,647,979 downwards.
GGCAGACCACTTTTGCTGATGAGATCTCTTTATGCTCTTAGCCTTTCAGGACCTTGTAAGTTCACAGTGATTCCTTGAACTAAGTGAATTGTAGCACCCAGCAAGAATTTTGAATATTTGGAAAGTGTTCTGTACCGGCATTCTGAAGTTTCAGCAGCAAAGAAAAGGTGATTTAAATTAATATTGGAGTTCCATTTAGCAAAGCACTGCTTTTTCCTTCTGCCCTCCACTTTCAATTGGTGTGGAGCCCAGTGACACATTTCAGTAGTCAGAGCTCTGTTCCACCACTGACGACATGCATGGCAGATTGGACAGCCATCTTTTTGTGCGTTGAAAAGCACGATCTTCAGGGGTTTTGTCACACACAAGGGTTTTGCCATCATTTGGCTGTCTCTGGCATCACATAACAGAGTGATGCAGCATAGCAGAGCAAAGGTGGGTCAGTACATCCCACAAGTTCACTCTGTGTTGACCAGGAAAAAGCCCAGATTGATTCTCCATCATGGTACTCTAGAAAACAGAGGCCCATTGTCAGACAAGCTGTTATGTATGAGGACCTCTCGAAAGTGAAGAAAAAAAAAGCAAAGCAACTGAAGGATGCACCTGCTCGCTGAGGCAAAAACAATATTTTATCCCATAACATGGGTCCAGCCATAGCTACTAAAGTAGTCCTATCTAAAGTTTGTCTCTGCCTGTCCAACTGTGCTACAATTCCAGACACACAAATTTTTCCCGCTAAGGAAGAAGCAAAGGGCAACTGTCAAGTTAGCACAAATTCCCAGCAAAAAGCTACACAAGGTTGATATAGCAGGACTCCTAGTGCTCCAAGAACTTAAGTGCAAATAAGAACAAAAGTAAATGCAGGAGCCAAAAACATTAAAATCTGCGAGGTCTCAATCAATCTGGAAGAACTATTTAAACCACAAGGCACTCTGCCTATGAACGCAACGACAGCAACAATACCAGCCATTTTGCATACAACAGACTGTCATGCACTGCTTAACTCTGCGAGCTAGGTGTCCAATGAGTGTGGGCAGTCAAAAAAAAGTACAGCTACATCCTTACAGATAAAAAGTGTCTTTCGACGTGAAAAGAACGCATATCTAAGGAGTTGGGCTCTTGAACTGCATCATGGTGTAATTCCTCTTTGCTTTATCCACTCCAAGGACATTCGTATTTTAGATATATGTGATCCTGCTGGTTGGGAAGGCAAAGCAATTTCCAACGCTTTCTTCTCATCTGAGGGAATACTTTCCATGCACTGTTTAAGCTGGGCTACGACTAGAATCATTATGATGTCAGGGCATACAGGAAAGAACATCCCACATCACAAACAGGGTGGGACTGAGGCTGGTTTCTGAAGCCCACGCCTGGGCTGGTTTGGGTTTAATGTAACTTATGTTACTATAAGTAACGTAAGTTACATTGCTTTTCTTTGTGGCCCATCACGATGCATGTATCATCAGAGAAAGTTAACACCAAAGAGTTACCTCTCTTTGATGAATGCCTCTGCCTAAGTCAGAGTAGGCCCGTGGTGGGCCGATGGTCAACCGTGCACAGAGTGCCTGCTGCTGGCAGCCACGCGTCAACTGCCATTGACGAAAAACCATGGCGCCAGGTGAAGACAAGTTAGACAACACTGTTACTATTTTACATAATACTGGGAGCAGCCGGGCTGGGCGGGGCCGGGGCTCCCAGTGAATTGTAAGTAACTTGAGGCCCGGCCGGGTCGTGCGCATTTGCAAATTGCTTATTCGTCCAGGCTCCAACTGTACTGTGCATTAAGGTTCTGGGGGATCGGGCTGGGGGTGGGGGATGGACTGGACGGGTCGATCCTGAGGCTGGATGACGTTTGAGCTGCTGAGTCTGGGTTACCTCAAGTGAAGAAGGAAAAAAGCCTACCAACGTACCGTCTCCTTTAAACATTTCCACTTTAATTCGCAAGATGGATGCTGCATGTCTGGATTAGAGGCAGGTAAGAAGCAGGCTTTACTTTTTGAGTGGCAGTTGCCTGACAGTGATATTGCACATGGAAGTGACGTTCTATCTGATGTTATACCGAGTATCCCCAGTTCTCCTCGTCTTGTTTAAAAAAAGAAAAACAAGCACAGAAATCCTGATTAGCTCCCGTGGACTGCAATGACAAACATTGAGCAGGTAAAAAAAAATAGTTTTTACAGTTCTATACCAGAAAGTTAATGTACTAGAGAGAGAATAATGGAGGGGCTCTCTGGTGAACTATGTTTGCCTCCATGTCCTTCGTGCCAAATAAAATTTGAGACCTCTTTGCTGCAAATACAGACTATAAATAAGCTATGAAAAAGATGAGCGTAGCTAAAATATATAGGTTTATATTTAGTTGTCTTGGCTTAGGCTCGCCACCAAAGGCAAGGCAAGGTGCCTTTGCTAGTGAAGGCCAGACTGGACGTGGATGTTTCAAGCGCCATAGAAGATGTTTTCCCCATTTGACCAACATTGTATGTAGGGCAAATCATGTTCTCTATACCCCCCCCCCAACACAAAGTTCTTTTCTATTGTGCAGTTATTTAAGATATCCACAAATCTTTATTAAGAGGGGTGAAGGGTGGAACCTGCTGTCTGGCGTCAAACTTGCCTATCCCGAGGAATGCAAGGAGAGAATTGTTTGAAGGACTTCTTCTTTCCTGTGGTTTAGTTTAGTTTATTTACTTATATAGCGCATCTAACCCAAGGGTATCTGGGCGCCTTTACATGGATACATGGTATGGTACAGATCACAATACATATAATAACAGATTTACAGAGTTGCAACATCAGGCATATTTCATAATTACAATAGATGTACAGTACAGATGTACAGAGTTACAATAACCAAGGATGCAGGAAAATTACAGAATGTGCATCTATACAGATATATACAATATGCTATGTGAGAGCCAATCTGTAATACTAGATTGGAGTCTGGGAGAAAATCCTGGATTTTGTCTTGGCTCTAAAGGACCAAAATGAGAGTTCTGCTGTAATGGCTGGAGGGAGAGATTTCCAGCATTTGGCTGCTAGCACTGGGAAGCTGGATCCTCCTGTCATTTTTTTAAGTTGTATTTTGGGATAATGAGTTGGTTGAGGTAGTTGGATCTGGTAGGTCTGTCCGACTGTGATCTGGAAAATTTGTTAAGTATTTTTGGGGCTGTGTTAGAGAGAGATTTGACGTTCACCTGGAGGACCCTTACTCTCCAACAGGTTCAAAGGTTAGAGAGGTAAGAGGCTCCCAGGGAAACCCTCTGAGGAATAAAACCCTGTAGCTGTAGTGTAGTGGTAAAGTTGAACTAGTCCCCTTCTTTCGTGTGCTTCGGTTCAGGATGCCTCAAGGTTGTAGTTGTGGGGTACGAAGGGCTCCCCTTCCGTCACAGTCTCATATATTGATGTTTAACAAAAAGAGAGAAAAGGCGGATGATGTAGTTTACAGAAAGAAAGAGAATCCGAGAATGGGTAGATTATGATTAAGGGAATAACTTTGTGCGATTAGGCAGCATGAGCCTGAGGCTCTTCTGAGAAATATGGTAGGCTTTAAGAGGACTACGAGAGACAAAGGAAAGTGTCAAGGATGGTAGATAAAGGAAAGCCTGACTCGCAGAGTGAATGACACGGGACGTAGTTCATGTGTCTAGATTACCTCGCTGTGGGGAGTGAGAAAACTGCCTGGAGAGATCGGATAGCAGGAAACAAAGCCTGCTCCTGCAGCAGGATGTGACCAAGCTACGGATGCAGGTAGGAAAGCACAGAGATAAATTTATATTACGATGCAGGGAAATCTTTCCTGAATTTAACCCTTCTGAATAGGAAACTACCCAAGCGTACCGGGAAATGAGAAATGGGAAAACCCGTAGTAGACTTGAGCGCAGTGAAGACTGCGGGAAGCGGAGAAAGTTACTGTAGAGCAAGTAGCTGCGCCGGCGTGACTCTGTGAAGTGATAAGAGGATCAGAGCTTGCAGCACATGGTCTGCACAGCTAAATCAGATAAGAGAAGGAGAACACACAAGCATCAGAGTAGGGAGACGTTTAAGTCAGATTAACCGGATTAGATTTCAGAGAGAAGGCGACAAATTTACAAAGCATTGTGTAGAAGGAGTAGCAACGCACGGGAGTGTTGTCCTTGCCGACTGAAGAGCTTTCACTGACAACAAAGGCAGAACTTCTGCGTCCATTGGAAGCAATTCAGCTAAACCGACCCAGTGAGGACTTTCCTCCATCTTGGAGGGTAAAATGGCAGCACAAGGGGATTGAATCATGACAGTAATGTGATTTTGTCAAGCATGGGTAACCAATGTACATCCCTCCTGAAGGCTGAGATGTGACTGAACCGTGAGATGTTTAGAGCCGATCTCAGGGCATTGTTCTGGAGAACTTGGAGTTTAATTTCCGAGAAGAGTAGCCTATTTAGAGAGGATCAATGCTCTGGCTAGTGTAATATGGCTATAGGTTGATATGAATGGTTTGCAGGCATTTATGAGTTTGTTGGTGTAGGCCGTGGATGAAGCAGTAGTGTTAACCTGTTTTTTACGAGAGAGAGTGGAATAGAAGTAAAACCCCAAGGGTTTTAACTTCACTGGCTAATTTTATGGTATACCCATCAATATTGAAGGCAGAATAGAGTTTGTCTAGTTTGTTTAGACGAGCTTGTGAGCCAATGATCAGTAGTTCAGTCTTCTCAGTCTTAACTTGTCCTGTGGAATCCTCCTGGTGAGTTTGCCCTCTATTGCCGTCCATTTTGGCAATTTTCAGTGCCCCTGCCCCAATCCATTAGCCCCCAGGCCCTTTGTTCACCTCCCGCAACCGTCGCTGTTTCCCCACTTTCTGGTGTACTCCCTTCTGCCTCCCGACCCACCCACAGCACCTTGATTGGTCTGTGACCATGTGCCTTTAGGTCTAGCGACCCACTGTAACATCTGAGGCCCCCTTGTCCTGTGAAATTCTCCTTGTGAGTTTTCCCTCCATTGCCATCCATTTTTCCAATTTTCAGTGCCCCTGCCCCAATCCATTAGCCCTCAGGCCCTGTGTTCACCTCCCGCAACCCTCGCTGTTTCCCCGCTTGCTGGTGTACTCCCTCCTGCCTCCCGACCCACCCACGGTACCCTGATTGGTCCATGACCGTGTGCCTTTAGGTCTAACGACCCACTGTAACATCTGAGGCACCCTTGTCCTGTGGAATCCTCCTGGTAGGTTTGCCCTCCATTTTGCCAATTTTCAGTGCACTTGCCCCAATCTATTAGCCCCCAGGCCCTGTGTTCACCTTCTGCAACCCTCGCTGTTTCCCCGCTTCCTGGTGTACTCCCTACCACCTCCCGACCCGCCCATGGCGCCCTGATTGGTCCAACAGGAACTGTTACCCAGGTCATTACCAACCTTCCCAGGACAGCCCCCTGCCCGTGCAGCCCCATCGGCCAAGGACCCCAAGACAAAGGACGGCTCCAACGAGATGGCTCCAGATCGTATCTGCAGGTATCCGCAGGAGATACAAGAAGCCAGTAGCCTGCCGTCAACCAGCACCAACAAAAACGCAAGTGTGGCAAGGGTGGGGACTGAAGCAATCACTTCATGCCAGAAAGCCCTACCACTCTTACCCAAAAAAGTCTTACTGTATTACATAATACAGTCACATATTAAGGTCCACCGATTATCTGCACCCTATTAGCGTCACTGTGTTAAAATTGAATTAAGATGGTATTCCCAACATCATTGAGAGTGCCCTAATAGCGTCACTGTGTTAAAGTTGAATTAAGATGGTAGTGCCAACATCATTGAGTGTGCCCCAATAGCGTCACTGTGTTACAGTTAAATTTAGAAAGTGTGCCCTAATAGTGTCACTGTTTTATTGTTGAATCTAGAAGGTATTCCCAACATCGTTGTCTGCCCTAACAGTGTCACTGTGTTAAAATTGAATTAAGATGGTATCCCCAGCATCATTGAGAGTGCCCTAATAGCATCACTGTGTTAAAGTTGAATTAAGATGGTATTCCCAACATGAGTGTGCCGAATAGCGTCACTGTGTTACAGTTGAATTTAGAAAGTGTGCCCTAATAGCATCACTGTGTTATTGTTGAATCTAGAAGGTGTTCCCCACATCATTGTGTGCCCTAATAGCGTCACTGTGTTAGAGTTGAATTAAGATGGTATTCCCAGCATCATTGTGTGCCCCAATAGCATCACTGTGTTAAAGTTGAATTTAGAAAGTGTACCCTAAAGCATCACTGTGCTAAAGTTGAATCTAGAAAGTACTCCCAACATCATTGAGTGTGCCCTAATAGCGTCACTGTGTTAAAGTTGAACTTTGAAAGTGTGCCCTAAAGAGTGTCACTCTGTTAAAGCTGAACTCACAAAGTGTGCCCTAATAGTGTCACTGTTTTATTGTTGAATCTAGTAGGTATTCCCAACATCATTGAGTGTGACCCAATAGCGTCACTGTGTTAAAGTTGAATTTAGAAAGTGTGCCCCAAAGCGTCACTGTGCTAAAGTTGAATCTAGAAGGTATTCCCAACATCATTGAGTATGCCCTAATAGCGTCACTGTGTTAAAGTTGAACTTAGAAAGTGTGCCCTAATAGTGCCACTGTGTTAATGTTGATTCTAGAAGGTATTCCCAACATCATTGAGTGTGCCCCGTTAGCGTCACTGTGTTAAAGTTGAATTTAGAAAGTGTGCCCCAAAGCGTCACTGTGCTAAAGTTGAAAATAGAAGGTATTCCCAACATCATTGAGTATGCCCTAATAGCGTCACTGTGTTAAAGTTGAATTTAGAAAGTGTGCCCTAAAGCGTCATTGTGCTAAAGTTGAAGCTGGAAGGTATTCCCAACATCAATGAGTGTGCCCTAATAGCATCACTGTGTTAGAGCTGAACTAAGATGGTATTCCCAACATCATTGAGTGTGCCCCAATAGCGTCACTGTGTTAATGTTGAATTTAGAAAGTGTGCCCCAAAGCGTCACTGTTCTAAAGTTGAATCTAGAAGGTATTCCCAACATCATTGAGTATGCCCTAATAGCGTCACTGTGTTAAAGTTGAACTTAGAAAGTGTGCCTTAATAGCGTCACTGTGTTAATGCTGAATCTAGAAGGTATCCCCAACATCATTGAGTGTGCCTAATATCGTCACTGTGTTAAAGTTGAATTTAGAAAGTGTGCCCTAACAGCATCAATGTATTAATGTTGAATCTAGAAAGTACTCCCAACATCATTGTCATGATCTCTGCTTCCAAAAGGTCAGGGTTTTCCCAACTCCCTTGGAAGCAGATCCATAACCCAGGTTCCGAGTGCCAACCAGTCCCAATTGGGACATTTTGGACCCAGTCCTGGCGCCAGTGGCACCAGGCTCATAAATATGCCCAGTCCCAGCGCTGGAAGCGCCGGGCTCATAATGCTTGGGTGGACTTACCTGCAGCAGACCATGCTGCTTACTTGCCTGTCAGTTGAGCCTCTGATCCTCTTCTGTTTGGAACTACTTTTCCTGTTGGGTGGGGCAGGAGCCACTCCCTAGATTCAGAACACTGGAACTCTTCTGGAAAGCAGGAACTCTTTTCTTACCTAGGCGTGGCTGTGGAAGGAGACACCTAAGCACTACAGGAGGCTATTTAAACCACACCCGATGGATGAATCTTGCTTTGCGTTATTCTGCATCCTCTGCAGCAGAACGCTCATCGTGTCTTCTGCATCTGATCCTGGGCCTAAGGAAAAAGGCTTACCATCCTGAATCCAGTCTTCAGCAACACCTATAAAGACAAGAAAGAACAGGTTAGCATTACGGTCTTCAGTGACAGCGCTTCACTTACCTGGTCCATCGGCTGTCACCAACGCCTCGCGCTGCATTCCGGCATCTGAAAGACAAAGGCTTACCTACTCTTCGTGCGCTCCGGAGGTCTTCGCACTGCATTCCAGCATCTGAAAGTCAAAAGCTTACCAACTCTTCGCACGCTCCGGAGGCCTTCGGCGCTGCATCCCGCATCTGAAAGACAAAACAAGGTGCGTTTAAAGACATTGGGGAACTTTAATACTCACGTGCCATTACTCCTTTCCACATCTAACCCAGTGGGTATTCCGGCACCCTGCAGCCGCTCCGAACTTGTACCTGCAAAATAAAAAGACAGTTAGAGCGCATCGTGAAGCAGGCAACAAGCGCTTACTTACGTGCTTCCAGGCGCTTCTATTCATCACACGAGCTCCATCTTCAACTCACTTCAGCCCGTCATCCGCCATCGCCGGAACCCTGCAAAACAAGAGACATCATTACTAAAGACTTTTAAAGACATTAGAATTACTCGAAACTTACCGTTCGTGCAGTAAACGGCGGACAGCAGTCCTCTGAAGTCAAGAGGCCTGCTCCCCTTATCCAGTGAAGAAACTGGTTACAGCACCCTGCCCCGAGGCAGATGGAGAGCACGGCGTTCACTTACCTAAGGTGAGAGCGTTAACCTTTGGGGTTCTACAGGAGAAGAGAAAGGGAAGAAGAGAGAGACATTCAATAACCCAGTTCATTAATCCCATATTTTCTATCTGCAGACATCTTACCCTTCGAGTCAGACATACAGTGCACAGAGGTCCAGCCCAAAGAGCCAGCTGTGTGTTACACATCACCTTTGAAGATACGGTATACGCCCAGTCAAGACCGGCGCCTCTACGGGAATCAGGTGAGCGTTACAATCATTGAGTGTGCGCTAATAGCGTCACTTTGTCAGACCAATTAAGAAGGTATTCCCTAAATTGTTTAGCGTGCCCCCAATAGTGTCACTGTGTTAAAGTTGAATTTAGAGGTATTACCAACATCATTGAGTGTGCCTGGTCGCATGCACTTTACTGATTACCACAATATCACACTACTACGCTTACTCTCCTTTACACCACCATTTAACTAGAACACAGCTGTACTATGACACATTCGGTATAGCTGTTCTCATACTAACAGAACCCATCAAACTACCCATCATCCTAATAAAACACAGCTAGCTGAGCACATACCGGCTAGCTTAGGCTTCTCCTCAGGCCTAACGCAGCCACAACTCAGTCTGGGTGTCCACCCTCCTAACTGAACACATTCAACTGATCCCCTCAGCACCACACCTACCGCTAAGAAGCAGCTATCATGCAACAACCATACCAGCTGCACACATACCCGGTGCGCCTACGCACTTTATGACTCTCTCTCTCTCGACTGACTTGAACTGTGGTTCCCGAGGGCGTTCAACCTACCAGCGCTTTGAGATCATACCAATGATACATAAGTCGCTATATAAGTGCCAGGTAACATAACATAACATAACATATCTTACTTTCTGAAGTTTGAAAATTTCCATACATAGTAAGGGTTGACTCTGACGGTAGTCTGAACAGCTTAATGCTGTTTTTTTTGTGGGTTATAACTGTCTCACTCTATGTCTATCAAGTGGACCTTGTTGTGATTAACTAGACACTAGGAATGAATGGTAATGCCAATATTTCGGGCTTTTGTGTTTGGTATGGGAAAGGCCCTGTTGCAATGGTATAACTGGCCATTGGGAATCTTTGCCCTGTCTTATGTTTGCTTTGCTACATTGCTTCCGTTGCACCTACTGCTTTCCACTTAATCCATCGTGTTCTAGCATTGAAACAGGCATTTGAACAAGTTAATCAAAATACATTTTATAAATAAGAAATGAACAATGTAACATCGCAGAGGAAAACACACACATTATGGGCACATTACGTGTATATTCACTGCCAGCTCTGCCTGGTGATCTGGCCATGTGTGGATGCTGTGAGTGTGGATTCTTTGATGGCAAAAAGAAAGGGAAAACTCTTAACAGTCAACACTATTAAATCCGTAGAAATCGGGTATGTTATCCAGACTTCTATGCGCTAAACCCAAGTCGTCTTCCCAATGCTGACACAAGAAAGCAGTACTCTCGGCAGCATTAGCACTTTACAAATTAACATAAATAAATTTAAAATAATGATATATCTGCTAAAATGTCCAGTTTAAAAAACAAAATGTATTGTTGTGTTCTTAGTTTACAAACAACCTTGCACAACATATACAGACAATATACAAATGTATACACATGAAAATTAGAAAAGAAAAAAAAACAGATAAAATAATGTCAGAATACAAAATGCCTCTTATAATAGCTAGTTAAACTCGTAAAATATGAAAAATAAAACCACTTTAAAGATTTTTTTCAGCATACATCCTAATAAATACATAAAACATGTGATATAAACAAAAGAAAATCGTTTCATATTGTTAGCATCACCCATTAAAAAAGAAACTAATAGTTGCTCATCAGATAACAAGGTTCTTTTTATCCAGTTCTGTAGTTACTAGCATCAAAAACTCATTCAATGCCAAGATCAGAGAATTGTTCATGCCCCACATGCAATTACAACAAAAAAGGTTTGTTGAGACTTCCCAATCTCTGTCGAATCTGTTTTTGAAACACTCCAAAAGCTTATCATCAAAATAAGGACACATGGTATCTATGTGTCTCAATGTCTCGCAAGCATCCTTAGCACCGCAGAATCTACATTGGTTCTCAATATAGTTGGATGCCTCAATACAGTTGGATGCCAACGTTGACGTAGAGTCCTTCCAATGCCTGAACCTTTCAAGGATAGGCATATGGTTGAGTCTAAATCACATGTAATGTATTCAACCCTTCATGCATGGAAACCTTTGTAGATAGAGTGGTATACATTCCCCAGCATGCCCAAAATTGGAATATTCCCTATAGGTCGAATATGTAGCAAAACGATCAACAGTCTCCACTCAATCGGTCCTAAAAAGAGTCCTCTTCACAATCCCTTGTCGTTGGATGAGGTCTTCCACCGTTATCCCTAAAGAGACCAAGACCAAATTCATTCTAGATGAAAACTCTGGCATAAAAGGGACAGAATCATCATGCATAACTGAAAAAAAGCATTTTGTAGAGTGTGTTTTTAGGAGGATGACTTATTTTCCTAAACGTACTGGCCCTCATTACGACCCTGGCGGAGAACCATGGTGCAATTTGCACCATGGTCCATGGCGCTAAGCTGCCAACTCCGCCATGGTGGTTGGCGGACTTACCGCCCCATTCCGACCTTGGCGGGGCGGTAAGTCCCCAATCCCCATTTACCCTTCCCCATTCCCATTTTTGCCCCATAGGGTATAATTAACAACAAGTCCTGTAGCGCCATGGATTTTTCCGCCTGCAAAAAGCAGGCGTAAAAATCACCATGGCGCTACGGGAACTCGTACTCAGGCGGAAAGGGGCGCCATGGTTTACGCCGGCGTAAACCCCTTTCCGCCAGGGTCGTAATGAGGGCCACTGAGTTTTTTCCAATTAAATCTTGCTTTAAGGGATATTAAGCAGAGCTCATGTCGTATGACCGCATTAGCACAGCCAAAGACAAACCCAACATCTCCTTCCAGAGTTTTCCCTGTATGACATTAATGGCAAGACCCATGTCATGAGTTGAAAGGTCACACCCATAGAGGAGAATGGGCTCAACTTTTGCATACTTTCTGCCTCAGAAATTTCAATTGAATTTTAAGTTTAGATGCTTTGTCAGTAAGGCTGGATTTCCAAAATTCAAGACTAACCCTATTGGTAAGTTTGTAGCCAATGTAGGTGACTGCCTTGACCTGGTCCACTTGTTCCTGGCCCATAACCCACTCGTACAGCTGCACCTTAGTTCTTCTAGAGAAGACAAGAACCTAGGATTTGTATGCATTGGGCATGAGATTGTTGGCAGCTGTATATTGGAGAAACAACTGCATTTCATTCTTAGGCTTCAGAGAGTACGATCTAATAAAATAAAATTGTCCGCAAAGGCCATTCATTCTATCCTAATGCTCCCCAGCCTGGTGGGTGGGATTGAAGGACCCTGCCACAGTCCCTCATCATCGCACACATACAGGTTGAAGAGCATAGGAGCCAATGTACAGCCCTGTTTGACCCCAACATAGGTAGCAATCTCTTCTGAGAGTACCCCTCATTGGTCAAGTAACCCGGATAGTAGTATTAGAATGCAGAAGTGCAAGAAGCTGAACCATTTTCCGCAGAATATTCAAAGCCAACATCTTAGACCAAAGCCTAGATCTAATAACACAATCAAATCTATTAGAAAGGTCCAGAGAGGCCAGAAAGACATCACCAGATTGATTATTGTGTACAACATGTCTCAAGTGAGCGAGTACTCTAGCATTCAAAGTAGTACCCAGTTCCTCTCTGAAGCCAACCTGGAATTTACTCAAAAGTGAATTGCCCCTGACCACACAATTAAGGTCCCTGAGAAGAAAGATGGAAAATACTTTACTCGTAGCGTCTCTAAGCGCTATTGGCCTACAAATGTTGGGGTCAAGAGCATCACCCTTTTATATATGGGCACAATAATAGACTGAACCCAAGAAGCAGGAACGGTGTGTGTCTGGAAGATGCAATCAAACGTGGGCTTCAGAAGGTCGACCCACCATCCCGGATCTTCCTTAAGAACAAAGGGTAGGATGCCATCAGGCCCCCGAGCACGAGAAGGCTTGAGTTTTCCTATAGGCCATATAATGTTGTTACGATCCCAGGTACACTGGCCAGTAACAGGAGATCCTAGATCAAAACCTCCAACCTCAGAGAATTTTTTTTAGGTAAAGCAAATGTATTAAGGTAATAGGTCATCCAAGCTCCAGCTTGTACAGTGAAATCTAATCTCTCCTTGTTAGAATCTAAAGTCCTATTAACAGTGGACCAGAATTTACCACCCTTTTCCCTACATAGATGTTCCATCATAGTCTGGTGTTGTTTGAGATATTGATCCATCTTCAGGGATCTAATGAGGTTTTGTGCCCAAGAATCATTTTTCTTTTTGCAGCCCCAAACTCAATCGAAGTAAAGCCCTGTTATTTAAGGGCGGCCATATTCCTTTGTTTAGAGAGCGTAGAGTTTTGTATTCTGATGTCACTAGGTGATCCCCTTAACTTGATGCAGGCATTATCACCCATTTTACTGACCTTAAAGGCACAGACAAGTATAATGTTGTGATAAGAATTAAACGGCATACGAATACTAGTCCGTACCTCAAAGGAATAAACATATCCGACACAGAGTCCATAAGGAGGTGTTTAAACCTCAGTATAGAGTTTCTATTCCATTTAACTGTTCTTCCTTGTTTACTAATAGTAAGGCCCATCAAATCCGGCCTAAAATGGACAATAGGAGAGGGTACCGTCAAGGTAAAGGAGAGAGGAATATGGTCACCTAAGTTAGCCTGAACATGTCTCAAGTAGCTGCAATCTTTATTCAGCTCATAGGCAACAAAGACAAAGTCACTCCTGGTATGTTTCGACATGTAGAAATTAGACGGATGATCCAACATAGCCAGATCCCATCCCTCCAGAAAAAAGATCCCACCGGATACTGCACTTGACATTGGGATGGAGACTATTAGGGGTAGCTCCCTTATTGTTCCATAGTGTGCCATTGGCACAAGAAGAATTAAAGTCTATACCCAACACCACTCGGTTCCAATGGCCCTTCTCGCACCAATCACAAAGAATCTCACTCAAGACATCTTCAATATATCAATAGGAACTCTAAGCGGACTCCAGTACATATTGAGAAGTAAAATTGGCTCCAAAGTGTTCTCACCAGTCAACACAATGCATAAGAGCCATTTCTTGCTACAAACTAATTCACAAAAAAAAACAGGTTATGGTCTACCGCAATGGTCAAGCCTCCACTAGGTCTCCCCCCATGTACCCATTACTGCTGGACAAGAGAATGTATGGAATCCTTCTATGACAGCTTGTGAGAGATTCATGGTTTCCTGCAACATATAGATACAGGGGAGGGTAATGGAACATGGATTAGTGAAATATTTAATGAAATTTGCACCACCACACACGTTCCATGAAATGATTTCTATATCAATGGTGTCATGCGCATCCTGTTCCCTGTCTTATAGTCACAAAGGTCTTAGAAGCTGGTTGTAACCAAGACCAATGTTGTCCATTTTTAAGAAGGTCAGAAATAAGCGACAAAGCTGTAGTTGAGTCGCTTATCTGATTGCAATTAGAAGTTCCAGCTTGTACGGCCAGTGTATCCATAGGATCTCTATATGTTTCAAAAATGTGAGCCTCATTGGCACTATAGAGAGGCACCAAGTTAAAAACCAACAACTTGGCAGGGAGATGGCATCTATGTCATCTGTAGTTATCGATCTAAGGAGCAGAATCTTCTTAAAGATATTTAACAGGTTCGTCCTATTCAGGATAGGATGAACCTTTTACATATATTGTTTATCCACCCAGTGGTTTTACCTTTGTTGTTGTTAGGTTCAGGCCCCTTAGGGACAATCAGCACTGCATATGGGAGCCTTAGGAATAGTATTACTTGCCACAGGGAGAATATCATCAAAAGGGATCACAGGCCCCTGTATATCCTCCTCCCTGACCCCATTAGAGACGAGCAGCATTCTTCCATCGACCCCAAAGAGCTGTGTAGTTATGGCTTGTGAATCCATAGTAGAAGAGACAGCTATATGTTGTGCACCTGTAGAAACCCTGGCATGAATAATACTGATAACCTTCCCAAATGTGGTCATCTTAGTTTGTTTAGTCTGAGGACGGTGCGATAAGATCACCACCATAGTGCCTGCATTAGAGCCATCCATTGTACATGGAAAATCCCGACCATTTGCTAACCCAACATGAGGGACAGCCAGACTATTCGGCAACCCCATAGAATTAAGATCATCCCCTCTGTCTCCAGATTTATAAGAGTTTGTGATAATAACGTGTTCCTCATGGTCAGAAATGTTTCTAATAGCCTTTAGATTTGAATTCCTCCCCTTAATTTTAGTCCCAGGCATATTCTTTGTTTTCCTGGCAAAACTAGACGTTTTCTTGCAGTTTCCCCTTCAGGGGGAAGGACTTAAGTATCTTTGTTGTCTCTTCAACAGACAAATTCAAGGATCCCTCACCAGTAGGCATCCCAGCCTCTTTATCAGGACCATCCTCCTCCACTTGTTCATGAATTTTCCTAGTGAGTTTAGACTTGTTCTTACATTTCATCCCCCTAAGGGTGGAGGTCCTAGGTAAATCCCTTATTTCTTTGACCATCAGTAGGGGATTTCCCTCTAATGGGTGGTTCATCCTCTACTTGAGGATCAACCTCTTCCAGCCTTCCCAATACATCCACCAAAGCCATTGGGCCATCAGGTGGATATCGAATATCCCTTTCTTGTGCAAATTCACTGGAGGTTTGGCTTGTTGTAACCATCCCACCCTTCAGTCCCCTAAAATTAAAGGAGGATGTCCACTCTCCAGAGGTTAGGAATTCCAGCATGTTGTTAATTTAGCATCAATAGTAGATAATTACAGTTTTGATCAGCCATCAACCTACTATCCTCTTTGAATTTAGGATCGTTCTGAGCTTTACTTCCAATAGCACCCTGTCATCCGCCGTCACGGACGAAACCGCGAATGGCGGATGTTTCCGCGATGGAGTTGGCAAAATAGAGGTAAAGGGATTTAGTCCCTTCTTTGTGTCCACATCCGTGGCTCCATTAGCTCATACGCAGCGCTGCTGGCAGTATTTAATCTCCGCCCCCCCGGCAGTACGTTGCGTTGCAACCCCTCGCCGGATGCTTCCTGTTCCGGGTTTCCTCGCTCCTGACGTCTGGCAGCTCTCTTTAGACCGGCTAGCGTTTTTCCTTACGCTCCTGGGAGCTTAATGCTTCTCCAGTTCTTCTCTCTGTTTCTGCTGCTCGGCTGTCGGCGCCCTGCCGTGCGCTTCGTTTTCTTTCTTTTCTCCATATTTTCTCCTCCCGGGTTTTACCTTGTTCAACCCCGCGCTCTCTCCTCTTCCCTCGTCCTCGTGACATCTGCTCTTACCTGCTCTCCGTTTTCCATTTCCGGGTTCTCGTGCCCTGTTTCTTTTCCCTCTCTCTGCTCTCTGCCCCCGTGGATTTCTGTACAACGGAGGAGTTCATCTACTTCTGCATAACCAGGCGGCATCTACTTCAGTATTGACTAACTCCTGTCGCCTACCTGTTGTCGGCTCCTTGCAACATCTTGCTGCATCCAGCCACCACGCTTTGAGACATCGACATCGTCCAGAGTACACATTCCGTCAAGGGTTTTTTTCCCTCTTCGGTTTTTTCCCTTACTCCGGCTTGGTTCTGGAAGGGGAGCCACAGGACAGCTGTTCCCCAGCGGTCACTGTGGCTTCTCTCCGTGACAAGCACGTACATCCAAAAAAAGAAAGGGACTACCTTTCTCGGCGACGCCTTCAAGAAGCTGACGACACCAACAGTTCAGGTGAGGAGAGTGTGCAGGTGGGGGAGGAAGGCACAAGGGAAGAAGTATCGTCACACAGCCTCCGAAAATGCCAAATGGGAGGTTAGCTCATTGAAGGCTGTTTGTTGTCCCAAAAAGATCCCTCCCAAATTAACCTCTGTATCACCCAGAGTCTTAAGGGCCAAATTCAAGCTAACAAGCAAATTGGACAGCAAAAGAGATATCAATTTGCAAACACCCAGCATGTCAGAAGATGTTTTGTCATTCAACTGGCCTTGTGGGACCTGTCCGATCATAGTGTCAGGAACAACGGTAGGGGCAGACCCAGCGCTTGTTTCAGGCAATCGCTTATTACCAAATGGACTTATCTCTATATATCTTTCATTTATTTCCGGGATAGGGCGGACACTGCTTTGATCATTTTCAGCTGGAACATACATTGGAGAAGTATGTTTGTCGGTAAAACCAGACATCTCATACCCCCCTGTGCCTGAATTAGGATCTTTAGTTTGTAAAGGCCAATGTATTCATTATGTTGATTCAGTGATGGACCAGATAAAGAAGGCCCAAAGTTACAATTACAACTCATAGAAACAGCAGAGGAAATGTCACCAACAGACTTACTTCTTTTACGTTTAAAATTAGTCAGTTCAGTTGACCTCAATGACATATTCAGATCAATAATTTCTTTGAGCAAATCCCCTGTTGCATCTGCAGCTTGATAGAATTAATCATCTAAGGACAATCCCCTCTTATTCTTGTCTGAACACTTTTTCCAGATTGAATCCTGGCAATGATTTAAACGAGGAATCAGAGGTTTGGAGGAGCATCTTAATTTGGATATGCCAGGAAATTCAGGCTTAGACCTGAAATTAACACTAGGTCCTCCAAATGGATCAAAACCAGATAATCCCTTCATAGGACCCTGCTCGCCATTGTGAATAGTTCCAATGAGTTTGAGAGTCCTGTAGATTTCAGATTCTCCAATTTATCCCTTAAATCGTCTATTTGAATTGGCATTGAGGCATGGAAGCGTACAACCCTTCTTATTAAGGGTAAAGATTCTTGTAAGCACTCTGCATCTGTTAACTCATGAGAGGCCATAGTAACAGGGGAATTCTCTAATATAACATCATTAGTGTCACCATAGTGAAAGCTCTCTAAAGCTGTCCCCCTCTTATCTTTTTCAGGTGAAGATGTAGATAGTGATAGTGATACATTACCCAGAGTGATATTTTCAACCCGAACATCAGACCCAGTGCTCACATTTGGCCTCTCTTTAGTCAGTAGCATATCCGACCCTTGTGAGTGATCACTAGAAGGGGACTGCGACCCCTCTGGTAGGTCTTCAGTCTCCTTTCCCTTCATAGTCATCAATTTAATAGACAGAGAACTCGACTCCTTATTGCCAGCTTCTTCAGTAGAACAAAAGCCACTTCTCAATGCAGGCATAAGTCAATAATACCACAGAGGGCAGAAGCCTTTCACAAATAGCCTATTAAGACAGGTATTCCAACCACCAACGGGGTTCAAAGGCACAAGGCCCACATCACCCCTAACAATCAGTGATAGATAGCAGCAGCGATAATAACTACCCACAGAGGGCAGAGGTAGAACCTCTCAAAAATAAATTCTTTAAGAAAAGGTATTCCCTCCACTAGCGAGGTACAAAAGTGAGGTAGCAGCAATGATCCAAAAGCGCAAACAGCAGTAAAGAGTAATAATAAACTGCTATCCACAACTTCTATAGAGTAGAGCATTAGAGATTCAGCTCTTGCAGGGAGAGAAAAGTGCTCCAGCACGCGTATACCGTGACCGTTCACCAACCCTGATTTCTGTCTGTCATCTCGAGGAAAACCGGGATAAAAGAAAGCTTCAAATGCAGAGAAGCAACAGGATTTTTTTTTTTTTTTTTTTTAAACAGCGGGAGCCCGAGTCAGCTCTACGCTCCACTGTAGTACCAAAATACAGCCAAAAATGCTGCCACATTCTCACTCGCCACTGCCGCAGCAGCTGGTTCCTGGTTCCCAGTTCCTAGTTCCTGGATCATATCAGCTCGCTTGTATGGCTCGTACTCCTCAGCCGCTCAGTTTCGCTAGAGGAAAGAAGCTGTAAGCGTGTGAGAACGTACGCACGTTCGTCAAGCCGCACTGTCCCAGAAACAACACAGAAACAACACAGCCTCTTCCGACAATCAAAGCCTGCTGTTCATTTCGTTTTTCACAACATTCGCCTAAAATGTCCAGCTGACCAGGTTAGAAATGGTTTGTCCTGGATCCAGCTGCAGGCATCTGTTTTTGGGCAGCTGCAGAACTTTTATGTAGAAATTCCAGTTAATACCAGCATTATCCAGGAACTAGTTAATAGCATTAAGATACTGGCTTCAGTTTGCATTGGTGTTTACTCGCTTACCTTTGTTAATTCTACTGGATCTAAACAACATAAAGCTCAAAATCCCGTATGCCACAACTGGAGCCAGTACAAACCATTAGTAACAACAACCGTAATTACAACCGCTAAAAAACAGCACGGTTACAGCAACCTTTTTGGGAGATGCATTGGGAAAATGTGAGTTAAAGGATATGATATCTGGTCGGCCCACTCATATGGAACACACCCTTCTGAGTTACTATCTCCATGAAAGGGCCTTCTTCCGAGTCACAGCTCAGTGTACACACAGTGTGTGTCGGTTTGTTGACATTGGGACGTCCCATTACAGCCTGTTAGTCTGACCATTCATTCGCTGTGTACGTGTAAACAGTTTAATTACATCACATGCAGAGCGCTGTATCCATCATCAGAAAGACGTAATTGGATGAATAATAAACTGAGTTCATAAACAACCAATTTTCGAGGCCAGAAAATTGTGTGATTTCGTGACTGGCTTTGCGAATACAGGCCAAAATGTGTGCCTTTCTGTGGAGAAAACATGAGAGTTTTGGCACCATTGACCATAGCAGTTCTGTTGTTTTCATTTGTGCTTCACTGTGATTAATATCCAGTTCGAAGTGGGAGGCCTTGCATTGTTTCCTGCTTTCATATTTTAGACAATGGATGAATGCAATAATGGCTACTAAATGGAGAAGGCAAACTCGATAGGTTATGAAGCGTATCTGCCAGGGATACGAGAGCGAGAAAGTCTTTTCTTCCCACAGCCTGTGACGATAACACAGAAAATAATTAGCCTGGGGTTTTGATGACACGCCTTTCCTCCCCCATGGCTCTGCATTTTAACAGAGATACAGATTAAGGTTGTCAGGGTGACTAGAGCAAAAAAAGGCAACTTTTGTCAAATTTTATTTCCCTCAGGCCTGGAGGCTTAAGAACTACGGGGCTGGCAAAACCGGCCAAAAAGGGTCATGGGACATTTGTTATTTACGTAACCAAACTTCTTGAAACTCACCGCTGTGCCTAATATGTGATGGTAGCAGCAAAATGGTGCTACATGGCATGGGAATATAAAAGCAGTGCCTGGAAAATGCCTAATACTTATACATAAGCTACAACTGTTGACTTTCCCAATGCCAGTTTTTAACAGGACTTCAGTGGAGGATACACATATGGGCTGAAGGCAGACCTGTCTATGACATTTTTACTACACCATTAGCGGGTTTACAGCTCCAAGTCCTTAACTCTTGAAGGCTGCTCTGAGAAAGCACTGCAAAGTTTGATGGTAAGGCTTGAATAAAGCAAGCTCAAAGAATTTCCATGAAGAGGTTTTTCGGATGGGAAGGGGCAGGAACTGGGTGTATATGGACACGGGGATTAGCATGGCCATGGGCAGCCAATGGGTGGGCAAATAACCAAACAACACCTACAAGCTTTGTGTCTCTCCTCATTTACCATTCTCCCTATTGGTCATCTAATTCAATAGTTTGGGCTTAAAGCACAAGTGGCACCTAATAGCCAAAACAAAACAAATAAAACAGTGAGCAATGTATAAAGCCATTGGGCCTCATTACAACTCAGGCGTTAAGGGTTAACGCCGTCGTTAACCCTTAACGCCTGATTCCGATTTTAACGGCTGCTTTTAGCAGCCGTTAAAATCCATGGCGCTAAACCGCCTTGGTGCTAATTACGCCACCGTAATTTACGTTGGCGTAATTAGCGCCTTCCCCACTCCCATTATGCCCTATGGGGCAAAAATGGGAATGGGGAAGGGTAAAATGGGAAATGGGGATTTACCGCCCCACTCACCTTGGAATGGGACGGTAAATCCGCCATCCACCATGGTGTAAATGTAGTTTACACCATGGTGGTAAAGTTGGCGTACTTACCGCCTGGGTCGTAATGACCCCCATTGTCTGCTAAATGGGGGTTAAATGGATTTGGGCAGGGCATGCTATTGGGTCTTAAACACTGGCCTGAAGGCACAGGGGTAGTAACACTTTGAGAGCAGACCCATTCATGGCATTCGGCCTCTATGTCCGTTCAGTTCTTGAACCCTAAGGTGTTGCTAACTGCTTACTCGCGCATGCCCTAATTAGCACGTTACCACTTACCAGAGCCACATGTTGCACCTACTGTGCATGTTTAGTAGCTATGTGCAGCCTCGCTAAATCTCCTGTATGTGTACATGCACATGAACAGCAGCCCACATGCGGCAGTGTTTGATATGTGCACTAATTGTAACACTCTCTCTCTTGCAGCATTTCAACAGCTACTATGACACATCTTGGCACAACGAAACCACAGGAGTCAACAAGGGACACCCTGGGAGACAACTAACCTAAGCTAAGTGCTGCACTACCTCATATGTGTTTATTATGCTGCTGTGCCTTTGTATACTGCAACAGTGATATTGTATGCGTGTGTAGAGTCAGAAGCAGGGAAGTATGTGTGTATGAGTGATGTGTAACAGCTCACTGGAAGCGTGCACAGTGGTCAAAACCTTACCCTTACATCCCCACCCTATCTATAACCTCTCCCTAATCCTCATTTCGGTTTCCCTACTTCCTCCTTTCCTATCCAACCATCATCACCCTAACCCTCATTCTCTGCTGGGGTTGCAGAGCCCTGTATGAGCATAGACTTGCAGCAGGTCCCAAAACTGCATTGGGGGTGGTTGGTTCATGCCACTCTTGCGGCTCGGAGCTGCGGACCCTGTCACAGAACTGTATGCAAAGTTATGTTATTTAATGAGTTGTGTTGTAATATCATTTTTTAGCATAAATACAACTGGCAAGGTACTTTCCAATGTCATAATTTGGCTGTACTGCTTATTAAAAATAGAGTTGATTCTGCCAATACATAAAAAACATCCTTGTTGGAAGAGTCACACTAAATTGCTGCCTGCCTGGAATTTCCCATACGATTATCTATGTGACTAACATCTATGATCCTCACTACAGATACTGTCACAAAGAGGTCTTGAACTCTATGGGAACATTACTCTCTAAGCTGGGTGACAAATATCCAACTCTTATCTGTGGTGACTTTAATGCCAAAATTCAGAGTAAACCTGATGACATTACAGAATACCAAATAGCTGGCTTGACCTTCTGCTTCAGAAGAGAAATGGAATGGGCAAATTTACTTTATACACATCATTTTGCAATGTCAAATGGTAGTACTGCTTCAGATTCATTGCCGGCTGGGGCAGTATTGTGAAGGGTTTTGACCCATGTTGAATCAATAGACTGGGTAGATGTGGGATGAGCTGTCGCCGCCCATTATTCTATCCCAGGACAAACTAAATCAATAGACTGGGTGGATGTGGGGATGAGCTATCGCCGCCCACATTCACGCCAGAATCCAGGAGAACTGCGCAGTTGGCACAAGACCACTCTAAAGATTGAACCTTCTTGTGGGGGGGTTCCACATCACCACTCTAATGTCAGGATGCCTATCAGAACAATAGCAAAAATCTCCTGTCAAATTCAAGACAACTCAAAAATGGATGCAGTACCGACAAATTCCCCAAGATGGCGCTAGTGGTCTAAACTCTGACAGGAGAAGTGGCTGACAAAGGGACCTGAGTCAACAGGGACTTCAAAGCATGTTGTTTAATTGAAAATCTTAGCTACCTGCTGTTCCCAGAGGCCAAGAGGCTGGGAAACCTTAACACCTCAGAGATTCCCACACCAGGAGGCAGGATATCACATGACCCTGTTGATTGATTGAGGAGAGACTTCCAGGCAGCCTGCTGGAGCCCACACAAAAGGCTCTTTCTGTTGAATGGGGTTTGTTAAATTTGAGTGTTTCCTGTCAACAGCCCTCTGCCCGCAAGGAGAGACATGTGATCACTGACCCACCCAGACTTCTGGAGGTGGACCCAAACACTTTGGGGAGTTGAATTGCAACAAATATATATTTTATAGAAACAGTGATAACTTATTGTAACCAAATGACAGGAATGTACAACTTTGAGAGTCTTAGATTGAAAAATGCCGATTTGAGTCCAAACTCCAATTTGTACCAGACTTCCTACTCCCTATACTTTTTCCACAATCGCGATTTACGCACTCGCGAAATTTACCGCGATTTGCGATTTGGCTCAATATCTCCACTTGTCAAAATAGCAGCTCCATTCTTTCCTTTGTTAAAATCTGTTTGCAACCTGGTAATAACTCATAGAGCATTGCTAAAGTGAGCCTGAACTAATACCAACAAGCATCTCTCACTCACCCTGAACCTCTAGAGGGAATTAAAAGCAATTTTAGCACCTTTTCACTTCCTTGCAAACCACATTAAAGTAATTCGCCTGTGTTTAAAACTCATCCCTGTTTTCTCTAAGCTTGCTGGGGGAACTGGAACTGTGTATTGCATTATAAAGTGTGATTTGTTGGGATTCTTGAAGACTGTGTGCTCTCCTTCCATTTCTTGTATTGCATAGGGGGGGAGTGAATTGTCAAAAGAAAAAGTGATCATATTACCTTTTGCTAAAATTATAACAAGTTATTTCTGTACTGCATTTTATTCCACCTTGCATTTCCTTGAAACCATCAAGCATTTTCAGCTACCTCATCCTCTACACTACTCCTAAGTAACCAACTCAGTGTACCCCTGTAACATTATCCATTGTTGACCACGGTCATATTCTGAAGTGTGATATCAGTTATCAATTTATTTATAAAGTGTCATAGATATATATTGTTGAATTGTCCAAATAAACCTTTTAAATTTGCAAAACAAACCTACTTCTTGGCTCAGTGGGGTCAGGGGGATTCTACGAGGGGGGTGTTATACAAGGGTTGTCATCCAGAGTACTGAACTGGACATAAAAATACATCAATAAGGGTTTTCCTCAGCATCCCAGACTAGGCATTGACTTAGCTGTAGTGTTGATTGAATATCGCTTACAAAAGTGGGGGCTCGGAGCCGGGATATTCTGGGTTAGATTTACCACTTGTGTAGATTAATACAGTGTGCCAACTGACCAGATAGACATATCCGGTTAGATCACCACGCTGTTTTACATTGTGAAAGCATCCCTCAAAGGAACGCTCTAAGGAAACGGTCTGTTTTGCAAAATAAAATACAAACTTCTGTAAGTCAGGAAGGAACTCAAATTTCAGAATGACGACCTTGGTAGATATGAAAATAGCCAGAGAGCACTTCTTACATAAGCTATTTGTGAGAGGTGAGTGGACTCATCAGGACCAAACGGTCTGGTTGCAGGCAATCACACAACAGGTCACTGAAACAGGGTCAGATACATGGAGAGATCAGGGTCCATTACATGTGGCCCTGAGTGAATTATATATGGCTTCTAAGGCCAAAGATGAACACAATAAGATTGCTAGGATAGCGGCATATTTGTATCTATATATGGGAGCCATGCAGGACAAATGTGCTGAAATCCACGATCTGGCAAATAGGCAACAGATGGCGTTAGAAAAGGCCCAATCTGACCTGGTCTCTTCTGAGCAGAGGCTGCAGAGGAGCCAGGAGTCAGAAAATGATAGTAGGCAGTATATCATTAAAATAAAAGAGGACCTGGATATACTGCAACAGGAAAAGACAGACCAGGATACCAGAATTCTGGCTTTGCAGGAGGAGCACCAAGACAGTTTGGACTCCTTACTGCAGAGCCAGAAAAAGCTGGAGCAACAGATCAATTTCAACAGGGCATGCACAGAGTAGGTGGCCACCCTGCAAATCCACCTAGACAGAGAAAAAGAGGAAAGCAATACATTGATTTTGAAAGACCTGGATACCCAGGCAGAGTTTGATGAATAACGCCAGAAAGCTGGTGACTTTCAAAGGCAGAGGGACGACCTGGCGTCACAAATGCAGGCTCTTGGTCAGGAAAGGGATACCTTAGGCCAGGAAGTCTGCCATTTAAAAAGAAAAATTGAAGAAAATCACTTGGCCCTCCAGGGGCTGGGTGACCTCCAAAAAGAACCTCAGGGCTTGCTAGATCACACCAGGAGGGTGGAGGAGGCTCTGGCAAGAAAGGAGATGGCCAGTAGGGATGGGACTGAGGAGGTAACCCTCCTGCAGCAGAGACTGGCCCAATACTCCAGGACCAATCAGGAGGCACAGAGAGAAAATGAGGCTCTCTGTCAGCACAATGATAGGCTCCAGCAACAGGTAGCCATGCAGGAGAGACTGATAGAGTCTAGTAAGGCCTTAACTGAGGAACTGAAAGCGCAGGCTGTTGCATTGCAACAGGGAGCAGGGGCTGATAGAGACGAGGTTCGCTGGGAAAGGGAAACGCCTGAGCATAACCTCAGGAGCCCTGGTACCAGAGGCCTTCATCTCTCCCAGTCCCTGGACTCTGCCACCCCCATGTCCCCTTGCGCACATGAGCCCAGGGCCACGGGGATGGCAGATTACTATCCAGCTAAAAGTATGGGGCTCATAGGCCAGTACCACCCAGGAATGGAGGGGCGGACATCCAGGTATGGGCACCCAAGCACAGTGCAATTTAGTGGGGAACCCCAGGAGAGTAGGCCCACTAAGGGCATCCTGAAAACCTCTGCCCAGTTAGGTCAGTGGGGGGGATACCCAGCAAATCCTGGTAGCAAGGAGGGATCTGAAGACTTCTCTGAGCGTCACAGGACACAGGAGACCAGGTCCCCACATTCTGCCAGCCATTCCCAGGCTCGCAGAATCCGGGAAAACCTGGAAGATCAGATGGGCACCTCTGGGGCAGCGCTTCTGAGTCGGAGGATGAATGGACTAGGGTTACCCGAACCAAAAAGGCCAATAAGGCAAAAAAGGGCCTTGCTTAAGGACCCATTGAAACAAATAAAGGCAATAAGGAGTGTCATCACGCCTTATCATAAGAACGCCAAGTATTCTGTTTGGGAACACTTGGAGCTCTATGAGCAAATGATGGAGACTTTCCATTTGAAGGACAGCCAAAGTTGTATTCAATATGTAAAGTGGACCTTCTCACCAGAATACTCCAGTTTCTTTGCGGGGCTGGAGGATCAAAACCATTCAAGGTGGTCCACATACAGGGCGGCCATCTTGAAACATTTTTCTGTGCACAGAAATCCTCAAGAGGCTCGCAAGGCAGCCTACAATTTTCAATGTGGGGAGGATCAGGCCCCACAAGAGTTTGTGCAAGAATTAAAGCGTGCTTTTGCGCAGACCACCAGAAGGGTGCGCACGGATAGCAGAGAATGTATCAATACGTTTTTCCATGCCTTACCCAAATACATAATGACCCAGCTCGTGAGAGATTTTCATGAGAAAAGATCTTTAGACTGGGTCATTGAACAGGCTACCCAGATCTATGAGGTGCAGAAGCCCATCGAAAATAAAAATAATGTGCCGAAAAACCCCAAAACCAACAGGTGGCAGAGGTAAAGGTTGCCCCCGTTTTAGATTTGGAGATGGGGGCCTAAAAACCTGCCTGCACCAAATAATTCACAGCCCAGAAGACCCTCGGGCCAGTCACAGACAGGGGGCCAAGGAGGTAGTCCCACAAATGGGGTCACTCACTCCCCTGATTATGTCAGTCCCCGCTACAAGGGAAACCAACCAATCCTGGGTTATGTGTGGGCTCCTCCAGCCCAAGTGGGGGGATCCAGCCAAGTGCCTAACCCGGGGAACTTCCCTCCTAACTTCCCCCAGGAGGGCAGAAACTCACCAAATCCTGGGCAGAACTTTTTCCCCAGGTATCCACCCAATTTCCAGCCCCAAAATCATCCATCCTTCTTTCCCCAATTCCCTGAGCCCAGACAACCTAATCCGGGAGAGGGGAGGCCAAGGGTGGAGGGGTACCCGAATCTTCTCAACCCAGGGTATTACCAGAGAAGGGATAGCTACCCTTCCCGGGATCAGCCCAGGGGAGAAAATAGAGCCCTGTATCAGCCTGAGCGGGTTTTCCAGTTAGAGCGCCAGGTCCAAAATATGGCACGGGATCTGGGTCACATACTGAGGGCTCAACCGAACCCTCAGATGAGCATGCCACCGCAGAATGCCCCAAACTCTGGACCTGGTGCTCCAGAACAATGACGGGGGCAGCACCCCGATAACCCACCGGTTCCCAGGGAGGAGGCACAAGGGGAAGGGGGGTGTAAAGCCTTGGAGGAAAATCTCCTGCCCCTGAAAGCCTGCCTCCCACGGAGCAGAGGGGGGGGTAGGAGAAACAAAGGACCCAAACAGACCCACTTTGTGGAGGAAGTACAGGTCTTCCAATTTGAGGGAGGGGGATCCTCAGAAGAGATGGGGGAACTCCTCCCAAGGAAAAATGGGTCCCCAGGGATGCCAATTCAGACTAGGGAGATGTGGAGACTGAGCTACCGCCGCCCATCATCTCATACCAGAACCGACAATACCAAAATCCCAAGGGTCAAACCCATCCTGATGACTGCCTCCAAAAACGGGGGGGCGACCCAGAACCCGAAACCATTTCCCGTTGCCAACTTTTTCTATCAGATTCCCCAGGCTCTCCACAGAATTCTGCCCAAATCTCTTCGCTAGCAATGTCCAAAACCAGAAAGTTAGCCCACCAGTTGTCCAAAAATGTGCATTATCTGTGCCCCCTTGAGAAGAAGGAGGGAAGATATTATGCCCCGGTACAAGTACAGGGGCAGGGTACAATTTCGGCACTGGTGGACACTGGATCACAAGCTACCCTTCTGTCCAAAAGGGCCTTTGATGAACTAAATGCAGGAAGGGGGGAGAATTACCGTATTCCTCTCACCTCTCTTCCTGGACAACTGCAGAACTTTGACGGGAAGGAAATTCCTGTCGAGGGGACTGCAGATTTGGACATCAAAATTGGGCGACACAAGGTGAAACACCCGGTCATAGTAGTGACTCCAGAGGGCACCCCTTGTTTACTAGGGAATGACCTCCTGAGAAGGTTGTCACCCCTAATAGATTGCGTAAACAAGGTCCTCTGGACCCAGACTAGTCGACCAATAAAATTAAAACAGAGTGTCAACCATGTTAGTTTATATGGCACCTGCCACATGGTTGAACAAAAATCTGACCAAGTAGAATTTCACTTCCAGAACAACCAAATTCCAGACGTGAGAGTAATAAGAGTAGGACAACAGACTGGTGATGGGGGGTCCTCTCTATTTCTGAAAATCAACCTTCTTTCCAGTTTAAGGTGGTATTCCACACTGGAAGGAAACACCCTGAAATTCTTTACTAATCCACAATCAGAAACTCCCACTCCTATAGTCCAGAAAAATGTGAAATCAGCTCAGAGCCTGGCTGATATTCAGCAAATTGGAGAGCAGTTGTTCATCCCTGTTCAGTTAAATGATGGTAAGGACTCTGTTCTCGCTCAAGTGTGTGTGAACAACGGTAAGAGCTTCATCAGCGAAGCCATGTTCCGCCAACTCCCAAAAGATCCAGCCATTCCCACATTCAAACTGATAGACAAATGGGAAATGGACCTGGAAGCACCCAATTCCAAACATCTCCTGCCAAGCAGGTGCATGCTCAAAATCGCCATTGGCAGCAAGAGCATAGTCCATAATTGTTGGGTCGTGCGAGACGTCACTGCCGCCTTTTACTTAGGCAGTGACATTCTCAATCGCTTTGCCATAAGTTTGGACCTAATAAACTTCAAAGGTTGGTCCCGATTGGCGGATAATCGCATGGGCTTTGATGATTCAGAAAAAGCATTTAGGTCAGCTCAATTTCTACCTTATGCAGTAGAAATTCAGATTAAAGAGGAAGTCACCATCCCAGAAAGGACCCGACAATTCTCCCTGGAAGTGAAAGTTAAAAGAGGACAAAAATTGAAAATCCCTGATGCTTATATTTATCTAAATGCTTCTCTCCAACAGCAAAGGTTGGGGGTAAACCCAACACCATTAGTCAACATAGAACATGACACAACTCCAATAGAGGTGGATAACAGCGACTTACAGAGTATTACTCTAGCCACAGGCACCATTATTGGAATGGCAGTTGATGACTGACATTTTTCCATTGATCTAGAAAATGAACTGTTAGGACCGATCCCCAAGGACTGTTTTGACAGTGACAGTGATGACAATACAACACCAGACAGGATTTTCACCCGGCATGGGGGGAACTTCCTGGTGTACACTTCTTGCCCTTATGGTAAGGAAGATGTGACTTGTGACTTCAGGAGGGATGAGGTGATTTTCCAGGTCCATGAGGGCTGCCTTTCCCACCTGAAGCCTCCAGTCCAAATCAGCACTCTGACCAGGGACTTCTCCACCCAGCTGGAGGAGGCCGCTGAGATAGCCAAACCAGAAGTCTTTCCAGGCTTCAGGCAGATGGTGGAAGAGAGAGTCAACCTAGCTGATGCCTTTGTGACTCTGGAACAGAAGCAAAAGTTGAAACAAGTTTTCTTGGATTTCCAAGATCTCTTTGCGGTAGACTCATATGACTGTGGTCGCACCGACATCCACACCACAACAATTCCCACGGACCCTAGAATGACTCCAGTGTTTGTGAAGCAATATCGCTTGCCTCTCGCATCCATGGAGTCCCTTACTGAAATAATTAAGAACCTTGAGTCCCGGGGGATAATCCGTCCAGTACACAGCACCTTCAATAATCCGGTGCTGGGAATATTGAAGCCAAACGGCCAGTGGAGACTCTGCGCCGAACTTAGGGAGCTCAACAAACGGGTCCATACTTCCCGATGGCCTCTGCCCTACATTGACCAAGGGCTGGCCCAGATCCAGGGGTCACAGGTATTCACAGCAATAGACCTGACCAACGGATACTGGACCGTGCCTGTCAGTAGGGAGGACCAATACAAACTGGCTTTTACCTTTGGGGCCAGCAGTAACACATGGACCCGGACTCCCTTCGGATACCTCAACTCCGGCAATGAATTCAACATTTTCCTACATAAGGCCATGCCCGACCTGGGTGCGAGGGGTAACCTGGCTTATGTAGATGATGTCCTCATCAAAAGTTCATCTGTGGGGGAACACATAGCGGAGATCCGTTATGTTCTGAAACAGTTGAGGGCCGCCGGAGCAAAACTTTCCTTTCAGAAATAACAGTGGTGTAGAACCCGTGTTAATTTCTTGGGGCATGAGATTACTCCTCAGGGCCTCTGTCCCCAAGAAAAGAAAGTGGAAGCACTCCAGAAACTGAAAGACCCCACAACTCTGCGGGAACTAAGGAGCCTCCTTGAACTGACTAATTACAGCAGAAAGTTCATTGAAGGCTACGCAGAGATCACTAGACCCCTGATTCATCTCTTGAAGGGGGGGTCAAGTGGGAATGGGGTCCAGAACAATCCGAGGCTGTAAGACAACTCAAAAGAAGCCTCTCACAAGCGCCTTGCCTAGCTTACCCTGTCAGAAACAAGGAGTTCTTCCTGGAGACGGGGTTCTCTAATATGTGCTTGATGGCAGTATTATACCAAAAGCATGACAAGGTCAATAAAGTAATCTCCTATGCGAGCAAAACTTTATCCTCTGTGGAGGAGAAATTCAACGATTGTGAGAAGGCACTCCTGGCAACGGTGTGGGCATTGAAGAATTACCGCCCGTTTATCCAGGGAACACATCATAGTGGAGACTCCACACCAGCCTCTTCAATATCTCCAAAGTGACAGAATCCGGCCGGAAATGTGAGTAATTCCCGAATTACTTCCTGGATTCTGTCAATGCAAGGCTTTCCTCTGGAGGTCAGATATGGCCAAAACAAGAAGAGTCCCCTCGCGCAAGGTCTGGCTGACTTGCATGATTGTGCCAGAGAAAACTGTCTCGAGGACGAAAGTCTAAAAATCAAGGACAACATGGAGGCATACCTTAATTCCCCACACAAAGTCTTTGAAGAAGACAAGTGTGAGGGAATTCCCACTGTCTATGTGGATGGATGCTCGTACCATGTTGACAACAAAGGGGAGAAAGAACTGGTGGCCGACGTAGGGAATCCATGGGTGAAGGAGTCCCCTGAACCCTCCGCTTGATACAAAATTGGTCCCCGAAGTAGTCAGGTGGCAGAATTGATGGCTGTGCATCAGGCCATCCTCACTGCTGTCCAACATCAACTCCACGAACTGGCCATAATCACAGATTTGGATTATGTACGGAACAGGTTCGTGGAGCACCTGGTTAATTGGAAAACCAGAGGCATGTTGTGTGCTAATAACAAACCCTTGAAACATGGGAAGTTAATCCAAAATATTGATGATCTGGTCACATCGAATGGCATGACCATCTACTGGAAAAAGATCAAGGGTCATTCCAAAGTAGAGGGACCAGACAAAACTGGAAATGACTTAGCTGATCAGCTCGCCAAAACCGGGGCCATCCACGGGGATCTAATAGAAATAGAGTCCCTGTTGGGGGAAATCCAGGTCACTGCTATCTCTAGGTCCCAGACAAATGCTCACAATGATCTTTCAACTGCCCAATGGAGTAAGGAGACCCCTGATGCTGATCTGATTACAGCTCAGAAGGGGGATCCAATAATTGGTAAGTTTTACCAACACATTGAGGACCCTGAGAACTTTCCCCTGACAGATACCGATTACATTGGGAAAGAGGACCTAAGAGTGTTGATGAAATGTCCAAAAAGGTTCCGAATCCAAGACAGTTTGTTGGTAAGGAAATCCCAAGCTGGCCATGATCAGTGGGTGGTCCCTACCTCATCCGAAGCCTGATGTTAAGTCACGCCCATGATGCGGCCACCGCCGGTCATAGGGGGTTTCACACAACACTGGAAATCTTAAGAGAGGTTGCATACTGGCCACACATGGGGCAGGACCTCGACCAATACTTGAAGGGGTGTCTTGTGTGTGCACAATTTCAGCCATCATCCCTCACACACCGTGCGCCTCTCCAAAAGAGGGGGATGACACTGCCATGGTCAGATTTGCAAATCGACTTTGTAGGCCCTGTAATTCACTCGTCTAGAGGAAACAAGTACATGTTGACCGTTACATGCTTGTTTACCAAGTGGGTGGAATGTCTCCCAGCCCCAAACTGCAAGGCAGAAACAGCAGCTGCCCTGATGATTAACCACATCTTTTCCCGTTTTGGTCTACCTCAAAGGATTGAGTCAGACAGGGGTAGCCACTTCACCAGTGAAGTAATGACAAAGATGTGGGAGATACTGGGGGGTCATAAGAAAGCTACACATTGCTTACTGACCAGCTTCTTCTGGAGCAGTGGAGAGATACAACCGAACCATTGTGAGCATCTTAAAAAAGTGTGTGGCAGATTCTGGGCCAATTTGGGATATCCGATTACCTCTGGTTCTAATGGCCATCAGATCTACCCCTTCATCTGCAACCAAAATGTCACCATTTGAGTTGATGACCGGGACGCAAGATGGTGCTTCCCCAGCATCTGCTCTATTGGACCCAAGAGCAGACACTGATAAATGCCTCCACAACTCATGAGTATGTGGAGAATTTAAGGAAACACCTTCAGCATGCTTTTGCCTATGCTCAGTGGAATCTAGAAAGATCAGCTGATAGCATGAAAACCCACTACGACCTGAAGACCACCAGGAAGGAATATACTGTGGGAGACCGGGTCTATCTATACAATTTTCAAAGGAACCAGGCCAAACAGCGAAAAGTTTTGCCTACATGGAAGGGACCGTTTGAAATTATAGACAAGATCTCCCCTATAGCGTACAAGATCTGCATCCCCAAAGGAAGTTCGGCAGAGGGGGAAGACAAGTGGGTACATATAAATCAGTTAAAGTGTTGCCATCCCAGGCACACCCTGCAGCAACTGGAGGAGTCCTCTGCAATACCAGAGGGGGCCGCTCCAGAGTAAGTCAGTTCAAACTCTAAAATATTCCACATATCAAAAATATAGTAACGTAATGCAAATGTTCACTGTTATATATTGTTTTAAAATCAGACTGCAAAATGCATTCGGGTGTATAAAATGTACATGTTTGCCACACCATTAATAGTGGTGGAAAAATGTCTAGGAATGTGTATTGCCGCTTTTGCTTTATCATCCTAGGAGAGAGGAAACCATGGAGACTGACCAAGGAGGCCGACCGGGGACCGGGAGCAGAGACCAAAGGGGCACGGGGTACCGCCCAATATTCCCATCAGGACCGGAGAGGAGAACCGATCAATCCAACTGGGTGGAGGAAAAGATGCTGAACTGTGCCATCTACAGAATTGGAAGAAGATAATGCGGACATACCAGCGCAAGGGCTCAAAACCTCCTTTGCACCCGACTTCCCCTCGACTTGAATCAAAGCGCAGTCGGGCGGGGGGATTTGTGAAGGGTTTTGACCCATGTTGAATCAATAGACTGGGTAGATGTGGGGATGAGCTGTCGCCACCCATTATTCTATCCCAGGACAAACTAAATCAATAGACTGGGTGGATGTGGGGATGAGCTATCCCCGCCCACATTCACTCCAGAATCCAGGAGAACTGCGCAGTTGGCACAAGACCACTCTAAAGATTGAACCTTCTTGTGGGGGGGGTTCCACATAACCACTCTAATGTCAGGATGCCTATCAGAACAATAGCAAAAATGTCCAGTGAAATTCAAGACAACTCAAAAATGGATGCAGTACCGACAAATTCCCCAAGGTGGCGCTAGCAGTCTAAACTCTGACAGGAGAACTGGCTGACAAAGGGACCTGAGTCAACAGGGACTTCAAAGCATGTTGGTTAATTGAAAATCTTAGCCACCTGCTGTTCCCAGAGGCCAAGAGGCTGGGAAACCTTAACACCTCAGAGATTCCCACACCAGGAGGTAGGATATCACATGACCCTGTTGATTGATTGAGGAGAGACTTCCAGGCAGCCTGCTGGAGCCCACACAAAAGGCTCTTTCTGTTGAATGGGGTATGTTAATTTTGAGTGTTTCCTGTCAACAGCCCTCTGCCAGCAAGGAGAGACATGTGATCACTGACCCACCCAGACTTCTGGAGGGGGACCCAAACACTTTGGGGAGTTGAATTGCAACAAATATATATTTTATAGAAACAGTGATAACTTATTGTAACCAAATGACAGGAATGTACAACTTTGAGAGTCTTCGTTTGAAAAATGCCCTCACGATTTGAGTCCAAACTCGAATTTGTACCGTGTTCTGGGGCAAAACCCTGCTAATTATGAATATTGTAGACAATGTATTTAAGCTAGAGACATGGGAAGTTACTGGGATATATGTGGAAGGGAAATGTACCTTTGTATAATTTTTGATTAAAATCTCATATTGCACAACCCACTAAAATCGAAAATAAGTTGCCATTTTTTAATGCAAGCTCCTAGAAACGCCAGAGGCAGAAAAGAGACTATCTTAAGCAAGGTGTAATATGTACATGTAATGTCAACCACTTGTTTACCTGGGAAATATGTATTTCAATCAAATATAGATTTGTGGGCAAATTGACCAGGGGAGGATCCTCTGACCCATAAACAGACCTCATCACTCTGACTCACAACCCAATTCCCCCAATCATGGGAGAGGAGAGAATTGGGCCAATGACAAGTAGAGAGGGGCAGGCTCAGTTATGCCACGCACACACCCATTTTCAAAACACATAAAAAGGGCCACTGAAACCCAGGTAGGGAATTCCATTTTCTGCGGGACGCTCTGCCGGGAGACTCCAGACTTCACATCCATCAATCTTCAGAGACCAGAAATTTACTTCAGAACTTAAAGCAAGGGCCTAAACCCACAAACTGAAAACTCTTCTCAGCAGGCCTCAGCATCCTTAAAATCATCTGCAAACTATTCCACAGCCGGGCGAGCTGTTTGAATTCTGTGCCAAGAACTTTTGCCGGAACCGCAGACCAGACCCAGACCGCTGTATCCAGAGAGCTGACCCAGACCGCTGTGAGCAGAACCAGAGATCTGGATCGCTGTGAGCAGAACCGGTGCCTGATTGACCCGCCGAGCAGAGAGAAACACCGCCGGACGTGTTGACCAGATCCGTGACGAGGCCTATTTCAAATTTATATTGTGAGTACCTAGCAGAACTGTGCAGAACCCATCTCTTAGTTAAAATAATCTAATCCAAAATATTTTAACCTAATTAGAACAGCCTCCTAGAAATCGTGTCATCTGTCATTTGTAAAGCTGCACAACTGTCACCTGTCAATTCTGAAGCTGCAAGCTGTCACCTGTCATTTTGAGTTTTACTTTAAATCCGAAAAATCTATCTTTATTAAATCGTCTGTATCTCCGGAACCATTTGTCCTAGGAACGTGGTTTAACTTTCATTTTAAAGCTGTGATTCTAGGCTTTCCGACAAACCGACTTCCTACTCCCTATACTTTTTCCACAATCGCGATTTACGCACTCGCGAAATTTATCGCGATTTGCGATTTGGCTCAATTTCTCCACTTGTCAAAATAGCAGCTCCATTCTTTCCTTTGTTAAAATCTGTTTGCAACCTGGTAATAACTCATAGAGCATTGCTAAAGTGAGCCTGACCTAATACCAACAAGGATCTCTCACTCACCCTGAACCTCTAGAGGGAATTAAAAGCAATTTTAGCACCTTTTCACTTCCTTGCAAACCACATTAAAGTAATTTGCCTGTGTTTAAAACTCATCCCTGTTTTCTCTAAACTTGCTGGGGGAACTGGAACTGTGTATTGCATTATAAAGTGTGATTTGTTGGGATTCTTGAAGACTGTGTGCTCTCGTTCCATTTCTTGTATTGCATAGGGGGGGAGTGAATTGTCAAAAGAAAAAGTGATCATATTACCTTTTGCTAAAATCATAACAAGTTATTTCTGTACTGCATTTTATTCCACCTTGCATTTCCTTGAAACCATCAAGCATTTTCAGCTACCTCATCCTCTACACTACTCCTAAGTAACCAAATCAGTGTACCCCTGTAACATTATCCATTGTTGACCACGGTCATATTCTGAAGTGTGATATCAGTTATCAATTTATTTATAAAGTGTGATAGATATATATTGTTGAATTGTCCAAATAAACCTTTTAAATTTGCAAAACGGGTCAGGGGGATTCTAAGAAGGGGGGTGTTATACAAGGGTTGTCATCCAGAGTACTGAACTGGACATAAAAATACATCAATAAGGGTTTTCCTCAGCATCCCAGACTAGGCATTGATTTAGCTGTAGTGTTGATTGAATATCACTTACAGTATCACTAGCAGTATCATAGATGATGTGTTTGTTTTGAAAGCCAACCAGATCATCTCAGATATGTGCACAGGGAACTGGGCTGAGAGTGACCACTTTCCACTTTTAATCAAATTAAAACATGATTTAATTACCAAAAACTTGGCAGAACTGGGCTTGCTTTCTGTGAATAAACCCCTCAAAAGGGTCTCATGGCATGACAACAACATACAAAAAGCCGCTATCAAAACCAGCCCACACTGGGAATATTCTGTCTGGCCTGGGGAGATGGAAGGTCTGTAGATGTGAACCCTCTGGTCATCAGCCTTTTTCCCACTTTGAGGCCTGCATGGAACAAATCAAAGCCTGTTCAATGGGCCGGCAAACAGCATGTCACAGACTGGGTAGGGTTCACTCTAAGGCTATGATCCTGGTATCGATTGCTGGAAGAAACTGCTGCGCCAGGAGCTTTGCTCAATTGCCCATCAAGAGCTGGAGGCCTTAGCACATACTGGGGCTGTGAAAGCAAAAAAGATGCAATGTGAAATGGCAAAAAAAAACACAAAATCAAAATGGAGTGTGCCAAATGGCGCACTCTTTTCTGGTCATGTAAAACAAATGACCCTGTTATTCTGGAAAATGGTAAACGGGAAATCTACGCAACACCGAGATCTGAATGGGGTGGCCAGTGAGGTTTGGGAAGCCTTTGTTACAGAAAATTTCAAGAGCAATTCTAGCTACGATATACTGCATAACATAAACTGTGCACTACTCTAAAGGCATCTCTGATGTAGAAAGAATCATTAGATCTTCCAAGAGTTTGCAAGCCCCCGCCCCGGATGGAGCCTGCACTTCTCTTCTGAAGAAAAACCTTCTAAAGTGGGCAGAAGCCCTACACTGGCTGTCCACATGGATTGAAAGGACTCAGACCATCCCAGACTCCTGGAGAGACAGTATCATCATACCGATCCACAAAATGTGGAGACCTGAATACCCTAAGAACTATTGGTTGTTGCGATGCTAGACCTCTGGGCAACAATTTTGATGAGCATGAATAACAAGATCACCCCATTCAATCTGACTGGGTTAAGTAAGGGCTTTGACACTACAATATACAGCTTGACCCTCGTCACGCTAATACAACAATCTTGGTCCATGCGTAATATGCTGTTGCACGCCGCATTCATTGATTTCAGTGAGGCGTTTGATATGGTGACCAGACCTAGACTGTGGGCCAAGTTGACAGCTGGGGTATTCCACCAGGGTTACTCAAAATGATTATTCTTCTTCATGACCATACACAAGTAAAAGTCTGGATTGACAGGTGGGCAGAATGACAGGATGGGTGGATACAAATAAGGGGCTAAAACAAGGATGCCGTCTCGCCCCTGTACTATTCAAACTTTACCTTTGGGACCTTGGGGAACTATCCAGTCCTAGAGCAAGCTCACCTAAACTGACTGGCACTGTCATACACTGGCTGGGATACACAGAGGACCTTGTCATTCTTGATTCTACCCCTTGGGGCCTAACAATTACATTAAATCGGTTGTCACACTATTCCGAGAGAAACTTTTTAACCATCAACACAGACAAAACTAAAATGTTATCATTTGCAAAGAAGGGCAGGAGAGCGAAGAAAATGGTCTGGCTAATAGGGTGCTCCAGAGTGGAAGTGGTACCCAACTCTAAGGGGCTGATTCATGGAGTTATTTGAACCAAAAAACGGGGATTTGTGCGCCATTCTGCCCGCAAATCCCTGTTTAACAAATGGGGATTTGCGGGAAGAATGGCGCATAAATCCCAGTTTTTAGTGCAAATAATTCCATGAATCAGCCCCTAAATATCTTGGGGTACATTTGGGTGCAGAGTTGAGGGGCACACAGCTACTTGAATATGTTCACCTTAAAACAGCCATGGCAACCGGTCTGCTAAACAGGCAGTGGATTCTTTCTAAAATCTCTACTACAACTTTATACAGCAAAAGTGGTCTCAATAATATTGTATGGGGTGGAAATATGGGCACTGATGCACTCCGAAAGCCTGACACATTCAGAAAGTGAAGGGAAGCTTGAAGGAAAATGCCTTAGAAAATAACTCTGCTATTTATTATATATATGTGGAATTCAATTTAGTTCCAATCTGGGCCAAATTATAATCATGCTGCATACTTTTGTATCAGAAAATCCACAACACACCAGTTGGATATTTGCTATAGCTTCTCCTGGACACAGTGCAAACCAGGGGCAGCTTAATGTCAACCAGTAGTGTTGGTGAAAATTCAAAATGGAAGGGTTGGCTTGCTCACCTTTCGAGTGACCTGGATCATAAAATGAACTGGCCAGGGGGCAAACTGAAGCACCACACAATCTTGCTCCTATGTCAGGAGGCACTAGAACAGTTTACTACCAAGCTGTTTGGCAGGAGGCAAGCATCATGTTTCCTTGAATATTATGTTGCACACTCTGGGGAGCCGGGGTATATTGAGTGCTTTGCAGGAAATTATGCAATATGGGACTACTTAACAATCAGATCCAATACTTTTAGATCTTTCTAAATCTGTGGTGCTTGGCAGAATATCCCCCGGGAGGCCCGGCTGTGTAACCTATGTGGTAATAGTTGTTTGGAAACCACCAAGCACCTGCTACTGTAATGTGAACCACTTCTACCCTTAAGATCTATACCACTCAAAAATACAGGCCCACAGCTGAATACTCCTCTGGAGGAGGTCTGGCGGACTTACATCATGGGGAATTCGGAGGGCGTAGCTTTCATTTCTCATTACTGTGGAGGAAAGTTAACTCCATTTTCCATGTACCTTCTTAACTCCACATAAATAATTGATGTACAAGTGGAAACCTTTGATTTTAAAAGTTGAAAACCTATTAGAGTGCAACATTGTGGGAGCAAAGTGACACTTCTGTTGCGGATAGTGTATACATTGTTTTAGTTAGGTCTGACACATTTAGATAATCTCATATGGTAACCCAGAACGAGCAACAAATGTATCAATGTTGTGGTAGAAGAGGTTACAGGCAGGGCAGCATTATAGGCCCAGTGTTCATTGCTGTAGTCATAGCAATTTAGCGTAGAGTGATGTATGGGAACAGTTGAAACAAGAGGTAGATTGAGTCAGCAAGACAGTGTGGTGGGAGCGGGATTGTTGTATTAAAATGACTGAAGTGTGCCTATTTGTGATGTTAAGGCCAAGCCCACGATGAGCAGCAGAGAACGCAGGCCTTGACAAGGAACTGCGGCTTTGGTAGATCAGCTCCGAATAAACAAATCCCCTTTCCCATTCCACAAGAGAAGCCAAGGTCAGAGTCACCTATGGTGCACAGAAAAGAATTAATTGTTTCCAGTTGCAGGGCCCGAGCTCAATGGGAATGGAATGTTAGTTGGTAGAAGAGCAGGAAGAGATGTGCCCTTTGAAGAATACATTCATGGGAAGAAGGGCACAAGTTTTTGTGGTGCCAGTAATCCAAGCAAAGATTTAGCACACTACTGATTTTACCCCAGGGCACCACCCTATTTGTCTAGTCCGCGCCAGTGGCTCTAGCTTTCCCACGATGGCCGCCTTCCACTGGAATGCCCTTCCCACTCACATAAGAACGATAGAGTCCCACCAAGCATTCTGCAAAGCAATCAAACCAAGCTCTTTGTTTAAATTGTATGAGTCTGCTACTGATGTAATAAGGACTGCGATGCATAATACAATACAAGTTCTGCTATGTAAACTCTAATGATGTTTGTAACTGCGTACTTCACCTGTCACCAGTGAAGTCGCCTACTATCAATGTACCTTTACCTAAGAAACCACCTTGGTCACATGTCACCACTAATTCAAAATTCCTACAAATCTCATGTAACAGCGCCTTGATGCCTCTGGGCTGTAAGTGCGCTATACAAATGCAAATAAATACATTTGAATTATTTCTAGACACATAACCCAAGCAAACAAATCCCCAAAACTCAGCCTCAAGAGCAGTGCCCTGGTCATATCATTCCTGGGCGCATGCGGTTGGGAGGAAGTAAGGATGGAGTGTATGGAACGTCTTGTGATTTGGGACAGAAGGAGCAGAGGTGATGTCAATAAATTCAGTACAAGGTCAGGGATGAAGCTTGTATGCAGCGTTCCATATGGGTTAATGAGGAAGCCTATTGTGTAATTCAAATCAGCGTTGGCATCACCAAGTTATGTTCATCACGTCTGGAACTGGAGGGTGCACATCACAAATGGTCCCAAATTCACATAAGTGAAAAGAACCCATCTATTGAATGCATAGGTTGACAGTGACAGTGTAGGGGACCACGTGTCTAGGGGAATGGGGGTAGCATAGATTGGGCCAATCATTTGAGGGACCATGGGGGAAATTAGCATGTTCTATAGGTTTTAGCCAATGTGGGTGGTGGGATTATGATGATGATTATTTCTCAGATAACCTGTAACCCACTTGGAAGTGGGAGGGCTTGCTGTATCAGTTCAGTCCTAAAAGACTGAGAGTTATTTGCATGTAATAAACCATGTTTTCTTTTGCAAAGAGGTGCATTGATTATTTCAATATCTTGGACGATTTACGTACGGTTTTTGGGTCATTTTCACTTTCAATTCAGAGTTAGTTTGGGAAATAAGATGAACTGTGAAAAAACTGTCACCCCAGCATTGTTACAACATGGAGTCTGGCCAGTGCTACCACAATAGCCCGTGAGCAACACACAGCATCCCACCCTGGATCAGCTAAAACAAGAAGGCATGTAAAAACAACCTGCAATAATGGGTGTGCACAGGAGACTGACACATTCCCGAGTTCCTAAAAAGGCAGTATGCAGCACCTCGAGGGATCCCTGAGGAATAAGCCTGCTAGAACCAAGGGCAGAATCAACTGCACATCAGTTACAGCATAATGCCTGCAGCACGACAAACACAGAAAGCACAAGGCATGTGTTCTTTAACTCCTTAAGAAGTATGTCTACTCAACAATTCCGGCATATACAAGGACCTTCTATCTTCAAGCTGATTGTAATCAACTCAGTGGATGATAATGACAAGTGACTAATAGATACATTCTGAAGATGCTATATCCACAGAGTGGGGCAAAGCACACATTACTCTAAACATGCCCATTATAACTGCATGAAAAACAGCCATGGGAAGCTGCAGTCTGACGCGGTTTACCTTTGCCATAGTATCACTGATGGGTCCCCCCACCGTAGTACACACATGCTGGCTCACCTGATTTCCGTGGAGGTGCACCTCTTTATGTAACATTCCTTGTTTTTATGCGTGTTTCTGGAACAGTAACATCTCTGACTTGTTGACTTGTGAGGGGCTTTACTGGGACCCTCTCTCCGTCTGTAAACATCCCTTTTCCCTGGGTACAGGCTGTGGTCAACGAAGCTGTCCAGGAAACGTTCTCTTCCCTCTCATCCACATGTCGGCACCAATCCCATTTTCCTAATCTCGGTTCAAACCCTTTCTTCCACTCATAATAATCGGCACCCCATTTTGGGCACCATCCAAGAATTTCAAATGTTTCCAAGATTGATTTTACACATGCAGCACGGTTACTCACCTTCATTTCTGAGCCTAATACTAGCAACGAGTGGTATTTCGGATCTGTCACTGCCTTAATGTATAATAAACAACGTTCCATCAAAACGGTGGCTTCCAAGGAGAGAAGACCCAATTCCAGTTGCAGTATGGTTTATAGAACACTTCAGTGAGGATTGCCTTTCTAGTACAGTGAACATTGGTTGTCTTTATTTAAACAACATGAGTGACCTGCTCACATTCCAATACCTCATGAAGATATGCCTGTTCATTCCAGTCCAATCATCATTTGTTCCGTATGCAGGAGATACACACATGCTATGCTCGACAAGTCACCATCGCTCCCTGGGCTCACAGGGCAGGTCCATCATCGAGCACTGGAAAACATGCTTTTGCTCTCTTGTTCTCACGTTCCCACTCCTGGCACATAGGGACTCCATTTCTTTATAGCCGTTATGACACAGGCAGAGGAAGCCTGCAGAGGCAGGACACCACGCTTCCCTCATGTCCGAAATTGCAATGGTACACTTCAGCAGTCACAGCGCAGCAATCGTCCTTCTATCCTCTACGCCCCACTCTCTCGGAGAGCCCAGCCTTCATTTGAATCGTGTTTGCAGGTGAGTGTCCCCCTTCCCCTGGTGAGGGGAAGGAAATAACTTGTTTGTCTTCTTCACATCCTTTAAATCGTAACCCTTCTCCTCATTATGTGTTGCTATAGGAAGCAATGACTGGTAACAGTCCACAGCAAAAGGAAAAGTCAGCAAGAGAGCCATGGTCTGTTTTCCATTCGCCCCATTCTTATGGATGCTACCTGGCACCAACCCAAAAGAGATTCCATAGTGGACTAGGTCAGTGTGACTGATTGCCATTGGCAAGGGTGCAGCAGCCTTGACTTTTTTGATTTGTATTACTTTAGTAAAATGATTCCTCTCTGAAAGGGTAATCTGCTGATCAGATTCCCCTTTCATAAGCTCCATGTCTTGAAATCTCTCTATTCTTTCAAATCTCTCCACTGGCTCCCTGTGGCTGCAAGTATCAAGTTCAATACCCTCTGCATCATCCCCAAGGCTTTCTGGGGCCGGGGCCCGCATTACATAGAGCTCTCTCTTACTAAACACCTTTCTTTTTTAGGACTTCGTTCAGCCGCCTCCAACTTCCGGAGGGTCAGACAATTCTCCAGGCAGAGAGTGGGGGTATGGCCTCCTTGCTACTCTCAAACTTGAACTGGACCTCCTGAAGTTCCAGAAGCAGCTCAAGACGTTCCTTTTCGCTTCTGCTTTCTCTCTTTCTCTCCCCTGCTGACCTACCTGACTGCTGTGCAGACTGGTTACCTGGCTACCATCAGAGTGTAACTGGGTAGCAGGCTCCTCCACGACCAGTAGCCCCTGCACTGCCTCTGGTCCTACTGCATATTTAGGGGCTGTATTTGGAACCGTACAGTCCCCTGCCTCCTTGTACTTACCCAGAGCTGTGCTGCCCTGGCTGCACTTACTCAGAGCAATGCTGCGATGCACTTCCCCCTTCCCTCCCCCTGTCACTTCCCCTCCCCGTCCCCTTGCACTTTGCATATCGTACTTACACAATCTGAATGACAAAAGGCCTAGTAAGTAAGTTTGTTTTGTCCTCTCTCTTTCCTCCATTGTCTTGCCGTGCGTAGAAAACCTGCGTACAGGCGTGTTATAAATGACATATATATCATATCATGCAAAAAGCATAGTGTGTACTTGTGCTATGCTGCATCAGTAGCTTAATCACAGCACCTGCTTTACAGTGGCATAGAGCAGGTTCCGAGATCCCAGGTGCCTTGACAGCTGCAGTGACAGCCAAGTCACTGCAGTGCAGTGGCTGCATTAAGATATGCATCTCTGTTCCAAACCCCAAGAATTATGGGTCTACATCCTGGTGGCAGAATAATCTTTAAACATAAGCCATACCTGAGTTGTGGGTTTGGTCGATAGTATTCACCTGATCATCACAGCCACAGCAATTTGATATCATACATGTGCCCGCCATGTGGACTCATTTATTTATTTTTTTATTTTATTGTTTAAAGTGTGGACCTAGCTCAAGAGCAGTGGAGTGCTGTACAGACTGTGGGTAGTCAGCATTTGGCCTGGCATCATTTAACAGAAGCGCAGTACTGTTGATGCCTCTGCGTTAGTATGTGCATTCATTGGAATTAGCCCTTGGTGTTGTTGAAAAAGGCATGTTTTGAGAGATGACCATGCTCAGTTTTGCAAGGATTTTGTGTATTCTCTGCAGACAGTCTGGGCCAGGCAACGTCTGACAAAACTGTAGCTTTGGGGGATATGCTCTCTTTGTTCCTTTGTAAGGGTATGTAACACCCTTCATAGAAGGCAGCACTACACAGGACGCTTGCCTGGAACACCTATTCACAAAATAACTTTTCTCACACCAGGGTGCTATATTTCAAAGGATCTTTTATCCTACTGAGAAGGAAAAGGTGTGTGGTTAGTGTTGACAAGGGAAGCTCTATACAGATGAACAAAGATACCAGCATCGTGTTTCTCTCTGCCTTTTTCTCTTCTACCTGTCCCCTCCACTTCCTTCAGTACAAAGCATGCTGGGTGTGATGTCAGAAGGGCAAAGTGCACTTATTTAAGTTCCCTCTACCACTGACGTGCGGAAATCTCTGCCCCCTACTAACTCCCAGGGCGCATTGGGGGTGACAGATGCTGTATACCAGGACCGGTCATTCTGCACCAGAATATCCCAGTGCTGGGAGAACAGACCCTGAAAAGACTCACCCTGTCCTCAATCTCCTGAATTGGGCCTTACAGTATCAGGAAGACCAGATCAGCTAAGGCTCCCTGTTCTGCCACCTTGAAACCAGTCGGACTACCTTTGAAGACGAACTTGATGCCACTGATGCCAAGAGATCCTGCTAGTGCTACTTTCTGGCACTCCTCCAAACCTTCAAACCAGTGCCTGCATCATTCCCTT
Source organism: Ambystoma mexicanum (assembly GCA_002915635.3). Taxonomy (NCBI): domain Eukaryota; kingdom Metazoa; phylum Chordata; class Amphibia; order Caudata; family Ambystomatidae; genus Ambystoma; species Ambystoma mexicanum. The sequence continues at coordinate 839,603,750 of CM030321.1, read as the reverse complement.
TTTGAGCCCACCACCTGAATTGGCTCGAATCAACCACTCGACACTAGCGCTTGACTTGAATTGCTGGAGAGTCGCTTGCCATCTTGAACCAGGGATTATGCCACAAATCGACCTGACTGATCCTCGAACTGCTGCTACACCTAAATGCACATCAGAGCAACAGGATAATTGTTTTGAGAATCAACGCCTGCCACCTCGTACCACTAGAGTGCTAATTGATATGATATGATATGATATGGCATTTGTAACGCGCCTATACACAAGTGTTTCAAGGCGCGACGAGGCAGTGAGGGGGGAACAAAGGGAAGACAGACAGCGATCCTACTAGGCCAGGTGTCATTCAGACCGTGCAAGTGCAGGGGTAGGGGGAAGGGAAAAATGCAAGGGGAAGGGGGAGGTGGGAGTGCAATACAAATAGTAGAATAGAAATAAAATAATAAATAAATAGGGCCAGCTGGTGGCAAGTGCAAGGTAAGTGCAGACAAGTGCTGGGGAGGGGGTGGGGGGGCTGTAGTGATACAGAGACAGTCCCCGCAGTGCAGGGGTTGCCAGGAGGCAGTGCAAGTGAAGAGTGACTGGGTCCAGGACCGAGGTCGGTGAGAGTGGCCCAGTTGCAGGATCAGTGCAGTTTTGGTGAAGAATTTAGCAGGGGAGAGGGAGAGAAAAAGCAGAAGCGAAGAGGAAGGTTTTGAGGTGCTTCCGGAACCGGAGATGGTTCTCCTCAAGTTTCAGGGAGGCAGGAAGGCTGTTCCAGTGGGAGGCACCTGCCGCGGAGAGAGATCTACCCCCAGCTCGTTGCTTCGAGAAGCGGCTGACCCTGAGGGAGTTGGAAACGGATGAGCGTAGGGCTCGGGAAGGAAGATATTTAGGAAGAGAGAGTTGAAGGTATTTAGGCCCCAGGCCCCAGAAGGACTTGTGGACAATGCAGAGGGTTTTGAACTTAATCCTCGCAGCCACTGGGAGCCAGTGTAGAGATTTCAGTCCTGGAGAGATACGGTCCCTGGGCTTGAGGCCAAGGACAAGTCTCGCAGTTTGGTTCTGGATGAGTTGCAGAGGGCGGAGAGTGGAGGCAGGCAGATTAAGATAGAGGCTGTTACAGTAGTCCAGCTTCGAGAGAACCAGGGCTCGGGAGACATTGAGCTTCTGGGGGAAGGAGAGGAAGGGAAGAATACCTCTGAGGAGGTGCAGCTGGTAATGTGACTTCTTAGAGACGTCAGATATATGAGGAGAGAAGGAGAGTGTGGAGTCGAAGATGACCCCGAGGTTTTTTGCCTTGCAGGTAGGAGCAGGAAGAGGGCCAAGAGAGGCCGGCCAGAGAGCTGCAGGGAAGGAGGGAGTGGGTGTGCCGATGAGTAGGATCTCAGTCTTACTAGCATTAAGGCAGAGGTCATTGGCAGCACACCAATCCTGGATAGCAGACAGACAGTCAGAGATGAGGGAGGGAGAGGAGGAGGCCGAGGGTAGCCTGAAAATGAGCTGGGTATCATCCGCATAGCACTGAAAGTTGGGGCAGAGGGCGGCGATGCGGTGGGCAAGGAGTGTCAGATACTGGTTGAACAGCCAGGGAAAGAGATTAGATCCCTGGGGAATGCCACAGGAGGAGAAAAAGATGTCAGAGAGGAAGGACCCAAGTTGGACCTGGGAGGGTCGATTGGAAAGGAAAGAGGTCAGCCACGCCAGAGCCTGACCAGTGATACCCAGGTTATCACGGAGACGGTTGAGCAGGATGTCATGGTTGACAGTGTCAAAGGCAGAAGAGAGATCGAGCAGAATGAGAACACACGGAGTGTTGGAGTCGAGGTTTAAGAGCAAATCCTCACGGATGTTCAGGAGAGCAGTTTCCGTGCTTCTGGCCGCTCTGAAGCCAGATTGATGGTCATGGAGACTGTCAACAGCTTCAGCATGGAGTTTAAGCTGGGAGATGGCCAGTTTCTCCAGGAGCTTGCCCAGGAAGGGAGTGATGGAGATTGGGCGATAGTTAGCCGGACAGGAGGGGTCGGCAGAGGGTTTCCTAAGGAGAGGGTGCACAAGGGAGTGCTTGAGGGGGGATGGGAAGACTCCAGAGGCGAAGGAGTGGTTGCAAAAGTCAGCCAGGGCAGGAGCCAGGGAGTCGATGTGGTCCTTGATAGTTTTGGAGGAACAGGGCTGAATCTGTTTAGACGAGACTTTCATAGATCGGACTTGTCTGGAAACCTCGTCAGCAGAAAAAAGGGGAAAGGCAGAGAAGGAGGGAGGAGGGGTGGCTGCAGAAGGGCCAGAGGAGGAGCAGGGAAGAGAGGGGGGGACGTGATAGGAGGAGAGTGAGGACATGATGTCCTGAGTTTTAGAGATGAAGTGGGAGGCCAGTGCAGTGCAGAGGGCCTGGGAGGGGACAGGAGAGGTAGAGACTGCAGCAGGGTTGGCAAGCTCCTTGCAGATTTTAAAGAGCTCAGCCGAGTTGTTAGATGCCGCAGAGATGCGGGCTTGGATAAGGGCTCTCTTCTGGTGAGAACAGAGAGACGGTATTGCCTTTGGAGCAGGCGGCAGGCCAGTTTGTCAGAGGATGAACATGAAGCACGCCATTTCCTCTCTGCACCCTGCACTTGCGTTTTAGGTGACGAGATCCGAATCATACCAGGAGTTACATTTGGCTTTGGGCTTCAGGCGGATTTTCATGACAGGGGCAAGGATATCAAGAGTATCAGATATAGCAGAGTGGAGCAAGGAGAGGGCTGTGTCAGGGTGGCAGTCAGCCGAAGGGGAGAGGGGGCAAGAAGGTGGCAGCGAAAGCCGCAACTGACACCGCGCTTCATGGGTCGAATGACCGAGAGGGTGGGTGGCAATGATGAGGGTGGCTTTGCCTGTGGGGTAGGGAGGGTGAGTGGGAGGATAGGAGAAAGTGATCACTCCAGGAGAGAGGAGTGGAGAGAGGGACAGAGAGGGGAAGGTCAGAAGAGATCAGAGCATCAAGAGTGTGCCCTGCAGAATGAGTAGGCCCAGACGGGAGAATAGAGAGTGAGAGAGAGTCGCAGAGGTCACGAAAGAGTCCAGTGGGGGACAGGAGGCATCCAGGTGGATGTTGAAGTCACCAAGAAAGAGGAGTTGAGTGGTAGAGGACAGGAGTGAGGAGGAGAGGTCAGCCCACTCAGAGAGGAAGGAGGAAAGTTGACCAGGTGGCCGATAGATAGTAGCCACGGTAAGGGAATGGCTAGGAGAGAGAGAGAGTCGGCAGACAAGACATTCAAAAGAGGAGTAGGTCTGCGTAGGAGTGAAAGTGGCAGGAATCCACTCCGGGAAGATAAGGGCTACCCCCCCTGCACGGTTGGGTCTTGGCAGGGAGAGGATCTTGTAGCCATCAGGTAGGAGTGTGTCAAAGCTGTTGACAGAGCTGGCCGTGAACCATGTCTCAGTAAGACCGAGGACGTCAATGTCCAGTTCCTCAAGAAGGCGGCAGATATCAGAGGAATGCCTGATGGCAGAGCGAGTGTTGAGTGTGGCAATGTGGAGAAGGTTGCCATCCTTGAAGGATTTCCGGGGAGGGGTACAGATCAGAGGTACGCCCTGCGGCAGTGTAGAAGAGGGAGGTGAAGAAGGAGCAAGAGAGGGGGCAGGGAGGGAGGGTCGAGGCAAGGTAGCCGAGGACAGATGAGGGGGGACAGCAGGAGAGGAAAGGAAGTTGATGAGGCGTGGGAAGCGTCTATCAAAGAGGTGAAGGTTGGCCTGAGGTCCTTGGACCAGGACAGTCCCATTAGCATAGACATTAATGATGGCCTTAGAGGAGAGGAAGGAGGCCAAGAGGACATCCCAACGGGTGCCACCATTAATGGGAGAAGAGGAGAAAGGAGAGAGCACAGAGACCATATGAAGGGTCCATAGGTCAGGCGAGGGCATGAAAAAGAGGATGTCGGTAAGAGTTTCCTTGGAGCAGGCACTAGTGTAGGTGTCAGCGATAGGGAGGCCTGGGTTGGAGACCAGGATGTCCTTTTTAAACTGTTTCCTACCAGATTTAGTGAGGAGAGCAGGATAGTCAATAGAGAAGCAGTTAGAGAAGATGGGCGAGATAGAGAGCACCATGGAGTAGGGGGGAAAGGGGGGGAGATAGACGAGACAAGAGCTCACAGGCAGGAAGTGAGCGGCAAGCCCAGGTTTATCACATTTAGACAGTGAGTGCGTATTAGGTACAAATGCCACCTAAGTTTGAGAGTCCTGCGAGGGGGAAGAAACCAAGTTTACCACATTTAGACAGAGAGTGCATATTAGGTACAAATGCCACCTAAGTTTGAGAATCCTGCGAGGGGGAAGAAACCAAGTTTACCACATTTAGACAGTGAGTGCGTATTAGGTACAAATGCCCCCTAAGTTTGAGAATCCTGCGAGGGGGAAAAAAAACAAGTTTACCACAGCTATGGGACACGAGCAGTGGCGAGAGAGTCCAGGCGCCTGGCGTCCCCTGCGGACACCTGCAGACACACAGGGAGCCGCAACCATAGGAGCTGCCCTTTGCCTAAGGGGCCCTTAGCCGGGGCTGCCGGGCAGGGGGGCTGCCCAGGAAGGGGAAGGATAAGGCGGAGGGAGGAGGGGAAGGGGAGGGGGGTGTGGGCGGTCACGAGGCGGGAAGGGAGACCAGGACCAGGAAGTGGGTGGGGGGAGCAGGCAACACACAACGCGCGCTCAGAGCGCGAATGTCCAAATTACAAAAAACAATTTGAAAAACCAGGCAAGGACTCACGGAGGCCCGCGGGGCCTGGCAAGGGCTTGCCGACGTCTACTGATCCCTCAGGCCACCGGCGACTGCTCTCCAACGCTCGCCTGCACAAAGAAACGAGGCGGGCGGAGCAGCTGCCGAGTAGGCCTGGGGAGGAAGACCAATCAGCCAATCAGAGGGGGTGAGGGCGGGCACGAGACGGGAAGGGAGACCAGGACCAGGAAGTGGGTGGGGGGGAGCAGGCAACACACAACGCGCGCTCAGAGCGCGAATGCCCAAATTACAAAAAACAATTTGAAAAACCAGGCAAGGACTCACGGAGGCCCGCGGGGCCTGGCAAGGGCTTGCCGACGTCTACTGATCCCTCAGGGCCACCGGCGACTGCTCTCCAACGCTCGCCCTGCACAAAGAAGCGAGCGGCGGAGCAGCCGCCGAGTAGGCCTGGGGGAGGAAGACCAATCAGCCAATCAGAGGGGGGTGAGGGCGGGCACGAGGCGGGAAGGGAGACCAGGACCAGGAAGTGGGTGGGGGGGAGCAGGCAACACACAACGCGCGCTCAGAGCGCGAATGCCCAAATTACAAAAAATAATTTGAAAAACCAGGCAAGGACTCACGGAGGCCCGCGGGGGCCTGGCAAGGGCTTGCCGACGTCTACTGATCCCTCAGGCCACCGGCGACTGCTCTCCAACGCTCGCCTGCACAAATTATTGACCCTTTATAGGGGTTACAACCTGACTCCACCTTGCTCGCCCTCAAACAGATCCAGGTGAGCGTCATGGCCTACTTCTCTGGAAACTGCATTTAAACAGTGCAGAGCTAGCGCCATGGGCGTTATTTTAGGGGGTACGGGGGTGTTTGTCCCCCCCAACTTTCATGGCACACCATTTTGTCCCCATTAATTTGAATGGTGCACCTTTTCTGCAGAGGTCATGTCCCCCCAACATTTTCAGCAAAGATTCTCCACTGGCTACTGCATTTGAACCCTCTTGTTGCCCATTTGTCGCTTGAGCACTGTAAGTGATTTCAAATCGGCACACACCCAAGTCAAAGCTCAGCATGTAGTGCACAACTGAAATCCTTATTTATTTTAGTCTAAAAGTTCATTATTCTGAACGATGTACCACTCATATCACACCCTTCTCTTGAAACCCCCCGGTCACAATGAACTAGGAATCAGGCTGGTTTGCAAAGGTAAATATTTATTTATGTATTTAAAATTGAATCACAATATGTTTTAATAGGTACACAACAATCACCAATGGGGTGATGCAACACTCAATAATATCTTTAATACACGGGGAGAAAGTAGTCAGCAAAACAATTCAGCACAGAAAATAATACTTTTGTGATGGTTCAGATCAAATAGCACTGTGGTTAGAGGTTCCCCCTGCACACCCTTCAATCCCCAATAGGCAATGGAAAACTCAGGAAGTGAGTCTCCTGCAGCAAAAATTGGCCCAATACTCCCAATTCAGACAGGAAGCACAGAGAGACAATGAGGCTCTCTGTGACTTTAATCCCTTCAATTCCATGGACTCTGCTACCACCATGTCCACTGGCTCATATGAACCAATGGCCACAGGGATGGTAGACTTCAACACAATGGGAAATATGGGGCGAATAGGTCAGCGCCTCCCAGAAATGGATGAGCGGGCATCTATGTACAGGTTCCGAAGTGCTAGGGCCATCTTCTCTGATTAGGAGACTCCAGTGAGGGGAGCATCAGAGAAAAGGATCCTCAGAAATATCACATACCTAAGGATCAGTCAGTGTTGGCCCATACTGGTCTGATTATTCTTTGCCAGAGCATCTTCCACCCGCCTGGTATGCTCTAACAGCTTTTCATAGTCCATTTTGAGTTCACCCAGTACCTGGAGGGCCAGGTGATTTTCTTCTAACTTTGTTTTAAAATGGCTGACTTCCTGGCCTAGGGCATCCCTCTCTTGACATAGAGTCCCCATCTGCTCAGCCAAGTCGTCCCTTTGTTTCCTAATGGCATATAATATCTAGCGCTCCTCATCAAAATCTGTTGGAGTGTGGAGATCCTTCACTATTAATTTATTATTTTTCTCCTTTAGTTCATCAATCTGACCTTCTAGGGCAATTATCTGCCCTGTGCAGGCTCTATTATAATTGCATTGGTGCTCCTACTTAAGTTGGCTCTGTTGTAGACCTTTCTTGAACTCCAACCTTTCTTGACACTCTTTTTGCAGTGTCAGTATTTTGGTATCTTGCTTTGCCTTCTCTTGCTGCAGGAGATCCAAATCTTCCTTTTATTTTGTCAGGTGATGTCTGGTTTCTCTCTCTGATTTTTGGCTCTTTTTTAGCATTTGCTCTGCAGAGTCCCGATCAGTGTGTTTTTTCTCTAGGGATTGTACTTGCCTTTTTGCCAGATCTAGGCTTTCTGTATATTTTTCCTGTATTACTCCAATGTGGAGGTACAGGTAAGCCGCTATTTTGGCAATTTTACAATGCTCTTCTTTTACTTTTGGGGCCATATACAGTTCACTAAGTGCCTGATGTAATGGACCCTGGTCCTGCCATTTATCTAAGTCTGTGGCAGTGACTTGTTGTTTGATTTCCTGCAGCCAGACTTTCTCATCCTGTTCTACCCATTCACCCCTGACCAGGGGCGTAGGAGACACATAAAATCTGGGGCGGACAGGGGACATCTCGGGGACTTTGCTTTATTTATTTATTTATTGAGTTTTTGTCAAAGAACTCGACTTTTCACAGAATTAGAATTAAAACAGCAGTACGTATTCAATTACAAATATCACTGTATAAAACAAGAGAAAAGAAGAAAAGAAAACCTAAGAAAATGTAAGGATGCAGCAGCAAAGAACATGTCTTTGTATGTTGCATTTCTGGATTTTTCATCTGACTATGAGCTCATGGTAAGAGAGAGGAAATAAAAATCACTTCCAGTGGGCCACATCTAGGACGCCAGCTCGTTAAAAGGCATATCATCTGTAAGTGGACTCCTGCCAAATAAAGGATTTGCAGCCTTTTCTATCAACTGCAAGTTGCTCCTTTTTTGTGTGGGGCAAGGAGACGTGTGTGTGCCTCTTGGAAAGGAAGGATGGGGGTTTCAAAAAAGAGGAAATCTTGTTTGTACCTCTGAGTAAGCCCTGTTATGGGAGTAGAGGGACCAGGTGTGTGATGTTGCTGCTTTGACTGTCCCCCGGGGGGGTGTACAGCAACCAAGGAGGATGAACGATCGCAAGCCCACCCCCTTATAAGCACTCCCCAGGTCCGCGGCTGGATGTGCCGGACCCGGGGATGCCTAGTAGGTGGGGTGTATGTGGACCCAGAGGGGTGGCCAGGGGGGCAGCCCGCTATGTGGGCTGCCCCTCTAGCGCCCCTGCGAGGGCCAGCCTCTCACGATGAGTCTGGTCCCTCTTATTCCACCTCATGCTGGCTTCAGAGCCTAGCCTTTCTTTGCCTTTGTTATTCTGAATTCAGAGCTGGACTCTCTTCCTTTCTCGTTTAACATTTGCTGCAAAGCCTGATCTATTTGATTCTCTCATATGTTACTAGGACGGCAGAGCATGGGTCCTCTGCCCTGTTACATATTCAAAGAGGCCCTCTGGCCTTTCTTTGCATCTCCCTTGTCTCACTGCTTGCTTAATACATACCTCCTTGCTTGAACACTCAACATATTCTCCCTAAAACAGCAATGGCAGCTGCAGACTGTCTTAACTTCTATTTGTTCCGTGTCTTGATTTGGCCTCTTATTTCCGCTTTTCTGTCTGCAGGGGAAAGGCATTTGCCAGTCACTGCCACAGTGGTTCTACCTGGCCATAAGAGGGCAGCTAGCCAATATTGGAAGAACATGGGCATATTATGCCAGAGGCTGGCAACTGCCTTCCTAATGCCTACACAAGAGACACAACTGCCTTTGTTTCTAACAGTAATTCAGTGGATGAAGAAACGCGAGAACACACATATTGCTTATAAATGAAGGGGATGATGTCACACTCAGGGACGTCATTTCACTAAAATACTAGGGGTAGCGGAAGTGACATCACACAACCCTTGACCTCTGGTGACATCACAGGAAGTGATGTCATTTGATCCCACCCCGAAGTGATATTGCGGGATGCGATGGAACGCGACCTTTCACCCGTTGACAAAACAGGAAGTGCTATCGCATAGCATTGTACACTACAAACAATATGGTTACGACATCACTATAATGTGAAGTACATTTCATACAAGAATGGATCGCCATATGTATCATTAAGATCAGTGTGCATAGGCCCATATTACCAAATTACTGTGAATGCAAACAGACCTCCAGGACCAAATGATAATGGTGTTATATGGCATTTACACTTAAGCGCTTTATATAGACAAAAATATACACCCAATATCACCCAACCTGTGTTTTTACTCATGTATCGACCTCAGAAGGATGAAAGGTTGAATTGAGGCATTTAAGAACAGACTAAATCAGTGACTCACCCCCTGAAGTGTGCCTGAAATAAACCTTTAATGAGTCTATCAATTATTGTATAGAATTCCAGAAAGACACATTATTTGGTATTCCTAATCTTTCTTATTTAGGGTCAGTGCTGAAAGTGTTAGACTTGTGTCACTCCTTTTCTTCTTTTTCTTCTTTTTTTTAAGGGGCTTTAACAAGAAAGCCAGCCACTACAGAACTAAAGAGCCACATGGTGCTGGCCAGAGCCCATGAGCTTGCATTACAAAAAAAAAAGTTTTAAAAAAATATATATTTATTTTCTAGAGGTCGCAAGGGAGACCTCAGAGGTCGCAGTTGCGACCTCTGGCGACCCCTAAATGACGCCCCTGGTCACACTTGGTTAAGACATTTTGATCACGCCAGGAGCTACTTTCCAGCTGCAATTAAGCAATTAAGCGATTACCTTTTAGACTTCTGGCTTTAAATAACTCTAGTATCACATGGAAAGTACAGACGTTGCTCAACAGGGTTCCTGGAGCATGAGGGGTACCTTACTTGTGGGCATGGATGATTGAAGGCCATTCTTGCCCTGGTTTGAAGCCTAGCCGCTACAGCCATTATGGGGTAGAGGCCTATTACTTTTGGTTGTACGTACCCTTTGAGGATGGGCAGACATTGCCTCCTGCTTTAGCCCACTAACAGCTCTGCTTTGCAACTTTATCACACATACCTGTCAGGTGGCATGTAACTCAATGCTACTAATGTTATCAGCCTCAGAAGTCTGGAAACTTTTGCCACATCAACTAGGGTACAGGTTTGCCACCTGAGACTTACCCATATCTGTCGCCCTGTGGGGAAGACACACACAGAAAGAGCAGGGCACAGTGCCCTTGTCGGTTTTTCACAATTCTTCCTCAGGGCGGGCACAATTAACTCCACAGAGAAAGAGCACATGCTGGGCAACATTCTCCCACTTTTACAATGTCACCCAAAGAGCGAAATTGGCCATTTGAAATACCTCTGACTTATTATTGCGCAATCCACACTGATGAGCTTAAGCACCTGCACAGGACACCCTCTTATCAGCGACATGCCATGCGCACTCATTCGGATCACAAATTGCCATTTATCTGGGATCATGTTAAATGTATTTATTTATTTATTACATGTGTAGCATTATGCAAAACCCCCAAGCATGAAGGCGCAAAGTAAACTGCATGGAGTGGACCACATCCATTGGTGCACGTTTTTACTTTTCCGCCACAAAATGGAAGATTTTAGCGTAAAAGGCAGGTGAAATCACATTGCTTTTCCACTTTGGAAGAGTGTAAATACCTTGCGCAATTAGCGATTGCTGGCGGAATTGACAATGGCTTCCTCTGGACTCTGCCAGCTTTTACCAGGTTTCATTTCCAAGCAGATCCCAGAGGAATCCCTTTCCTTATTTCCAGCATGAGAATCCATGCTGGCATTAAGGCCGCATTTGTCTGGTGGAGCGGGAAATACAAGGGGTCCTGGTGTGTCCAATCGGCTCCCGAATTCCACCCAGAAAATGAACGAAAAACTAGCCAATTAGAAAAAGCGACAAGATGGCCCCTTTTTTTCCCACATGTAGGTGGTCCTAATGCCACCCAGGAATCCTAGTTTGCTGTAGGGAGGTGAGAGAAAATGACCGAAAAGGAGAACATTTGTTTTTTTTTTTCAGAAAATGCTAATAAAATGTTGTACAAAGAAGCCTGTGGTGTTTTCCTTGTAAGAGCTAGGAACAAATGGTTTGCTGCGCTGGATTTGCCATTTTCCAGGCTTTCAAGTACAGATTGAGTGGAAACCAAAATAACATATTTTGATATGCTAATCAGCCGTTTTGTGAGAGGTAGGCGATTTTGGTGTTTTTTGTCCAATAGGACATGTGTGGACGGAATGGAAGAAAAGGGTGAGAAAGCTGAATGGGAAGCTAGAAAGGCATGCATTTCTGAAAAGTAGACAATATTCCAAGTTTAGGAATGGGTGATTTGCACAGGTCAGGCAACAACTATGTAGGAAAATATTCCACAGTTTGGGGGAAATCGGGAAAATGACAGGAAAAAAAATACAATTTCCGCACATTTCACTCTGGTCACCCACCGAAACACGCAGCCAACAACACATGGCCTACCTTCCTGTGTTCCCACAGATTTCCTGATGAAAATGGTACCTCACATGTGTGGGTGCGCCTACCTGGGTGCAAAGGGAAAAGCCTAAAACACTGCTAACCCCAAGTCTTTTCGCACAGCAGATTTTCAGGAAATTTGCTCATGTGGACAACCTACAGATTTTGGCCTTGGGTGTCGAAGCCACGAAGGAAAACAGGGAACCCCATGTATTTCTGAAAGGAAGACACCCGTGGGAATCCACAGAGGTCTGACTTGCGTGAATCGCCCCATAATTTATAACCCACAATCCCTGACATTTGGTGGAAAAAACACAATTTTCACTTGTCTGGGTTTGTGGGTAAAACATTCTGGGGCGATTCACACAAGTCAGACCTCTGTGGATTCCCACAGGGGTCTTCTGTTCGGAAATGCATGGGGTACCCTGTTTTCCTTCGTGGCTTCGACACACTGGGCCCAAATCTGTAGGTTGTCTCCCCAAACCCTTTGGGGGTTACCAGTGGTTTAGCCTTTTCCCTTTGCGCCCAGGTAGGTGCACCCACACATATGAGGTACTGTTTACATTGGGACACCTGTGGGAATGCGGGAAGGTAGGACATGTGGTGTTGGCTGAGTGTTTTGGTGGGTGGCAAGAAGAAAATGTCTGAAAATTGTAGTTTTTTCACCAAATTTCAGACTTTGCCGGGGATTGTGGGTAATACATTCTGGGGCGATTTACGCAAGTCAGACCTCTGTGGATTCCCACGGGTTTCCTCTTTTTGGAAATAAATGGGGTTCCCTGTTTTCCTTGGTGGCTTCGACACCCTAGGCCCAAATCTGAAAGTTGTCCACATGAGCAAAATCTGCTCTGCCGAAAGGTTTGAGGTTACCAGTGGGTTAGCCTTTTCCCTTTGCGCCCAGTTAGGTGCACCCACACATGTGAGGTACCATTTTCGTCGGGACATCTGTGGGAATGCAGGATGGTAGGACATGTATTGTTGGCGGTGTGTTTCAGTGGGTGGCCAAAGTGAAATGTCTGAAAATTGTGCTTTTTTCCACCAAATTTCAGAGACATTTCCCTCTGCCCACCCACCGTAACACGCCGCCAACAAGAGATGTCCTACCTTCCCGCATTCCCACAGGTGTCCCGACGAAAACGGTACCTGCCCCCATGGAGGGCTACATGAGATGCCCCCCCATCCATTTGGGGTGGGGAGGAGAGGGCCACCCCCCTTTCCACTAAAAACATCCATGGTGGTTTAGTGACCCCCACACCCACTCAAAACAAGTTATAGTTTTTTTTTATTTTTTTACAAGTTATAATTTGTTTTATTTTTGTTTTGCCCCTTTCCTAGGGACAGATGGGCACATGTGTGTGGCCATCTGCCCCTGGGAGGGGGAATCATACTGCCCCAGGCTTGCGGGGTGGCTCTGCCAATATTTGCAGTGGCCTCACCCCAAATGGATGGGGGCATCCCATGTACCCCTTCCTAGGGGCAGAAATCTGCCCCCAGGGTAGGCTATATAAGGTGTTCCCATCCACTTAGGGTGGGGGAGAGAGCCACCCTCCCTTTCAAACACAAAAAGCCCTGGTGGTCTAGTGGGCCCCCAACCCAAAACAAGTTAAAATATATATATATATTTGTTTTGCCCTTCCCTAGGGGCAGATGGGCACATGTGTGTGACCATCTGCCCCCAGGGGGTGGCAAAACATACTGCCCCAGGCTTGGAGGGCGGGGTTGCTCTGCCAATATTTGCAGTGGCTTCTCCCCTCACCCCAAATAGATGGTGGATTCTCATGTACCCGTTCCTAGGGGCAGAAATCTGCCGCCAGGGAGGACTACACAAGGTGCCCCCCATCCACTTAGGGTGGGGGAGGGCCTCCCCCCTTTCAAACACAAAACATCCTGGTGGTTTAGTGGGACCCCCTGCCTCCACCCAAAACATGTTATAATATATATATATATATATATATATATATATATATATATATATATATATATATATATATATGGGGAGGGTCAAAATGTACTGCCCCAGGCTTGGGAGGGGTGGCTCTGCCAATATTTGCAGTGCCCGGCCCACCCCTAATGGATGGAGGGCATCTCATGTACCCCTTCCTAGGGGCAGAAATCTGCCCCCAGGGAGGGCTACATAAGGTGCCCCCCTCCACTTAGGGTGGGGGGGAGAGGGCCACCCCCCTTGCAAAAATCCCTGGTGGCTAGTGGTTCCAACCGCACCCACCCCACCCAAAACTAAATTTTAAAAAAAATTATCTTTTTTTTTGCGCCCCTTCCCTGGGGGCAGATGATCACCCATCTATTGCCCCCATGCTTTGGGGGCCAGGGGGAGAGGGCAGTTTACATAGTAAGCAGCCCCTCCCCCCACTTCAAAAACAGATCCCTGCACCACACACCAAACACATATTCTGGGGGGGATAAATGACATTACATTCCCCCACTTAAAATTGTGGGGGGATTTGCCCCCCCTGTCCCCCCCCATGTCCTACGCCCATGCCCCTGACAAACAATTTGTGCAGTGGGTGTTCCCTTGCAATATTGATTTCCACTGGTGTCGCCATTCCGGAAATATTAATTTCCTTCTGACTTATCTCAGGGTTATTTTTACTTTTGCAAACAGGCCCAACTCCTTTGAGTATTTCTATTGAAAGGTGCTTTTACAGTGTAGCACAGAATGGTAACCCAACAAGGTGTATGTGACCCATCAGTTAGCAAGCTGTGTTAGACTGTCACAAGTGGTATGTCTAATTCAGGATCCCGTCTTGAGTTGTGAGGAACATTTCTGTATCGATATCTTGCATTTGTACCTTCGCGACCTAATTTGTACAAATGTTGCTTGTAGTTATCACTTAATTATTTGTTCTTTTATCTCTTTTTTTCCTTATGGAGCTGTTTGTCGCATGAGTGTAGGCTGATACAGAGACATTGAGTTCCTCTACTCCATTTGTAAACTTGAAAGACACACACACACATGTGCCTGCACTACTTTGCGCCAATGATAGTTGAAAGAAAAAGTTCTTATTCCAATTAGTTGTTTTTGAAAATTTGTATTCTTATTCTGTTTGAAAATCAGAGGTTTTAGCCGTATTGGATGACACGTGTTTCGGCGTTCATGTTCCGCCTTTTTCAAATCCGGGCCTTTTTGAGATTCATTTGTCCTGTAAGGTTTAGCCAAGTCCTGGGTTCAATCCCACCTGAAAACTATGGAGTTCCTGCCTCAAGCGTCGCGATCGTTTCTCTCTCGACAAATGAATCTTAAAAAGGCCCGGATTTGAAAAAGGCGGAACATGAACGCCGAAACACGTGTCATCCAATAGGGCTAAAACTTCTGATTTTCAAACAGAATAAGAATAAAAATGGACAAAAACAACTGATTGGAATAAGAACATTTTCTTTCAACTATCATTGGCGCAAAGTAGTGCAGGCACATGTGTGTGTGTAATTCAGGATCCCGGGCGAGCCCCCAAGCTGTAAGTGATTTCAATCCGGCACACACCCAAGTCAAAGCTCAGCATGTAGTGCACAGCTGAAATCCTTATTTATTTTTGTCTAAATGTTCATTATTCGTAACGATATACCACTCATATCACGCCCTTCTGCTGGAACCCCCTGGTCACACTGAACCAGGAATAAGGCTGGTTTGCAAAGATAAATATTTATTTATGTATTTAAAATTGAATCACAATATGTTTTAATAGGTACGAATGGGTGATGTAACACTGAATAAATATCTTTAATACATGAGGAGTAAGTAGTGAGCAAAACAATTCAGCACAGAAAATAATACTTCTGTGTTGGTTCAGTTCAGATAGCACTGTGGTTAGAGGTTCCCCCCTGCACACCCCTCAATCCCCAATAGGCAATGTAAAGAGATAGGAGGAGAGAGCAGGTATTCAGGAATGGCAGAATTCAAACAGAATCTCAATCCCACTTTCCCCCTATCAAACACAAGAGAAACGGAATTGACTGTCAAGCTGTCAGAATGGCCTTTAAAGTTATCTTTAGAATGGACTGGGCAAAAACACCAAATATGGTCAAAATTGCTAAAATTGTTATAAGTTCTTAAGGGAGCCGCTTTGAATAGTTGCACACAAACAAAAGCAATGATTTAATCCAAAGAAAACAATTTGAAATCTTAAAATTCACATCGGAAGCAATTAAAAGCTGTTTTACACGTGTAAAAATTTCACAAAAAAAAAATGTGCAGCAAACTTTTCACTGCATGATATTCATGATAATGGGGTAATTGCATTGATTTGGAATGCAGTTTTAGATGCTATCGATAGATATGGATGTTAGCTATTCTATCACCAAAACTGAGGGAGTTACAGACGTTTTAGTAGAGGTCGATTTTCGAGATAGATGCAAGATTGGAAAACAGGAGCACACTTTTAACAATTTCAAATGGGTTGCTTACACTAGAGGATGACTATGAACAAAATGAATACCACACAGGAACACAGTCACTTGATCAGGGTGACTGCCTGCTAAGGAAACTCGCCTTCTTCAGATGAGAAAAGGATCAGTGCAGAGATAGTTCAAACAATACTGGTTCTGGAGGAAAGATAGGATGGTTTCGAGAGAGGGTTCAGATAATGCAAAGATACTCCTAACAATACAGGTTCTGAATACTAGATAGGATGGGTCTAAAATAGGGATAGGACTATGCAAAGTACATATGCTAGTGACACAATTCTTCCTATTCATACTCACTGGATACGTTTTTAAATGGGACCGGCAGTTCTGGTCAGGGGATTGGATCTGGTTTAGGAAAGACGGCTGGGCACATCGGACTGGGAAGGGTATGCAATGTGCTCTGGTCACAGCACGGCAAAGGACTGGACAGGGTCAGCAAGGCGCTCTGGTCACAGCACAGCACAGGACTGGATCGGATCTGCCCTTCTTGGTTCTGAGAATATTTCACTTCAGCAGGCAAGCAGTAACAGCACAGCCCGGCTGTATTATGATGCTTCCCCCTAGGCTTGTGGGGTTCCGTTCTAGAATTTGAGGCCTAGCTGAGAATGGTCCAGCTATGCAATGGGACTTTTCCTTTGCCAAGTTTATGGTGTCTGGAGCAAGAAAGATGTGGATTTCAGCAGCAGGGTTCTCAGCCAGCATCGGGAGAGTGAGTGAATCTGTCTTTATGTGTGGTGAGCTGTCTCTATTTTTGCTCTGAAATGACATTAATAAGGGGGTGTGCGGTCCGGTTTAGCCCAGCTTGCCCCTTTGAAAGGTGATTGGGTCAGAGTCTACTCTATGCCTTGATAGGAGGAGAGAAACAGAGTGTCATCTTTATGGTGCAATTTTATGAGGCTGAGAATCCACTCCTAGCCCCTGGAACACAAAATCTACGTTTGGCAAAATACATATTTCCACATTTGCAACCTCTATAAAAATCACATATACAGATTACATATTTCACGTAGCAGCTTTTCCTCAAAACCCTGTAGCCGTGGGATCTTGTCTTCGTTTCCACAGAATTTTGCCCTTTTCACTATGAACAAAATGTCCAAATTTTAAGCAAATTTATACAAGTGTGCGTGTTTAACATGGGAATGAGTGTATAAAGTTTCACAATTCTAGTGGAAATACATTTTGTGTAAAATCACGTTTCTTGCCATTGCTGTCGAGAACATGTCACACAGTTCTTGCGCCTCTTCACCCGCGCAGCCAGAAATTAAACTCTGTTATTTTTATATTTTTCAAAATTTTGAATAGGAAGTTATCAGTCTTCTGTGTTCTTTGTCCATGTTAAGCAACAAATGGTTGTTTGGCTCCACCCCTTTCTCTCTCCCTGAAAGCCCAGGAGCCATCCCCCATGTTCCTTGCAGAGGGCATTTATGACGTCTTCACACTTCGAATATCCTGAGCTGCAGCTTGTCATTGTTCCTTTTGCCTCTGTAGCCCAGGTTCTTTCCTACCCTGTAATTAACACCGCTCTGTGATTTCCTGCAGGGGGAAAGACCTTCGCTCTGTGAGAAAAACCTGTTATTCAAGTTCTGCAGCTTAAGCCAGGTTTAAATTAATTGTTAAATTCTTAGCACAACGCAAACTTGTTGTATCAAATAACAAATAAAATTCTCATTCAACTCTAATATGGGTCACTATCAATAACAGGCCTCTTATATTGCAAACATTTTGACTTTCAGTTTATAACATGTTAAAGTTTAATCAGGCAGGCCCCTGAAAGTTGTCATCACAGCGGCCCTCTGCTGCACAGAGATCTTTTTACAGATCCACAGACAGGCCGCTTTTGCTGTGGAGGTCTCTTTATGCTCTCTGCCTTACAGGACCTTGTAAGTGCAAAATGATTTCTTAAACTAAGTGAATTGTAGCACCCAGAGAGAATTTTGATTATTTGAAGGTGTTCTGTACCGGCATTCTGAAGTTTTCAGCAAGATTTGGAGTTTCATTTAGTAAAGCACTGCTTTTTCTTTCTGCAATCCATTTTCAATTGATGTGGGGCCCAGTGACACATTTCAGTAGTGAGATCTCTGTTCCACCACTGACAACATGCTTGGCAGATTGGGCAGCCATCTTCTTGTGCGTTGAGAAGCGTGATTTTTAGGGGTTTTGCTGCCATTTTGCTATTTCTGGCACTACCATAACAGAGCGAGGCAGCATTGCAGAGTAAAAGTGGGTCAATACATCCCACAGCACACACAATCCAATGTACTTGAACTGAGCCCGAACCTCTTGCATCACTGCTCCAAGCCGAGTTTGACGCTGTCAAACCGCCAAGAACCAGAGATGGTACTATTTACTTTTAACTGCCCCTTGGTCCAGCTTTGCACCTTAGAGACTGCTAAGGTCACACATTCCCTTTTTGCTTCCAAGACAAATACCCTTTTTAAAGAACATTGTTGTTTTGATTGCCTTACACCCCTGATTCATTACTCAGGGTGCTGATCAGGGATTTGTTTTGTTTAGTGATTTGCTTTTTATTTATTTTTCATATTTTTATGGAACCTTGATTGGACAGTCTCTTTATTTTGAACTGTTATGCTTTCCTGTTTGGTTTGCTACCGAATAACACATCCCTCTTAAGAGTATAGCCTTTTCTCAGCCCATATTACAATAAAAGGTGAAAGAGTACATCTCTTAACTATGACTGTGTTAGCTCTTTGCTTGTAGCAGTGTGAGGGCTGAGTGGTCATTTTAGCTTCTACTCAGCGCTGTACTTTTGCAGGGCAGAATCCAATTCATCACAGTCATGCCCATTACAACTCCTTGAGGTAGCTTTTTTTTGGCGGGGGGCAGAAGGAAACCACCTGGCAGACCCTCTCTTAGGGCCAAATTTATAGCAAAAGCATTACGTTGAGCACACTACTTTGCATCATAAAGAAAATTGTGCCTACTTGAGCGTGCAAAAAGTTTAGCACTGTTCGCTGATTCATGATTCTAAAGCTCAAAGTAACCTGCAACGCAGACAACAACAAATTGTGTCCGGAATGCCCACGACATGCCCCCAACACAAACAAAAACTAGCACCAACAAACAACCATTCCACCTGCCTTTGCACCACCATACAGCACCATGGCAAAAATGCGCCCATCCCTCATAACTGAAAGCAGCACCCTGGGAAAACTGCAGATTGTCCCCCGTAAGTGAAGTCAGCACCCGGGCGAAACTACGGACTGTCCTTGCGTAACTCAATGCAGCACCCCAATGACACTGTGGCCCATCCTCTGTATCTCAAAGGAGCACTCCTGCAAAACTGCAGGCTTTCACCGCTAAATTGAAGCAGCACCCAAACTATGGGCCACCACCCCTAACATCAAGTGGCTTCAAAACTAGCACTGTCACCCCTAAGTTCAAGCGGCACCCAAACTGCATACTGTCACCCCTAAGATCAAGAATCCCAGCAAAAATGACAGTCATCACCCCAAAGTCATAACAGCCCCGAAAACCCTGGTACCTCCCACTACCCCAACTGACCACCCATTACCCCAGGCAGCCCCTTCAAGTTCTGACACCACCCACTACCCCCACTGACCTCCACCCCAACCCCAGGCAGGCCCCTCAAGTCCTGACACCGTAATTCAGGGCAGCACCCTGGTGAAACTGTGGGCCATCCTCTGTAACTCAACGCAGCACCCCAGAGAAACTGCAGACTGTCACTGATAAGTCGAAGCAGCACCCACATGATGGACCGTCAACACTAGTTCAAGCGGCATTCAAATTAGTATGCCACCCCTAAGTTCAAGCAGCACCCAAACTGCGTACCATCACCCCTAAGTTCTAGCATCCTGGTGAAACTGTCGGTCATCACCCATAAGTCACAACAGACCCCTCAAGTACTGATAGCTGCCACTACCTCCCACTGCCCCCACTGACCTCTGGTCATTACCCGAGGTGGCCTCCTCAGGTCCTGACACCCCCCACTACACCCAGTGACCTCCAACCAATCCTCCCAAGCCTCCTGCTAGTCTCCCCTCTCCCCACCACCCCCACTGACCTCCACCCCTATCCACCACCTATGTCCTGACACCTCCTGCTACACCCACTGACCTCTGTCCATTACCCTAGGCAGCCTCCTCAAGACCTAACACCTCCCACTACCCCCACTGCCCACTGGTGAACCCCTCCAAGCCCTCTGCTAATCTTCCCTCCTTCCACCACCCCACTGACCTCGACCATTCCCCTGGGTAACCACCCCAAGCCTGAAAGCTCCCACTTCCACCACTGACCTCTGCCCATTAGCCCAGGCAGCCCCCTGCTAGTTTTCCCTCCTCCCACCACCCCCACTGACCTCTGCCCATTACCCCAGGCAGCCACCTCATGTCCTGACACCTTCCACCACCCCTACTGACCTCAGTGCATTACCCCTGGCAGCCCCCTGCTAGTTGTGCTTCTTCCCAACACCCATACTGACCTCTACCCAACCCCCTCAAGCCCCTGGCAAGTCTTCCTCCTCCCACCACCCCCACTGACCTCTGCAGCCAACCCCAGGTAGCCCCATCCTGTCCTGAAGCCTTCCACTACCCCCACTGACCTCTGCCCACTACCCCAGGCAGCCTCCTCTAATCCAGACACCTCCCACTACCCCCACTGACCTCCCCCCTATTACCCCAGGAAGCCCACTGATATTCTTCCCTCCTCCTACCACCCCCACTGACCTCTACCCTTTGCCCTAAGCAGCCCACTTTGGTTCTGACACTTCCCACTACCCCCACTGACCTCCACCCATTACCCCAGGCAGCCCCCTCAAGTCCTGACATCTCTCACGACACCCACTGACCTCCACCCCAACCCCCTTAAGCCACCTGCTATTATGCTCCCCTACTAATCCAGTGTGGAGCAACAACCTACCTTGACTCCACCAGCTTGCCTCCACCATGAAGTACACCTGCAGCATGGTTCCATGTCTTCATAACGAATACATAAATAACAAGCACGTTTTCAGTGAAAGAAAAATGCCTAAATCATTTTGACAACCCGGTGACACAGGGTTGTCTTTTTCAGACTTCTCACTTTAAACTCCATTTTCTGGGACTGACTACTGTCTCCCAGAGCATGTAAAGTTGCCATTAACTTTATTAGTCTTTTTAAATTCACAGACCCAGTACAAACTATCTTACATAGAGTTCTGGAAAGGGTTAATAGTTATCCCTTTTTGTATGTTTCTCAGGGAACATTATTTTGTTCCCCTTTCTTTAAGATGTGGCTTGTGGCAGTGGTATCTACCCTCTTTTTCCTACCGCAGTCTATTTAAATAGTCTTGGTACCATTTTAGGCTACGTTAGTAGCCTCAAACCTAAACCCGCTGGACCCTATTTGCTTTTATTTGGTTCCGACTGGGTTTATTCTCCATTTCTTTTTCTAAAGGTCTTACTCTGCGCGCCAAACCAGGTTTGGTTACTTTGTTTGCCGTCTTTTTGGTGGGCTTCTGCACAGAAGCCCTCCTTAGGCACCTGAATATCTGAGGGGGACAGGATGTGAGGGAGGGGTTTGAGACTCCCTGCACAGGGTCTCCTTGAAGACCCTTGTCATACTCTGTATTTGGTTTTCTGTGCAGAGGGGACCTGGCCTAGCAGTTCGGGCTGGGCTGCTACCTTCGGTGGCAGCAGCTGCTGACTGATTTGCACATGGCTGATCCCCTTTTGCAATGGCACAGACGGGCTAAAAAACGGTGGTGTGGAAGGTTGGCCCAGAGCAATTGCCAGTGGTTTAGATTAATTCGAAACCTTCCACCCATCACTTTTGTGGTCAGTTTGATACTCTGTATGATTGGCTGTGGTAACTGTCCCGCCAGGACAGCCACCCTGCTGTGTGATTGACAGCCAGGCTGTGTGAATGGGGGAAAACTGCATACAATTCTGGTCTCTGGGGCTTGGAAGGCAGAGTCGCCACTGGATCGAGGGAGCCGAAGAGAAGCTGAAAGAAGAGGAACACTACCACGACTGAACCTCCCGGTGCAGCCCTGCTGCGGGTCCGAATCTTCAAAATTCAACGACAGAGAAGATCTGCAAGGAATCTTCTTCCCTTGAGCTGGTGGGACAAACCAGTTTGCCAAACACCAAGCAAGGCCTCCCTCCACTGGTCGAATTTGCTATGCACAGCTGCAATGAACCGGATAGCCAAGAGGACCAGACCCCGTTTGGGTTTTAAGGAGTGCACCTTTTATTTGTTGCTTTGCTCTGCTGCTGGTTTCTTCCCTGGGCAGTGCAGGACCCTCCAGTCTTCCTACTTCGTGTCAGTCCGACAGTCGCTTCAGGAACCGTGAGCCTGCAGGACTTGCCAGGAACTTCTGCCTCAGCTACAGCCTTCTTCTTCATTTAAGGTGCTGTTCTAACCCGGTTGTTCGTTCCGTCCGACCACAGAGAAAGGGGGTCATTCCGAGGTTGGAGCTAAATTCCAAACCATGCCAGTAACACTTTACCGGCATGGTTTTCCGCTCCATGCCATTCTGACCCCTCAGACCGTAAATTACGGCACCGTAAAATACCGTGCCGTAATTTACGGTCTATGGTAGCGCGCGCGACCCTCCATGCCGTAATTTACGGCATGACGTTAACCGGAGCTGATTCCAAGTAAGGACCACACGTAAATTACGGCATCCCCATTGCCGTAAAGTACCTTACCGGCATGGAGTACATACAGGCATCTCAGAGAAGGAGCAAAGAACCCTGAGCAGTGGTCCCTAGACCCACAGGTGCCCACAATCAGCACAGGTGGACTCAATGCAGTCTGACACAGCCCAAAAGGAGCCCACCCACCCACCACACCCCTCCCAAACCAAGAAGACACCAATTGTAGCAGCATTACTGGAGCTGGAGGCCCTGCATGCCACGCAGCAACCACAACAACAGCAACAACAACCACCACAGCCACCACCACAGAGGATACACAGGAGAGAAGGAGGGTCCGATAGCCCGGCATGCCCCACCGGCACAGCCACCATTACCACGCGGCAGCCCCAATCACTCGCATCAGGGCCTCACCCTTCAACCTCACACCAGAGCAGATCCACACCCTGTACCGCCCTGACCGGGACACCCTCACCACCATAGTGGACCTGACACATGACGACATAGTGAGCCTCATAGAAGTACACACTGCAAAACCCCCTGTACTCAAGGTAGTATCTGCACCCAACTTCCTTGCCACAGGCACATAGCAGCATACAGTGGGGCACATGCATGGCATACCACAGGCCATATTCCCACAAATACTCAACCAAGTGCTGCATGCTCTCCTGAAACACACAAGGGACTACACATCCCTACCCAGGACACCCCAGGAGATATTGGATACATAAGTTGCCTACCATGCACTGGCAGGCATGCCAAATAGTATAGGTGTCCTCGACTGCACCCACGTGGAATTGAACTGCACACATGCAATGGTGGTGGCGTATCGCAACTGCAAACAATACCACTCCATTGACGTCCAGATGGTATGAAATGCCATTAAAAACATCACACATTGCGGTGCCCAATACCCCCGATGAAGACATGGACCCCTGGTCCTGCACAAACCCACGCTACCACGCTAGATGGAGCAACATGCTGGATAACGTGCCTGGCTGCCTGATGAGTCACCTGATTGGGCCATGGCAGCACATTGGTGCCATGATTGGGGTTGATGCATACCCCAACTTGGTGTGAAAGGGGGGGGTGCACACTACACCTGCGAGGGAATGTCAACACCAGTGCACAATGTGCACCCCACAGAACACAGTGCCCCAAGGCAATCAACATGGCACATGACTGCGTAACCTCACAGCGATGCCAGAATGTAGAAAACACAACATTACTCATCCGACAGGTAACCTGGCCCAATACCACAACACAAGCACCACTCATCTGCAGACCACACACACCGTAAGGGCATCCAGCACCATGCTCCTGCATCCCACCACAGAAGACAGACGTCCCCGGGAGTGCATAGAAGTGAGCCCAACAGGGATACCGCAGCGTGTCCCTGGTTCCGCACACCCATAGCAGTGGTGCAAGTCACCATGGTACTGATCAGTGCAGCAAGACAAGTATGCTACTGTCTACAGTTAACACCCCCCTGCTATCAATTCACGCAGAACCCAACACATCAATGATTTCAGGCCAACACTGCTGCACGCATATACGGTGCACGTGCAACAAGATGTGGGTGCACGCCATGAGCCATCTGGAATAAGCTACCCCCTCCATCATTCCATGGCACAGGACACATAGCCGGGCCATGGATGGGGTTGATGCAACCAGGGACATGTGTGTATGGCCAGGTATCACCAGCTGCCATGCAAGACCGCTACAGTTCCCCACCATCAATGTACAAACACTTACCTTCATCCCCCTTCAATGCAGGTGATGGTGGCTACCCTTGGAAGCCGTGGCTCATGACCGCTATCCGCAACCCACAGAACAGGCATGAGGAGGACTACAAACGAGCCCATACCTGTACACTGGTGGCCATAGAGCAGACATTTGGCCTGTTGAAGGCAACATTTTGTTGCCACAGCTGTTCGGGTGGAGCACTCATCAACAGCCACGTGAAGGTTGTCAGGATCACCATGGAATGTGTAAAGCTGCACAATACGTGCATCCGTCGGAACGTGCCACTGCCCCCTGACCTGGAACTGCTACCACCAGATGATGATGAGAGGGTGGAGTAAGATTTGGCAGGACAGCATCACGGTGCAGATGCACAGGAGGGATGTGCCATGTGGCAATCATTGATTGGACAATATTACTGACACTCAAGCCAGCTGAGGGTGTCAGGATGACAGGGCATCTGGCGCTGGTTGTGGGGATACATGTACACCATGTACTGTGATTCATTAGAAGACACATGCACATTGAACAATGTCCACTCTATTTGCATGCACAACCAGTGTATTGTATTAATAGGTTCCAACGTGAACAACACCACCACCACCCTCACCCCCTTCCCCCCAACTCCCATACACACCCTCACCCCCCCAACTCCCATACACACCCTCACCCCCGCCAACTCCCATACACACCCTCACCCCCCTGCCCCCAACTCCGCAACACTAGTCCCGTGTAGCACAATGAGTCCACAGGTGCCAGCATTGCCTATTCATCCATGCTCCCAGGGCCCGGGGGGGCATGTTCCTGCGCCGCTGGGAACGTAGCGAGCGGCGCACCGGGCTTGCCGGAGTGGGGCGACTGGTTGAGGGGGTGTCCTCCTGCTGAGTCACATGGATGGGATGTGCTGCCACAAGGGCATCTGCAATGTGTCCAAGTGCCTCACACACACAGTTGGTGCCTTCCATGAACACCTGACGCATTTGCCTGATCTCATCCATCAACTCCAACCTGCCCTGGCGATATTGCTCATTGAATTCGGTAATGAGGGCAGTGAGCTGTCCTGCACGTAGTGCATCCTGGGATGGCGTATCATCCCTGCATGGGATTGGGGCAGCATGCCCTGACAGGGCCTCAAATGAGGTACTGGGCGCGGGATCTGCGTCTCCCAGTGCATCTCCACGTGCACTTCGCACTGGTGTGTCACCCTCCTCTGTGTCATTGCATGACACCTGGGGGACATTGCAGGGCTCGGGGGTGTGTAGAGTGGGGTAGTATTCCTCCTCTGACGCCCCACAAATTGACAAGGGGCTGTCCACGATTTGCAGAGGGGCCGTGGCTGCCACCTCCCCAGAGATGCTGGAATCCTCAGACCGTGGTGTGGCGTTATTTGCAGGCGCAGGTGCAGTGAGGGATGGGGGTGGTGCAACCTCAATGTGCCTCTGAGGTGCTTTGGTGGTTTGGCCCTTCCTGGCCAGTACGCGTTGGTCCCTGCCTTTGGCACTGGATGTGGTGGGACGGCTTCTCTCTGGCTCATCGCCCTCATGCTCACTGCCTGTGGGTGTAGAACAAAGGTACAACATGAGTGGTTGTGTGGGACGCTAATGTCATTGATGGCAGCATTTACATATCAGTCATTTTGGGTTGGTGGCATTTTGGCCGTTACTCCATCACTGGATTGTACGCATGTGTCGGATATGTACGCAGGTGTGGGAGTCACTAATACTGGCCTGGTCATGTGCAGTCTCACTCGCACACTGCCAAGCCTGCTGCACAGTGTGCTTATTGGGATGTGCCAGTTACTGCACTATGGTTGGTGGGCATTATGTGGTGGCACTTGTCCCTTGGTGGCAGTTGTCTTGCCATTATCAGAATGGGTGGAGCGCAGTATGACAGGGTGCATTGGACGGGGCTTGGAGGTGTATTCAGCATGCATTTGCCATTGGCGGTGTTGACTTTGGCCACTCACCTGCATCAGCGGACGACGGAGCCCCACACTCCATTTCTCCGACGGCCTCGATTGCTTCTGTGCCGATCAATGCAGCGCATGTCTCCTCCCATGGCGCTAGTTTCAATGGTGAGCTTGGTCCACCTCCAGTTTGCAGTGCCTGGCTGCGATTAGCTGAGAGGAGGCTCCGCACCCGCAAACGCAAAAGGTCCCAGGGGTCCCTGGCAGTCCCTGTGGGTGCGTGGGGTGGTGCCTACTGCGCTCACCCTTTGGGCAAGTTCTGCCCATATTTGTTTTTTCCGGGCCACTGCCTCATTGCGCATGTCGCTACTCAACACGACATCTGCGTGTTCCTCCAGGTGGCCCACCATGGCCTGCAGCTCCTCGGGGCTGAAGTGCTGCTTGCGGAGGCGGTCCTCTGACTTCTTAGGTGCTTTGGGCATGGCTGGAGGTAGTGTGGGCCTTTTCCAAGGTTCAGGATCGTCCCAAGGTTGCTGCCTGGAGAGTATGGTAATGGATTGTGTTTTTAAAGATGGCCGCCGCGCTCCTTCCCGTTCCTGTGCGATGACGTAATTTCCGTATCCGTAAATTAGAGGTGACCGTAATTTACGGTTATCGTAAATTACGGTCACCGCTAATTAAGGTCTGCAAGGCTTCGATGGCGGTGTTGGTAAATACGTCTCGCTTCATGCCAGTAAGGGGTTTAACGGGGCTTTTAGCGGTATGCCGCTAGGGTATTTACCGTCATGACGGAAAGCTCGTGCCCGCGAGGTTGGAATAGCCTGTAAATAGCGGTGTGGTGCCAGATCGGACTCGCTCTTTCCGCCATGCCGGTAAATTCCGATACTTACCGCCGACCTCGGAATGAGGCCCAAAGTGTTTTCATTCTTTAGCCAATCCGAGGGC
The DNA here is from genome assembly GCA_002915635.3 of Ambystoma mexicanum. Classification (NCBI taxonomy): domain Eukaryota; kingdom Metazoa; phylum Chordata; class Amphibia; order Caudata; family Ambystomatidae; genus Ambystoma; species Ambystoma mexicanum. The sequence continues at coordinate 839,576,867 of CM030321.1, read as the reverse complement.
TTGTCCTTCTCTACTCTTTTAAGTAACTTTTAACACTGGCCCAGGCCTTTTGATTTGAATCCTCAATGTAGCAAGCCTTTTCTAGGTTGCCCTGCCTACTTACTTGTTGGTGCTGTTCAATTTTGTATAACCTTATCTTTTCCTCCCTTTTACATTGCTGGAGTGCCATTTTGCTCACACTTCATTTTGAGCCTAACTTATCCAGAATTGATTGGGGGTTGTGTAGTATATTAAGAGTGTGATTTGTCTACTGCTTCACTTGGTGAATTGTTTTACAACTGATGTGCAAATAAATGTATATTCTTTTACTTAGACACTTTGACTCAGTGTTTGTTAGACACATAGCAATTGCTCTCCTTTGTGTAACTATTGATACTGCTCACTTTACTCTTGAGATAAGTCTGGCTGATCACCCATCGGTACCACTTTACTGTGTAGTACAGGCTTGTACCAAAAGTGAATTTGTACTGTCACTTGTAGTCTTAATTGTATGTGGTGTTGCCAAAGGGTACTGGCCATGATTCTGCCTAACAATGTCAAGTGCCAACAACACTCAACATCACCAACACACACATGAACACATACAGCAATGGAGTGCCGATAGACAAAACATACAACTCTCACACACACATCCACATCATGTACACAGTCCAACAACATCCCTCTATTGTAAAGCACACATGTAAACAGATGTGCAGGGCAAAGCTGTCAAAAATGTGAAACCCAAAGCACCTCACATCCCCACATCTACAAGAGCACACCCATTGTCAACAAGCATGGATATAATATGACATTATATGATATGTCATGTATAACATGCCTGTACACAAGTGTTTCGAGGTGTGACAGGAAAAAGCGAGTGGGAGAGAAGAGGGAGGACATGACAAACAATCTTACTAGGCCTTGTGTCATTCAGATGGTGCAAGAGTGACAGCACAAACGTGCCGGGGGGAAGGGAGAGGGCGAAGTTCCAGGGAGAGGGAAAAAGGAAGTGCAATCAGGGCAGCATTGATCTGAGTGAGTGCAGCCAGGTGAGCACAGCTCTGGGTAAGTGCAAGGGGGCAAGGGGCTGTAGAGGTTACAGTTAAAGCCCCTAAGTACACGGTATGCCCGGAGGCAGTGCACAGGAGACTGATCATTGAGGAGCCAGGTACCCAGTGAGACTCTAGGGGTATCCAAGCAACCAGTTGGTGAAGCAGACAGGTAGGTCAGCACTGGAGAGAGGGAGAGCAAGCAGAGGAGAAAGGGAAAGACTTGTGCAGCTTCCAGAACTTCAGGTAGTCCAGCTCAAGATTCAGAGGGGCAGGGAGGCCGTTCCAGAAGAAGGCACCTGCAGAGGAGAGAGATCATCCCTCACTCTCTGCCTGTAGAAGCGTCTGACCTGTTAGGGAGTATTCTCAAAATGTGCTAATTTCCCTTACCTTTTGAGACCCCCAGCAACTTTGCTGGAATTCTAGGATTTGAATTTTTTACCTGAGAAGAGTGTGAGCCTTTTCTTAACTCTCTTCCATGTTTTTTGATGTGTGTTTTACTTTTGTGTTCTTTGGTTATAGGGTTTTTAAACAAACTCCATAGGCATCATCTTATACTTATGTGTCACACAGCACCTTGAGTGCAGTGGCACAGGGGGGTCTTTTAAAACTCCCCAAGGTTTAAATACCTTCTCTCGGACTGACTAACGTCTACCAGAGCCTGTAAAGTTAAATTGACTTTACTAGTCTTTTTAAATGTATAGACCCAACACACACTATCTTAATATAGAGTGCTGGAATGGTTGCCTAGCATCCCCTGAGTCTGAACACTCATGTAACAGTCAGATGTTACCCTTTCCTACTTTAAATGGATGGTGGTAGTGGTTTTAAAGAAACTAGCATGATTTTCCCGACTGCGAACGCCGGTAGCAAAAAATCGGGTCAACCATGTTTTCCAATATGGCGCCCAAGACCTATCTGTAAAAACCGACTCTAGTCATCTTTTTTGCCATTTCTTTTAGGAAAGGTCCTTCTAGTGTTCAACTCTGCGCGCCAAACCAGGTTTGGTCCCTTTGTTCGATGCCCGTTGGAGGGCTTCAGTGCTGAAGCCCTCCTCTGGCACCTGAGTGTCTGGGGTGGACAGGATGTTAGGGAGGTGCCCGAAACTCCCTGTGCTTAGTCTCCTAGGAGACTTGAATACACTCTGGCATGAAAGAACCAAAGACGAGCTGTAGGAAGACAACTGCTGCAAATCCTGGTCCCCCGTTGAAGTCCTGCTTCAGGTCTGAATTGCCTAAAACTCCATCGACAGAGAAGCCCTTCAAGGTTAACTTCTCCCCTTGAGTTTGGTGGGAACAACCAACTCGTAAGTTGCCTGGGCACCGTCCCCATACTGAGCACATTTTCTGCAAAGTGCTGTGGAAAACTGGATAGCCAGTGCAAAGGACACCAGTTCATGGTCTTTAAGGCACTCACACCTTAAACTGACGTTTTGCCAAGCTTGTGGCCTCTTCTGTGGGCAGTGCAGGAACCTCCCGATGTCCTCCTTCTTGTCCCCACAACTGAAGCTCAGGAATAGTGAGATCTGCAGGTACTGCCAGGAACAACTGCCTCAGCTACAGCTCTTCTTCACTTTAAAGGTACGGTGCAAATGCGGTCAGGAAATCTTTTCGGCCACTGGGAAAATTTATGAAACTTTCCCAACTTTGAAGACTTGTCCTTCTCTAAAACAAAATCCAATTTTTCGTCTGACCAAATTTGTTCTACGATCCGTGGTAAAGACTTACTGTTTACTACCAGAACTGTGCTATCCTTTACAAGACTCTGAACCATTGACTTTGGCCAAGGCCTATTGAATTGAATTGCTGGTTGTAGTCAACTGAAACCCTTTGCCCTGCCTATGAAAGTATGTATTTGTGCCTTGATTTATTTTAACCTTGTCTGTTTACCCCTTTTAAAAGTAATTGAAGTGCCATTTTGCTCCCACTTCAGGGGAGCTGAACTTGTTCAATAACTTATTGGTTGTGTATTTGTAGTATATTAGTATATGATATTGAACTGCTCTTGCTAGTGTAATGTTTTCCAAACAACTGTGTAAATAAATGTACATTCTTTACCAAGAAAACTTGAGTAACTGGTTATTTGATCACTGTAATTGTTGGTCCCTTGTCTAACCCCTTGTACTGCTAACTTTACTCTTGAGATAAGCCTGGCTGCTCAGACACTGCTACCACAATACTGTGTTAATAAGTGTTAAATAAGATTTCAAAACCCGTGACACAGGCCCCCCCATTTCGAGAATTTGTGAAAACTAACGCTACCCAAGTGGCGTAAGAGGCTGCACTCACCCAGAGGGGTGGTTATCATATGTATATTAGCTTGCTTGATGCTCATGGATGTTTACTTAGTTTCTGTTTCTCTCTTTTTTTTGTCCTTCCATTTTGGCAATGGATATTCTTCATCCCTAATCATCCTACCCTATTTGCCCATCCCCAATTCTCTGTGAATCATTGAATGACAAACTACTGTATTCTTCCAACATTATTTTACGGTATGACCAATGGCATGCTATGATGAATGGAATGACTTAATATTACTATAATGTTGCATTGACATAGGGTACATTTGGTGTTTTATCCCTTGACAATATGCTCTATTAATGTGATAATCCTTATGGAATATGTCTTATATTTTTGCTGTGAACATTTTTTGTTTAAACTTTTTATGTTATGGGGTTATGTTTTTCACCAATAAGGTGTAATCTTTTGCTTTGGTCCAATACCAGCAATATAATTTCAGCACATTTTGAATTGCCCTGATTTGAGAAAGGCAGCGTTCCTGCCGAAACGTGTGTTATCACAGAAGGCTACCTTACCTATGAACACAGTCTGACAATAAAAACTGGAGTTGGAATTTACTAGATCACCGTTTCAAATACATTTTTTTGTGGCGCATGATCACGGGTGATACATTACTCTCCTTTTGAAGAGGTTGCTAGTGCACTGATTGATCAGCCTTCTGCAGGTGCTTGGTGTGGGAGCCGTGGATGCCTATGTCAACACATTCGGTGAGTGCCATTCTTGCATATCTTTTGTGCTGTGCTGTTAATTCCACATGACATAATTATATATGTGTTGAAGTCCAGTTGGATGCAGTTGGCAGTCACCCATGGTCATTGCATGAATGCTAACATTTAAACTTACATTACACGACCTGCATTCAGGGAGGTGGTTGAGTGGTTTCTGTGTGTGCTACATGTTGGTGTCACAGAACACATGACTACCTCTTTGGTTTCAATGTTGTGTCAGTATTCTTATGTGTGGCAATGGCATGCAACACACATCTTATTGGGCACATACACAGTGTCATGCATGTATGCAGTCAATTGTGAATGCTAATCATGACTCACAGAGAATCACAGCAATGTGTGCATGCTGTCACAGTCATCCATTCCCTAGCCATGGCTGCAGGTGGGCATGGGTGAGCAACAATGTCAGTTGTGACTAGATGTGGATGGCCAATTGATTTTGTCATTTGTAATTGTTTATTTATAATGTGCTAAATACCCAGATGTTTCTAAGTGCGTTGCCCCTGAGCTATCCTCTAGAGGGAGGTGTCTCAATTTAGTACATTCCACATTTGGAGTGTCAATGGAGCTGTGTCCATGCAAGCGTGCATTGGTCATTTCCATCGTGCACTCTCCTCACACATGGTAGGGATGCATGTGATTGTGACCAACCATGTATCTGGTGGGGTGCAATGTTATGATGGTGGATGTGGAGATTATGGCAACAAATATACCTACATGCAATTTTGGGTCAGCAGATGTACAGGTCGGACTTCCACATGTTGCAATTAGACAGATTCAGAGTACAATAGTTGCTCACTGATGATGCACAGACCTACAACCATACACTGATGGGAATCACTCTCATTCCTCTCTGTGTGTATGTTTGTACTCTTGATCATACAAACCATGCCATGTTGCACAGCCTGAAATGCTCTAGCATGATTGCACAGGTCACTGAATGCCATTCACATTTGCCATACAGGTCACAGTGTGCTCAGTTAGAATATCTGATGTATGTGTGGCTGGTCATTTTGTGTCTGTATTCATTGCAATGCACATATGCATGTTCTACCAGGTACTCATACCTCAGAATGTTGTTGTCTTTGTGCAGCTGATGATGCAGCAGATGCAGAGGTGGAGGAGGAAGAGAAGAGGGACACACGACAGACCACCACAGGAGGCTGGGATGTTGGGCCCTGTGAGAATCTCCACGTGCTGCAGTCACTCCTCGGTAGGTTTGCAGACTCTTCTGCTGACTCTTCAAACACTTCACATGAAGCTGCTGAATCGGATGTGCGGGACTCATTGAGGGATATGGAGGGTTCCCCATTGGGCAGTCTAGAGGGGGCTGTTGAGTCATAGCAGGTGAGCCAGGAGACACGGGTCTGGTCAGTGGGAAGCCCCGAATCTATGGCGGTAACGGTTGCAAGATCACCATCACCTGTGTTGGAATCAGCAACAGGGGATGTTGTCAAAAGGAGGGTTGCAGACAGGCAGCCAATGACCGGGGTACCAATGGACAGGCCTGGACTCCAACATCCCACTGCCGTCAGCCACACACACGTGGTGGACGTGTGCATGACGGACTGTCAGAGTGGGAGGAGCAGATGCTGCGTGCAACCATCCAACATGGCGAGCTCCTGCAGGAGATGGCCATGACCTCTATTGGCTGGTTAAAAACATCTCCTCAGCAGCTGCACGGAATGCACAGCATTTGGCCTCTCAGGACCATCAGCAACGGTTGATGGGGACCTTGACGATGACACTGATGTAGAGATGCAGTCCGCAAGGCTCTCCTACAGACTGGGCATTGAGGCCAACATCAAATGCCAGCAGGCTGATCTTGTGTCTCTGTGGGATTCCCTGCATAGAGACACAGCGGCACAGAAGAAAAGCATGCAGCTGGAGTTGTTAGCTTAGAACATCCCATCGCTGCAACATGGAGACCTTAAGGTATTCACTGAATGATCAGCTAAAGCTACAAGTTCCCTCCACCACTTAGAGATAGACACCTTGAAGCAGACTCTCTTCTCCCAGCAGTTTCATGCGTCATGAGTGAGCGCACATGAGGACTCTGTAGCCAGTCAATGAGGAAGTTCATCCTGATCTTGCTGTCATTGGGTTACTCATGCATGCATCTCTATCATGAGTGGCCATAGCCAATGAAGACCAGGCTTTGGCACTGCCTGGACAGAGTCCACCACCAACCACAATCACCACCACCTGAGGATACACCACAGGAGGGCAGTCCGAGGCCACCCACGGCACCTCTCTTACCTGTGCCCTGATGTCCATGAGCCCATGTAGAGGGTATGATTATTTTTCTCTTGAAATTTGTGTTCACTTATGTGGACTCTCCCCCGGCCCCCTCAAGGGTGGACATATTTATTTTTACCTCGTCCAAAGTGGACTTTTTTCATTTCGTTTTTGTCAGTTTCCAGGGGGGACTTAATCTCCTTTTTACTCACGTACGAGATGGACGCTTTTTCATTTTTCTTTGTGTCACCTTGAGTGATGGGCATTGCACTCTCGAGGCCTTCCTGAGTTGGGGGACTGGAGATGCAGCCATGCACAGTGGAGTCAACTGCTATGGTTAAGTGGACTGCAACAGCCTCACAGAAACAGTTGCATATATATGTGCAGATTACAATCTACATTGATTTACATATGTCCAGTCTGCATTAATGACTCCTTTAGCTGGTCCCATCCAATGTCCTATGTTGTTACAATTATCCTGCCTCATATAGTCCACCAAGCACCCTTGTTCAACCATAGTTCGCATACCCTCTGTGGAACACTGGCCGTCCATGCCACAATGCAGAGGAGGCACAGTGTTGGGTGGAGGTGGTGAGGGAATCACAGCAGAACGGCTCGGCCAGCAGGTAAGGTTGTGCACTGTCAATCATGTTCATGGCTGGTGACATTTGAACCTGATAGTGGCATGCAGTGGCACATGTAGGGTTTGCATGGATGATGTGATTTGGTGATGTTTGGATGATGGTGAATGTCACTAAAGATGTGATTTGGGCCACCTATCTGTGTGTGTACATGTCTCTTTGGTCTTCAATGCATGTACTTTGGGTTTCTTGATGCACATCCACAAAGGGCAGCAGACTCAGAAGGATGTGCTGCACTTATCCACCTTGACCTGTCAGCAACCTTTGACACTATCAATGACAGCATCCTCATAGACAGACTACAATCTCTAATCATCATGGACTCTGCATTGAGATGGTTCACTTCTTTCCTCGATGACCATTCTCAAATCTTCTTCCTGCCACCCTTCTCCTCTCCCTCTGCCCTGTCTCCAACAGGGTTCCAACGAGGGACTCCCTATCCACCCAACTCTTCATCCTGTGCCTGAGCCCCCTCCCCACCCTTACCTGCTCACATGACCTGTCCTGCTACAACTAGGCAGATGACATCCAGATCCTTTCCAACATCCCCAAGACCCCGGATACTCCCCATCCTTTTACTCAATGTGTGCCTCACCGATTTCCAACCACTGCATGATGGCTAACCGCCTCCTCCTTAATCCTGGTGAAACTAGAATCCTGATTTGCATTAATACAGCACTCTTCCACCAATCCACCCCCTGGTGGCGTTCCCTAGACCCCACTCCCACAGCATCCAGCTCAGTAACTAACCTGCCATGCACCATGAATTCTGACAGAACACTCCTTCACCACATACATGTTGCATGTAGATCCTGTCATCTATACCTCATCTATACCTCCATATCCACATCCTAGTTTCTTGTTGTGTTTTCATGTGCATTCTGTGGTGCGTGGCACAGGGCTCTGCTCCCCTCTCTCTCTCTCTCTCTCTCTCTCTCTCTCTCTCTCTCTCTCTCTCTCTCTCTCTCTCTCTTTCTCTCTCTCTCTCTCTCTCTCTCGACTACCCTATCCCTCTCACCAAGTCTGGAAGGAAAATGGTCAAGTGGGATGTCCTGGTCTACATCAGATGGTCTCTGTTCTCTCTCCTATCTCCTCCTCTCCCATTAATGGTGGCACCCTGTGGGAGGCCCTCTTGGCTTCCTTCCATTCCTCCAAAACCATCATTAATGTCTATCTGAATGGGACCGTCTTGGTCCAGGGCCCTCAGCCCAATCTCATCCTTTTCGATAGGCACTTCCTGCGTCTTATCAACTTCCTCTTTTCTCCTGCTATTCTTCTAACACCTCTCTGTCTCCTTTGCCACCTCCTTCCTCCTTCGCTTTTCTGTTAAACTACCACCTCCTCTCTTACCTCCTTCCCCCCTCTGTCTTTTTTTTAAATGATTACAATTCAGCCTGTAGTGTTCGAAAGTGAATAGTTTTCACACACAAAACACTTCTAGAAGCCCACTGTATTTACGTGGGATAGTTTGTTGATTAAACATTCAATGTATGACCTCAACAAAGTCCTTTTAGCGGATTGCCCTCACCTCATGTGTGGGCTTCCTTCCTTGGGTATAGAGGGGTAGTGCCACATATCCGCCTGGGGATGAAAGACGGGGGGATCGTATCCCTGCTACTCCTGTTTTTGGAATAATGAAATCACCTCTCGGTGATGGCGACTATGGTGCAGTGTCACAAACACTAGGGCCGCATTTCTGTAAGGAACTATTTTCCATGGGTCTTGGACCCTTGATTCTTTCATTGACCTTCAGAGAAGTGTGTGGGCCACAAGTTGTGGAAAACTTGCTCAACTTAAAAGAACACATAAACATAAAAACTGACACATGTACAGTCAATTATCTTCAAACGCAAATCAAAAAATCATCATAACACCTTTTTCTATTGAGGGCTCCTAATTCATATAGTGGTATGAACTTAATTGTCCAACCCTATGGCAGTTTCTTAGTGATTTGAGTTATAAATCATGACCAGTTCTAAACTTCGGATACAGAAGACCACAAGGGTGTAGAGTTCTTGGAGAATCCGTTCTCCATTACAGTGTCATATTTCCTTGTCGGTATCCCAGCTTGTTGCTCGGGTTATCCGGCTTGAAATGGGTCAACTGGTTTGGATGATTTTCTAGTTTATCATCTTCTTCAGGACTGGTTAGTTATAGCCTGCCTTGCACCAGATCAGTGTGTCGGGTGGACAAGGGGAACCATCACCCTGTCTAACTAAGGAGAAAATGAAAGCTGTTTTTTGTCTGAGTTTATGAGGTAAGTTTAACTTTTATAATGCTAGTTTGCATTGATCTGATTATTCACATTCAGTAATAACTTTTAATTATAATATGGAAAGAACCATAAATGGAATGGATCATTTGCCCATGTGGCCCCTGCACTCTAAGTGCTTGTTCTCATGTGCCACCATTGCGTATATTAACATTTTCCGCAAACCTAGCGAAGGGGTTCTGCATATTTTTTGTGGCTGTCCTAGTGTGAGCTGTTCATCAATAGTCTGGATGGGCCCTGTTTGGTTCAGGGTCTTCCTAGGGGGTAAATGATACAGGATGTATCAGTGGTCTACCGGAATGCCAACTGCCGGAAATTATTTTAGCTCGGTGCCATTCAGAAGAGGGTGTCAACTGGTCATGTCAGGACCGCCGCTTGTTCGACAATCCTGCATGGCTAAGAAGGAATATGCTAATTTTTGCAGGTCTGAAATCTTGTGTGAGGTTCAGTTGTGCCGTTTTTGGTCTTTTCAAGTTGACTCCTATCATTTCGGGTCATTCGCCTGCCTGCCAATGTGTATCTCTGTTAGCTCTATTGTTCGTGCAGGTGAGCCGTAAAGTGTATTATTTGCGTGGCATAATGTACAGCATCCCCATACCAAGTAAACTCTATATTCAATTTTCAGCCACTGTGCTCGTATTACATGTGATCCTTGCATTACTTAGGGCCTTAGTAACATCATTGCAAGTGCATTGTGGCGCCACGTCTGTGGACGGCGTTGCCACCACGTTAGTACATTTTGAAATGGGTCAGATTGTTGGAGCTAACCCCTTCTATTGGCCCATCCAGTGCATAACAAGACTATTTCCAATAGCGGGAGTTATCTTGTATTATCAACAGCACAATTTTCACACAATGTTCTTAATTGATCTCCCTCGATCAGGGTTGGACCATTTTATCTCATTTTCCAAACGTTCCTTTTCTATAGCAAAAATCAAAGACTTTTGAATGTATGGGGGATTTTATTGACCCGCCCATGACCACTCAGGGATGTCATTTGGGGTTTCCAGGGGTCGTGACTGCTGGGAACAGAAATGGCAGAGAAGTGGACATTCTGAGGAAAGTGTACATGATGCCATTGTGAAATGCAATACTGATAAGCCTAATAATAATTTATACACATGTATAGAGTTATAACATTTTAGGCCACATTTTTCTCACTGAAAATGACGAAAAATTGTAAAACGGACGAAACAAGATCTTACAACTGTGAGAATTGGACTGCCATGCTCTACATAAACTATGTAATCTGCCCATGTGCTTTGTTAAGATGCCACAACTGTAAAAATGTGCCATTTATGTCAAAACTGGGTTGTGGCAAAAATAACTTTGGGAGGTTCTGTACATAGTAAACGCACATCATAAAGCTGATGTCATGTCTCTAAGAGTCCAATCAGTTAACAAGAAAGTGGTAAAAATCACCCCTGACCAATCCAGTTGTTTAGGGGCATACTCAGGTAAGCCTGCCTCTTAAAACGGAAAATCATATCGTGCCTCCTTCTGATATATATTGGCCTAAGCCCAGTCGCTCTGCGAAGAAAACCGTGTTGCAAAGTTCCGATTTTAGATCGACTTTGCCGCCATTTTAGGATCATCCACCATTTTGATTTCTGTTCATATGTAATTCTGTGTTCTAAAATGGTGGTCTGTGTTTCCAGCTTGTAACCGAGTCTCCTCGATCTTTGTACCCAAGTTAATGGTTAGACTGTCTGCGGGCCAAATGTTTAGGTTAGGTAATGAGACCTTGTCCTGAGAATGACTTGTTGGTTCAGCATTGTCTGGACGCACAAGACTAATCCACGAATACACGTCTGCCACAATGTAATGTAAATGTCAAGCGTGGACACTGGCTGAACTGCATTGTGAAGAGATATATGCTAAGGCTTACTGCTAAACCAGGAATACACTTTTACCATTGTAACTTGTGTGTAATGTAAACTGAAGTAATCCGTGTGCATATTGTCGAATGAGCCATAAGTGAACTCGGCACAAACTGTAGACCACAGATAATTAACTTGCAGAGGGGCTGGACAATATTTCTGAATTGTATAAATGTATGAGTGTCTAGATGTCCAGTATCTCTCACTCCTCACATTGAAGGGCTGGTACTCTTTGTGATGTACTGAGGGCCAGATAGCTATCTGAACTTGTTTCTTTGTAACTGTGCAGTAGAAAAACAGATCTGTGAATCTTTGTAAGCCCGTGTTTGGTGTATTTCCTTTTGTGGTACTCAGCCTTGATATTTCCTCTTGCTTTTACAGATGGCGCTCGAATAGGGACCCTCAATATTGATGCCATCTCGGTGAAGGTTGAATCAGCTATCGGACCGGGATCGGAAGGTGAAAAAGGGGGCCCCTTTCTTGGATGAGACGTGATACCTCAACAGTACTGCACAATCCGATCCCTGGACGGTGAGCCTGCAGTCCGAGACGGCATCTTGACGAGGGTCCATATATCAAGGCGGGCAGTTTTGCCGAAATCACCAACCACGTGGGTCCTTTGATAGTCTTAGTAATCCAATCGGACCGCCTTTGTCATTTGATCAGGTGAGTCGTGACCCGATTCTTAAGTATCCTGATCGTTTGTTTTGGCGCATTGTACTCGCGAGCACAATTATTGACCAGGTAACACCAAGAATTTGATATACCTGAGAAATTGTCTGCCTGCTTCAGGGCATTATTCCGCAAGGACAGACAATCTTTGGAATTTGGCCGACCGGCACCAATGGAGGGGTCTCCGGCATGTACTATGTACTGTAAGCACGGCATTCACAGTATAGCGTTTAATGATATTTGGCACAGACAAACTAGACATGCTTCCGAACTTCAGTGGCCAACCAATGGTAGTTTTGAAATTCCTCGTATAGAATATTTAGAGTCTATATTGTTAAAGAAAATGGCTAGCCCTGCAGCATTTGATGTATTACAGAATTGGAAGAAAGAAGCTATGCAGCAACATAAAAGTAGAGAAAAACATGCTTGTCGTCATATGTCCAACGCCGAAAAATCATTGTTGTATGATCAAAATAAACAGTCTGAGTCAGTTAGGAATATGGATAGGGCTTTTCAGCTTGGTATTCAGAAAATGTATCCGTCCAAAGATGTTCATGTGTCTGATGAGTTGATTGACAAACTTCTAAATGAACGAAGGCCTGGTGCCACTGCACCACCTCCGTATGTTCCTATTCCTGCTGCTTTACCTCTTCCTGCTGTCATTCCTCTTCCCGAAGTAATTCATGCTCCTCCTATCATTCCTCCTATTACTCCTCTTCCTCCGGTTATTGTTCCTCCTCTTATCGCTGCTCCTCTACCTACACCTCCGCCTTTGCCTACCGTTACGGGTTTAGTAGATTTGTCTTCTGCACCAGTGATAGCACCTCTGTTACCAATTGTACAAGATTTGTCTACTCTTTCTCTTCTGAGTGATTCTGTCCCACTTGTAGTCCATAAGGGAGCAGAATCGAAGATTGTAACTCTTAATACTGTGTCTAAAGAGAGAAAGTGTGATTTGACTGCATGGGCTAAACAATGCATGGAGAGGGGTGAACAATCTGATGTTTTTGCCACGCTCTCTAATCTAGAAAGTTTTCCTGAGAAAAACGTTTTTATCAAAGGGTTGGGAATTCATTTATGTGTAATGTGGAATAGACTGAATGATATAGATCTCCCAAAAGGATTGAGGGATCTGAATGTTTCAGCATATTCAATTGATACTGCAGAGAAAGTATACAAGCACGCTGAGAGGGTTTATGAGTATAGAAGGGAGTTGGAAAAGTTATGGAATAATGAAATTGATGGTGATAGTTTGGGCACTATTTTTGGGCTGAAACGGTTCCTTCCTCTTTGTAAATCAATGAGTGGGGAAGCATGAATTTGCACAAAAGACGTGATTAGGTGGATTTCAGATATGTCAATATCTCCCGTAGAAGTATATGACATGTATAGTCAGTATACGCCAGAAATGCAGAGGAAAGTGATACAGGTTATGGTAGAATACCTGCAGGATGAATGCATAAAAAGAAAGATTTGTTGTCCGGCAGAATTATTGAGTATCTATAAGAGAGCCTTTTCGTCTGACACTTGTTTAGCTGCCTCAGCGCTCGATTTAGCTCTGTTGCTCAGTAAGCGTTTGGAGTTTCCTATCTCTCAGTTGCCTATGAGAGAGGTTCCTCCGACATTTGTCCCAAAAGTTGAAGTTCCAGCTGATGCCGGAACAGGCGCAGCTGCCTATGACATTCCTGCTCATTATGTGTCGCAGTTTGTTCACGTCCCATTCTCAAGACAGGAAGTGAACATCATTAAACAATCCATTCCTGATATTAGGAAGAATCCGACAGGGTTCTATAAAGAGATAGAATCTGTCTTGCAGTCATCAGTATTTACACTAAGTGATATAGATTTGTTATTTTCCGTGCTCCTACCCGCTGATTTGTGGAAACAGATTAGGACTGTAGACGATGCACCAGGGTTAGGGGACACATGGGTTAATATAGTTAGACTTGAAAGAGAAAAACCATCTGGCGAGAGACCGCCACAGGTAATATTGCATTTGACTGACAGAATAGTCACGAAACTAAAAGTCATAATTCCTGAGAGAAGGATTGTCTGGGACAAACTTGCTGCATGTGTCCAAGGGAAGTCTGAGGGTGCTACCAAATTCTTTAATCGGTTTGAACAAGTGTTTTCAGATTTCAGTGGACAAGATTTGAGCCCAGAGTCTGGAAAACGATTATTTGTAGATAAATTTGTGCGCGGTTTGTTGCCTGACATCCAGTCGCAAATGATTTCTTCTGAGAGCGCTTGGCAAGCTAAGTCTCAGTCTGAAGTATTGCATATGGCTCAGTACTATGAGAATCAGGTCAATAATGAGAAAGAAAGACTCGAAAAGAGAAAGGGAGACTTGAAAACTAAAGTTCTATAGCAGCAAATTTTTAGAGGTCCTAGAGGGGGTAATTCACAATTTAGGGGACAGAATGCTCCACAGGGTAATGTGCCGTTGGCTCCTATACACGCAAACCAATGTGCTTATTGCAGACAAGAGGGTCATTGGTGAGCACAATGCCCGATCCTCCAGCAGAGGTTGACTAACACATTTGGTAACATGGGTAGACGATCCAGAGGCCGCCCTGGGGCAAGAGGTCCTGGGAGAAGTCCGTTTTCACAAAATTTGCAACCTTTTTCACAGGACAGTCAGTCTCTGAGTGTGGATTATAGAAACATTTTTGATCATCCTTCTGCTGCATATCTCTCTGAAGACCTTCCTTTTGATGACATTCTGTTTCACTAGGATTGCCTGAAGCAGGGTTTGCAACCGACACCTATTCCCGTTAATCAGAAAGGTCCCTACATTGAAATGATAGTGGGAAATAGGATCATCTATTCTTGATAGATACAGGAGCACAGAAGTGTTCCATTGACCATTCGCAGGTTCCAAACATTCGACTGTCAGGGCAAACCAATGTTTCTGTAGGGCTTTTCTGGTACGCCAGTAGTCTGTCTGGTTTCTTCGCCGGTACCGATTACCTTGGGTCCATTCACAGACCACTGCCTATTTCTTTTGACAACGAACTATGGAGAGAATTTGCTGGGGTTGAATCTGTTGAAGGAATTAAATGCAGTAATTCATTGCTCATTGGTTGGAGTGCGTTTGACGATTTCACCAAAGCAGCTTTCTACCTCGCAGTTCCTGACTATACCTTTGCCGCCGGAATTTAGTGATGTTTCGGGGTGTTTTTGGGGGATTGATGACAATGATGTTGGTGTTCTAAAAATTGAACCTGTTAAGATCATTTGAAAACATGGAGTAAAGTTGCCACGTATTCCTCAGTATAAGATTTCGATTGCTGGTGAGCAAGCTTTGAAGTGCATAGTCTCCGAATTTGTACACCGAGGGGTAATTGAGGAGATTACAGGTAGCCTGTGTAATAGTCCGATTTTACCTGTGTATAAGAAAGACGATAATGCAATTCCTTTTCGTTTTATTATTGACTTACGCGCTATCAATAAGATTGTTGCTCCACAATTTCCTATTGTGCCTGATGTGGCGACAATATTAACCATGATCCCAGCTTCTGCTACTTACTTTAGTGTTGAAGACCTTAAGAACGCTTTCTTTAGTATTCCTATACAAAAGGATAGCAGATACCTGTTCGCATTCACCTTAGGGGGACGCTTGTTTACATTCACCCGTGCGCCACAAGGTTACAAGGAAAGTCTGAGCATTTATAGTAGGGCTTTGAAAGAGCAGCTTGATACACTCAAGTTGCCTACCACTTTTACACTGCTTCAGTATGTAGATGATCTTCTTTTAGCTGCTGACTCAGAAAATGCCTGTAAGGAGGGCACTGTGTTGTTGCTTATTCACTTAGCAAAACATGGAAACAAAGCTTCACTCAAAAAGTTTCAATATTGTAGACAGGAGGTCGCCTATTTAGGCGATCTCCTGTCAAAGGAGGGAAGAAGGTTGACGCTAGAGCGGATTAAAATAATTTCTGGCATGTCTGTCCCAAATACACAGAAGGAAGTCAGAGCCTTAATAGGAATGGCTTCTTATTGTAGGCAGTGGATCCCGAATTTCTTGTAACGATTAAACCAATGTTGGCTCTGACACAGAAGGGCATTTCTTTGCCATTGCCGTGGAACTTGTAACACCAGCAAGTGTTTGATCTGCTCAAGACTGCACTGTGTTCAGCACCAGTTTTGGGCACACCAAATTATGAAAAGACCTTTGTGTTGTATGTGCATGAACGTGATGGATGTGCTTTGGCTATATTGATGCAGGAACATGGAGGGAAGAATAGGCTGTTCGGCTACTATTCTTCCGCCCTTGATCCTGTCGCATGCGCTTTGCCAAGATGTTTGAGAGCTGTTGCTGCTGCTGATGCGTCTGTAAAACAGAGCGATTGTATGGTCCTAAGCCATGCTTTAACCCTGATGGTACCTCACTCTGTAGATGTTCGTTTACACAGAACACAAACGCAACACCTCACCTCTGCACGATTAAAGAGATACAAATTGATCTTCTTCGCACCGCACATAAAAATTCAGAGGTGTTGTGTATTGAATCCGGCTGAACTTTTACCTTTCCCGCAAGATACTACATGCAGTGACAAAGCATCACATGACTGCCTTTACACCAAAGAGCAAGAGACTAAAGGCAGGATCGACCTGAAAGATACTTCTTTGAACAAACCACAAGGGGAGCTGTTTTGTGATGGCTCTTGTTTCAAACTTCCAGATGGTAAATCCACGGCGGCTTATGCAATCACCACATGAGCACGATTGTGGAAACCAAGAGAATCATGCATAACTCTGCGCAGGCCACAGAGATTATTGCATTGATTCGAGCTTGTGACCTTTCCGAAGAGCTTAGAGTAAACATATATACTGATATCCAGTATGCTTTTGGGGTGGTTCATGGTAGACTTTGTGCAGAACAAGGTTTCTTGACCTCACATAGAACAAAGATCCAATATGGCTCCTTGATAGTACGGTTACTTACAGCGCTTGCACTCCCCACACAGTTAGTGATAATGAAATGCGTAGCACATTAGAAAATCATAGATGATATGGGAAAAGAGAACGCTTTCGCTGACCAGATAGCCAAACAAACTGCCACTGATCTGCATTCAGTAATGTATACTTCAAGTGAAGCCACACATGTTTGTACTATGGACGAGGGGATTGAATTTGTAAAGAACATTCAAGCTGATGCCACATTAGAGGAATCTAAA
The DNA here is from genome assembly GCA_002915635.3 of Ambystoma mexicanum. Lineage (NCBI taxonomy): Eukaryota > Metazoa > Chordata > Amphibia > Caudata > Ambystomatidae > Ambystoma > Ambystoma mexicanum. Next base: position 839,559,925 of record CM030321.1, on the reverse strand, counting down.
CAATGGGTTGAGGGTTTGGCAAGATTGGATGATGACGGGTTTTGGGTGGACAAAGTAGAAGGAAAATGGTTGCTGCCAGATGCGTACATTACAATGATGGTCGCAATGGCTCATGGGCCCATCCACATCTGTGCAATGAAAGTTTCCAAAATGTTACAAAATGTCTGGGTGAATGATAAGATTTTGAAAACAGCTGAACGTTTTGTTCAGAGTTGTATGATCTGTCTACAGCATAATATGGTAAAGGGCACATCGACTCCAAGGGGTAGTTTTGGTCCACCTTCTGTCCCCTTTGAGGTCATACACTTTGATTTCATTGAAATGGAGAGTTGCAACAATTTCAAATTTGTCTTAGTTGGTATTTGCGCCTTCAGTAAATGGGTTGAAGCCTTTCCTGTTAAAATTGCCACAGCAATGACAACGGCGAAAACCATGCTTAAGGAATATTTTCCTAGGTTTGGTTTGCCAAGGGTCATCTGGTCGGACAATGGTCCACATTTTATCACTGCTGTAATTCTGCAGATATGCGTGGGATTACAGATCGATAAACTGTTCCATTCGGCTAGACATGCTCAAAGTGCTGGATTGGTAGAGAGACACAATGGAATCATAAAGAACAAGCTCGCTAAGACGTGTGCCAGCACCAAACTGAAATGGGCGTACGCCTTACCGATTGTGTTATTATCAATGAGAACAACTCCACAGACTAGGACTGGGCTCTCTCCTGTTGAGGTGGTTAGGGGTAGGTCAGCTAACATTTGGAACCTACCTAGGCCGATATCCTTGCGGGACATTGAACATGTACCTCTTTCTGACTACTGTGACCGGTTATCAACAGATGCGAGAAGCCCTCCCAATCAAATATGAGGGGCCAGGCCACAACATTTGGCCTGGAAGCTGGGTGCTTGTGAAAGCATCCGAAAGTGCATCTTGTCTCGCACTGCGTTGGAGGGGCCTTCATCAGGTCCTACTGGCCACACAGACAGCCGTACGAGTGAGCGGACAAAAGCACTGGATTCACGCGTCGCATGTCAAGAGGATTCCCTCCCTTTGCCACACGATACAGAAGATACGACAAGCCTTACCTGCTCTGCTCCCAGCAATCACGCAGCATTGAGCAGCATCGAGAATGCTTCAGAGACTCTCCCTGAGCATCTGGGTCCAGGGTAAACAGCTGCTTCATCTCCACACTCTCCTACAGATCCCTTTTTATCGTTGTCTGGTTCTATTACAAATCCACCACTTCGATCAGGAAGCAATGACACGTTGTTCACAGATCACGCCGTACCAGGAGTCACAAAGTACGATCTGTGTCCACGAAGGGAGATTTACTGCACGGTTCGTCTGTGCCAATGGAAAAAATCATCATAGGACTTGTCCTTTGGCCCTGTCCTTTTGCACACAAGGAAATCTGTTGGCTAGGGATAGGGAAGGACTAAGAAAACGCATGATCAGGAGATCGCCAGCAAATAAACTCTGGAGTATTTCGTTTGAAGAAACAATGCCAGCAATCGCTCTCACTCGTACGGAACAAATAAGTGACTGTGTGCTCAGTCATAACAATGGACAATCGAATGCATGGTCTCTTAAAATGTATTGTTGTCTTGTGATGATGTTAACCGGCTTCACAATAGTAATTGCTTTGGGATTTTGGTATTTGGAAGAAGTACATCAACTTGAAATTCTTTTGCCTACTGAAAATGTACCTATTGCTTCTACACCTTTCGTGCATCTGCACACTCTATCTCCTAGAGACTCTCAGCACAGACAGAGTTACCACAATAACACTTTACTACTCATAATGAATGCCACACACACCATTTTTAATAAGTCTAACTGTTGGGTCTGCTCTCATTTACCGCAACACAGAGACAAGGGGTTGGGCTTGTATATTCATCCTTTACCTCTGACTACTGCATGCTATGCTTCTTTAAGGGCACTATTCTTTGGCCGATGGAATTATAGCATCTCAGGGAACTTTGATGGAACAAATTTGAATGAGTTTGAGAAACGAGTTCTAACGCCCCTGGTATGCTCACTTTTCACAAATAGAAGGATGCTTAATGTTGCTTCTATTAGGCCTTCTGATAGACTGTCTCAACCTTTTCAATCTTTCATCTCTTTCAAGATGGCTCCTATAGGCAATAAGGACGCCACACCACCTTCCTATACTGTTAACCACAGCCCTGATTCAGTTTCTTTCTGCATACAGAGGAATGGTACTCAGTCAATGGGTGATTTCAAGGGTTGCGCCAACGTTGCAAACTTGACCAGTGAGGACAGACCTTTGTATGTAGGTGAACCTGTCTACTTTGTTTGCGGTAATGAAGCTTTCCCATGGTTACCTAGGGATTGGCAGGGAACCTGTTATTTAGGAATTCTGTTACCCGGGGTATTGATAGCAAACACCATAGAAATCTCTCAAGCTCCTCCAAGGCGGGACGAGAACGGTGATACTTCAGCACAAGTACTGGGTGACGTAGCTAAATGCTTCATACCTTTCTGGGGCAAATATTGAACTCAGAGGCTATCAGAAGACTAGCGAGAGTACTGGAGAGGACCATCAACCGGACCACTGACTCTATAACATGACTTTAGAACGGAAAGCGATAAGGTTAATGGCCCTACAGAACTGGATGGCAGTAGGCGTCATCCTGGCTGAGCGTGGTGGAGTATGTAAATTAGTGGGGTCCGCTTGTTGCCTTTTCGTGCCAGATTCCTCCCCAACCATCTTTAAGGCTATACAAAATCTGCACGTCCTTAGTTCAGAAGTACACGTTCCTGAGGGAAATTGGGATCTTAGTGCTGGGTTCTGTGACTTCTTACGATCTTGGGGATGGAAGCTACTTTCGGTCTTATTGATAATTCTGGGTATTCTGTTGTTCTGCTGTTTCTGTATACAATGTCTTCCTGTCATATGTTTAGTATTAGGAGGATGTTGTGCACAGACTATGGGAAAATTAGAACAAAAGGTACGCGCACCAGAAAGAAAGACTAAGGAATTTGTTTTGAAAGAAATTTCTGTCATAGACCTCATGGCGATGGATATATCTGACGATTGTCATTCAGGGTGTATGGACATTGAGACACAGAGTTACTGGTAAAGTGACTAAAAGTAGTTTAGCGCTTGGCTTAGGCCAAAAGGAGGGTTTGTTAAACGGAAAATCATATTGTGCCTCCTTCTGATATATATTGGCCTAAGCCCAGTCGCTCTGCTAAGAAAACCACATTGCAAAGTTTCAATTTTAGATCGACTTCGCCGCCATTTTAGGATCATTCCCCATTTTGATTTCTGTTCATATGTAATTCTGTGTTCTAAAATGGTGGACTGTGTTTCCAGCTTGTAACCAAGCCTTCTCGATCTTTGTACCTTTGTACTGTCTGCAGGCCGAATGTTTAGGTTAGGTAATGAGACCTTGTCCCAAGAATGACTTGTTGGTTCAGCATTGTCTGGACGCACAAGACTAATCCACGAATACACGTCTGCCACAATGTAATGTAAATGTCAAGCATGGACACTGGCTGAACGGCATTGTGAGGAGATATATGCTAAGGCTTACTGCTAAACCAGGAATACACTTTTGCCATTGTAACTTGTGTGTAATGTAAACTGAAGTAATCCGTGTGCATAATGTCGTATGAGCCATAAGTGAACTTGGCACGAACTCTAGAACACAGATAATTAACTTGCAGAGGGGCTGGACAACATTTCTGAATTGTATAAATGTATGAGTGTCTAGATGTCCAGTATCTCTCATTCCTCACATTGAAGGGCTGGTACTCTTTGTGATGTACTGAGGACCAGATAGCTATCTGAACTTGTTTCTTTGTAACTTCACAGTCGAAATAAAGATCTGTGAATCTTTGTAAGCCGTGTTTGGTGTATTTCCCTTTGTGGTACTCAGCCTTGATATTTCCTCTTGCTTTTACATGCCCTACCATATAATTATGTGATGTCACCATGCTTTATATAAAGGGTTGCTGACAGAACTCTAGTCAGACTCTCTCCTGAATTTCCAGTGTCTGCGTTCCTGATCTTCTACATCCATCTTGCCAGATTCCAGATTCCACTGCTAGGCCAAAGCATAGCCATCCCAGCAAGCCCTTGGTCTAGAAATCCCACTAAAATCCCATTAACCAGGGGAAAGGCTTTGGTACTTTTAGCATTCTGTGACCAGACCGGCCTGCTGCCCACTAACTGCATCCAGCTGTACCTGTTCCATCCAGTGACCAGAATTGCCCAGCTTTTTGCTTTAAGGGGCGCCCACTGTGAAGTGACTGTTACAAAACTCAAGCATTGACTGGGAGTATTTCCCATCCCATAGAAACACATAGCCTACCCATTCTGACCCTTTTATCTTCATTCCACTCTCTAAGCCATCCTATCCATGCCTTGGTAATTTGTCCTACTGTCAGAATTCTTTGTGCATTATAATTGAAATTAATTCCCAAATAAATAAAATAAATTAAATAAAATAAATAAATATTGCATTCACACCAAACAACCTGGTTCCTGGTCCATTGTGACCCGGGGCATTTGAAAAAGGGGGTGTGAGACGGGTTGTGCGCCACCTCAAATAGAATTTGTAGAATATAAAGAGAAAGCATTCCAATTGTGCGCTACATGATAGGCTCAGACCAAGGTGTGTCGCCCGATTGAAATCCTTAACAATATCCTTTCAAAATTTAAACATTCATTCATTCATTCATCAGCAGATCAACTTTACTCACGTCTTTCATCACACACGTTTTAAAAATGTCTGTTCCAGCACTCGGGATACAATGTTGCAGCTTGCAAACATGGCTTCAACACAGACTGGTCATGTATCGATCTCCCCAATTCACCGGCTGTGATTTCTCTGTTGCTACTTTGTTCTTGGAGTCAAGGACGGTACGACAGTGCCTGCTACTTCTCCCCGACTCGATTAGTCATGTAGGAGGAGTGCAGGTACTCCCGACACACAATGCAGGATTCTTCAGACTTGTCTCCGGGCCTTAAACTGTCCCATCTCGGGGTGTCTTGAACATAACAGTTTCTTTCCAGAAAGGTCAAGGGAATTTCCCACCTTTCAAAACCCTAGTAGTTCGCTGTCTTTTGTCCCTCATTGAGCAGCCATCTCGAAACTGCTATTTCCTTGTGTGCTTTTCCTCACTCAGAGAGATCTTTCATGCCCCACCTTTTATCCGTGTGGGGAAGATTAATGAAAGTCAGGTGAGATTGTTGGTCAGTAATTGCCTGAACTAGCCTGATGATTGTATTGGGACATGTCAGGTATACCGCTCGGGTTTTAGTCTGTTTTCTCCCAGAATGAATGTGTTTGTGGAGCAAAAGGTGTGGGGGTAGAGTTGCTACATATCCTACCCGATAGGATGGGGTAAGGTGTTACAGAGAAGAGGATACCACGTCTCACCATACAGTGTTGCACACCCACTCCCAGAAGACCCCTCACACAGGTTATCCTTCTGCACTGGTCCGCCCCCAGGAACTGGATCCAAAAGCGATGGGTGTGTCCTGGCCACCTAGAAGACAAGTCCCAGGGACAAGTGGGTGAGACACTGTCTGGTTTCTCACAGGTTGCAGAGGAATCTGAGGGCTTTGGGCACATTGTCCAATAAACTGGTCTACTGCCTGCTCCAAAGGCAATACAGACTCTCTGTATTCTCCAAGAAGAGAGTATGTATTCAAGCCCACATTAGTGTGGCCTCTAACAATATAACTGGACTCTTTAAAATCTTCAAAGAACTGGCCATTCCTACTGCAGTCTCCACCTCTCCTGTCCCCTTCCAGGCCATCTGCACGGTGCTGGCTTCTCATTTCACCACTAAAACTCAGGACATGGCCTCATTTTCCTCTTCCTCTCCCAATACCTTTACTAGGCCCCCCATGACTGCCTCTCCCTCTCCTCTGCCTTTTTCCTCCTTCTCTCTCTTGACACCTGATGATGTTTTGAGACAAGTCTGATTTATGAAAGTTTTGTCTAAACAGGTGTTACACTCACCTGGTTCCCACAGGGGCGTCGATCGGACCCGGACAGCTGCGGTCTCCACCAACATGATGCGTAGTGCAGAGATGACAGTCTGGACTGGCCCGCCTAATCTTGTCTGCTGGACTCGTAGAAGTATTCTCCTGCAAGTGGAGAAAGGGAGTTAGCCACCCATGGACTTTAGTGATGGGCCCCCAACTGTTCTCGTTCTCCCCACTAATCACCTCCGATATCCCCTCTTGGTAACCTCACCTTATGTTTTTAAATGATGAGCTCTCCATCCTGCATGGCATGCAGGGGCGCGTAGATACCAGTTACTTCACTGGTTTGAAGGTACTGGAGGAGTTCCGGAGGAATATTGACTCCAGTGTCTATAAAGTTCAAAGAGTTCAATAGGTCCAATGTTCACTCTTGTTCCATTCCCTCATTAGGTTGCAGCTGGGTCCAAAAGAATATTGCCTGGAGGCAGCTGATGGCGTTCAGGTAAGTGTCTGTATTACTAAACACTGTCCGGTAAAAGTTGCATGAGTTTAACTTGCTGTTTTCTCTCCCTTTATAGGTGCGGCATAGGAAGATGCGGCAAATTAAAGGATAATACCTCCGGTGGTAAAGCAGGTAAGCCTATGGTGGCAAGAGATTGTCTTTGTCGGTTTTCTCGGCTCACCTTGTTATTCCTTTTGTTTTCCCCCCAGGTGCTGGGTTTCAACGAAGAAAATGATGGAGGCAGTGCCGAGTCGAAAGATGTGGTGGACTGGTGAGTATAACGTGGCGTTGCTGCTGGAGAAGCGATGCGTGCTGACATAATGTCCTTTACAGGCTCGGAGATGCGTTGGGTCCGTAATCAGGTAAGGAATCAAATAATGTCTGTGATCTAACCTCTTCTCCTTTCTTTTCCCTTTGTCTAGGAGCTCCGGATTCGAGGCGGGCGAAGCAGAAGACTGGATGCCGACTTTCAGACACGGTGAGTGTTACGCTGCCGGATGCAGAATAACACGAAGCATGGGCTGCTGTTCGGGCGTGGTTTAAATAGCCTGTAAAGTAGTCCCAGTTAAGAAGTTCCCCAGAACCACACCCGAGTGAAAAATAGTCCCTGTAATAAAATAGTCCCATCCAGGCCTCATGTTGGTTTGGACTCATTTGCAGCATGGTCTGCATAAGGTAAGTAAAGTCCGGGAAGGTTACTCTCTTCTCTCCCCAATCAATACAAGGATTATGTGTTTCCAACCAAGGTATCCCCAATATTATTTGGAACTGCGGGGCTTTGATTAAGTCAAACACAATAGTCTCTCGATGCCCATCTTGACCCAACAGTGTCATCTCTGTGGTGGAATGAGTACAGGCCCAGAGGCAATTTCAGTTCCATCGACTGTGATGATAACATCCAAAGTGGTATTTTTGCAGAGAGGTAGATTCATCCTAGAAGCCAATTTGTGGTCCACATAGTCTCCTACGGCGCCGCTATCAATGTATGCCCTAACTGTGTGCATATGTGATGGCTGCCTTGAATCCATGAGGACCATTGGTATGATTAGGTGCGAGGTCTGAGTGTCCTTCTTTAAGCTCGGCAAGCAGACCTCTACGCTTGTCGGGCGTGGTCTTTTCCCGAATCAGGCCCTGTTTGATTTCTATCAGCAACTCCGACTACTTTCTTGGATGGTTTTATAGGGCAATCCCGTAGAAAATGTCCTGAGGCCCCACAGTACAGACACAACTGCATCTGTCGTCTCCTCTATCTTTCTTTTTGAGTTAAGGGTCCCTTAACCCCCCGATCTGCATTGGTTCTGATGCATCTGTTCCTTTGGGAGTAACATTGGGTTTAACCAATACCCGATTCTCAAACTTAGCTCAATCGGCTTTTCTATTCTGTAGTCGGTGGTCTAGCTGGACCACTAAGTCTATATATTCTGCGCAATCCTGAGGTGGGTTCATAACTTGGGCCAAAACATCTTTGAGTTCACCCCAAAGTCCACGATGAAATAATGTAATTCGCTTTACCTCTGGCCATCCTGGTCCACCACCAACCTATTGAAGGTTGCGATATCAGTTAGCAGGTCCTGGTTTTCTTTGTCGTAGTGATAGAAGCTTGTTATCCAGGGCCTGTCCCTGTGAATGTCTGGCGAATAGTCTTTCCATGCTCAATTGAAAACCCTGAAAATCCCGAAGAAGAGGGTCATCCTGGTTGACTAATGGAATTGACCAATCTGCTGCGCTGCCACTAAGGTATATCAGTACAAAGGCTACTTTGGCTTGGTCGTTTGGAAAAGCTCCTGGTCTGTATAAAAAGTGCAAGCGGCATTGGTTCATGAACACAGCAAACCTTTTCGGGTCCCCAGCAAAGCGTTCGGGTGGAGCTAAAGGAATGCTCCCTGGTAGAACCACTTGCACAGGGCTGCTCGATGAAACAGGGTTGAATTCCCCCCAAGTCCAGGTAGTGGCGTTTGCCCGGCTTGCTTTTGCAGCAGTTGTCTGGCAAGATCATCAGTGTGCTCCTTTGACATAATGACTTCTCACCTGAGGGCGTTAGTTTCTTGACGCGCGGATTGCACTTCTGCCCTAAGTTCCCCTAACAATTGGGCTAGTTGGTCAGTTTCTGAGGTCTCCATTACGCCCGGGTGGAGATTTGTAGATAGGCTTCATGTTCAGTTAGGCTCACCTGGTTCCCACAGGGGCGTCGGTCGGACCCGGACAGCTGCGGTCTCCACCAACGTGATGCGTAGTGCAGAGATGACAGTCTGGATTGGCCCACCTAATCTTGTCTGCTGGACTCGTAGAAGTAGTCTCCTGCAAGTGGAGAAAGGGAGTTAGCCACCCATGGACTTTAGTGATGGCCCCCCAACTGTTCTCGTTCTCCCCACTAATCACCTTCGATATCCCCTCTTGGTAACCTCACCTCATGTTTTTAAATGATGAGCTCTCCAACCTGCATGGCATGCAGGGGCGCGAAGAAACCAGCTACTTCACTGGTTTGAAGGTACTGGAGGAGTTCCGGAGGAATATTGACTCCAGTGTCTATAAAGTTCAAAGAGTTCAATAGTTCCGATGTTCACTCTTGTTCCATTCCCTCGTTAGGTTGCAGCTGGGTCCAAAAGAATATTGCCTGGAGGCAGCTGATGGCGTTCAGGTAAGTGTCTGTATTACTAAACACTGTCTGGTAAAAGTTGCATGAGTTTAACTTGCTGTTTTCTCTCCCTTTATAGGTGCGGCATAGGAAGATGCGGCGAATTAAAGGATAATACCTCCGGTGGTAAATCAGGTAAGCCTATGGTGGCAAGAGATTGTCTTTGTCGGTTTTCTCGGCTCACCTTGTTATTCCTTTTGTTTTCCCCCCAGGTGCTAGGTTTCAATGAAGAAAATGATGGAGGCAGCGCCGAGTCGAAAGATGCAGTGGATTGGTGAGTATAACATGGCGTTGCTGCTGGCGAAGCGATGCGTGCTGAAATAATGTCCTTTCCAGGCTCGGAGATGTGTTGGGTCCGGAATCAGGTATTGTCCGTGATCTAACCTCTTCTCCTTTCTTTTCCCTTTGTCTAGGAGCTCCGGATTTGAGGCGGGAGTGGCAGAAGACTGGATGCTGACTTGCAGACACGGTGAGCGTTATGCTGCTGGATGCAGAATAACACGAAGCATGGGCTGCTGTTCGGGCGTGGTTTAAATAGCCTGAAAAATAGTCCCAGTTAAGAAGTTCCCCAGAAACACACCCGAGTGAAAAATAGTGCCTGTAATAAAATAGTCCCATCCAGGCCTCATGTTGGCTTGGACTCATTTGCAGCATGGTCTGCATAAGGTAAGTAAAGTCTATGAGCCTGGCGCCTGTGGCGCCAGGACTGATTTCTATGAAGAGCCTGGTGCCTAAGGCACCAGGACTGAATCCAAACAGCCCCCAGCCGGGGCTGTTGGGGTTTTAATAAGTATCTGGATGCCTGCTCCCGGGGCTGATGGACTTGATCCGGATGCCCAGGGGTAGGCATCATGACAACAGGTGCTCCCCTGCTCTTCAAGGACCACATTGACACCCTGGCTCCAGTCTTGCCGAATTTCTGCAATCACTCTTTCACCACTGGTGCTTTCCCCTCTTTCCTCAAGCACTACATTGTGCACCCCCTCCTAAAAAAACAAAAAAAAAACTCTGCCAATCCTTTCCGGCAAATTATTGCCTGATATCTATCACTCCTTTCCTGATCAAACTCCTCAAAAGGTTGGCCATCTCCAAGCTTACTCTCCACACTGAATCTGTTGGTTACCTCCACAACATCAGTCTGGCTTCAGATCAGCCAGAGGCATGGACACTGCTCCCATGAACACCTGTGAAGGTCTGCTCTCTAATACTGACTCTATCTCTCCTTCTGTCCTCATCCTCCTTGACCTTTCTTCTGCTTTCAATATGGTCAATCACCCCACTCTTTTTAATTGCCTTTGTGAGAAAATGGGCATCACGGATCAGGCTCTGGCATGGCTGACCTCCTTCCTCTTGGGCTGACCCTCCCAGGTACAACTTGGGTCCTTCATCTCCAACACCACTCTCTCTACATGTGATGTTGCCCAGGGCTCTATTCTCTCACACTGGCTCTTCAATGTATATCTGGTTCTCCACCTTCTCATCCAATTTTCAGTGGTATGCAGATGACACTCAGCTCTCCTTCAATCTTCCCTCAGTCACCTCTCCTCGCTCATTTCTGACTGTCTATCTGCGATTCAGGATTGGTGCTCCTCCAATGATCTATGCCTTAATGCCAGTAAGATGAAGATGATTCTCATTGGAACCCCTGCTCCCGTTTCTCTCTCTCACTCTGGCGGCCCTCATTGGGCCCTCTACTGTTGCCTTCCTGTGAGGCAAAAAACCTTGGTATCGTCTTTGACTGCACTCTCTCCTTCTCTCCTCACATCACAAGCATTGCCAAGAAGACCCACTTCCAACTGCACTTACTCAGAGGTATTCTACCTTTTCTCTCCTTCCCCCAGAAGCTCACTGTCTCTAGAGCTTTGGTTCTATCCAGGCTAGCCTACTGCAACAACCTATTTCTCAATCTGCCTGCCTCTAAACTGTACCCTCTACATCTAATCCAGAACAGGACTGCACGATTTATCCTGGGCCTGAACTCCTGTGACCCTATCTTTCCAACCACAAAATCTCTCCACTGGCTCCCAGCGGCTACAAGGATCAATCTCAAGACACTCTGCATCATCCACAAGGCTTTCTGGTATCTGGGCCTGCACTACATCCAACTCTCTTTGCCTAAGTACCTTCCTTCTCAAGCCCTTTGCTCAGCTATCTCCAACTCTCTAAGGGTCAGACGCTTCTCCAGACAGAGAGTGGGGGGTAGATTTCGCTCCGCTGCAGGTCCCTCCCTCTGGAACCACCTTCCTGCCCCTCTCAGACTTCAGCTGGTCTACCTCAACTTCTGGAAGCAGGTCAAGACCCTCCTTTTCTCCTCTGCCTTCACCCGCTCCCTGTCTGAAGCACTGACTGGTTGCTTGGTGCCCTCACTGTCTCATAGGGTACCGTGCTTCTCTATGACCAGTCCTCCTTGCACTGCTGCCTGGCGTACTCCACACTTAGGGGCTGTAATCTGCAACCTCTGCAGAACCTCTGCTGACTTGCACTTACCCAAAGCTGCACAGCCCTGGTTTCACTTAAAAATGCCCTTACCGGCCCAAACCACACTTCCCTACCCACTCCCTTGCACATCCCCCACTCCCTCCCCCTGCACCTCTCAGTGTCATACTTGCACCAACTGATTGTCGCAAGGCCTAGTAAAATCGTTTGTCTTGTCTTCCCTCTGTCTTCCCTCCCAGTGTGTTATAAATACAATACCTTTTCCTTGCCTCTCCTCCCCTCACTAAGTCATGGCAATCTTGGCTATCATCCTCTCCCACCTAGACTGCTCATATTCCATTAATATTTCATTTATGTGGGTGCCACTGCCTATCAGCTCAGAAAGCTACAGCAGATCCAGAACAACACAGCCTGCTTCTTCCTTGCACCCAACTCCCCCCGGGAATAAATGACTCCTGCACTCTGGGTGCTCCACGGGCTTCCACTGGCTGATGCAGCACGTTCAGGGCCATATTCATCACTAACTGTGCCCTCCACGAGACGGGCCCTGACTTCTTCCAACACATGCTACCAACTGAACGGAAACCTCACATCAGGCACTGCACTCCTCCTTGTGACCCCTTCCATCAATCCAACTCGTATTGGATGTACCTCTTTCTCTGTCAAGTCTCCCACACTATAAAACTCCCTCCCACTCTGCATCTGCCAATTGGAGAACCACCTTTCCTTCTGGAAAGCACTCAAAAGTTGTCTCTTTCCATCCGGAATCTGGACCAAGGCCACACCCATGTGATGTCCCAGCACAGATTGGCCTGCTGCAGCTACCCTGCCTGTGGTGGTTTTCAGGGGGGGCTCGATTTTTTCGGCCAGCTGGATGCTTGGCCAAAATAAGTACACCAGCTGACTTGCAATTGGATGGCAGGGCAGCCTGCCCGTATCTCTCCCTGTACTCCACTGGACCGATTTAGTGCACTTGGACTAGATTTGGAATGCTTGGAACATGTGAAACCCTGACAGCCTTTGCCTGTGTTCCACATACAAGTCACTTGTTGTTAACTGTTGGTTTTCTGTATATTTTCAGTGTATTGCATGACGTTTCATTTCAAAATTGTTGTTCAAATCTTACTCTCTAAGTGGCTGCACTGTATGTGACTGTATTTTGTGGGAGCATTCGTGTGAAATGTACTCCCATCCCAGAGCATCTGTTCATCAATTGTCCCTGCAAGTGTTTGTACTACACATTATGATTCATGCCCCCCTTCCTCAGAACAGCTCATCCTGGGGGTGGGCTCTGAATGAGGGGGAAGAGACAGCTGGGGAGTGATGACCTGTCATTGAACTATTGTGTACAACAGGGGGAGTAGGTGTGTGGGGCAGCGTCTGGAGTGGGTGTGCCACAGCCTTATGTGCGTGGGGCTTGAGGACCTGGGTCTCTTTCTGGGTTGCCTGTTGTGATGTGTTGACTTTGTGGTTTGAGGGCTGAGAAGCTGAGTAGTCACCTTTAGCAGGTACCATTTTTTCCATGTATGCCCTTCACCCTCTCCCCATTGTGTCATCCTTCACCTCTAACCTGCTCCATTTTTCAATCTGTTTTCCTCCTGGCCACTCTGCCCCTGCTTCCTTCTTTTCCTCTGCTTCTGTCTCTGTCTTCCTCTCTTCCCTCCTTCTCTTAGTTCACACCCCCTCTAACAGCCCACTTCTCTCAAGTCCTCTCCCCATCAGCTAATCTCCTCCTTGCGCCCCAATCACTCTCTCTCGCTGTTCCCCAGCTGCTCATTCTTCTCTCGTTCTCATCTCTCCCACAGGCCCTCTTGCCCTCGTTCTTCCTTCCCATCAGCCTCACCACTGTAACATTCCCTCTCCAGCCATTCCCCTCCTCCCTTGGTGTCCCTTTCCCTCCTTTGCATCCAAGGGTACCCCACAGGTCCCCGGACAAGCAGACAGCGGGTGTGCCAGACTGGTATCCCTGCCATCAATGCGTGTTTGTACACATGGCCAGTACAGTCACAGTGCAAATGGATCATTGAGTTAGTGATGTTCCCTCTGATAGATGGATCTGTTACTTGATTTTCCTGGTGGATATATAGCTGAAGCTGACCTCCCGGGATGCATGCATTACTCAGAGCTGGACCACTATGGCTTATCATGGCACTTCAGTGACTTTAAATACACTTGGTCAGTTTGCAACTCCCTGTGACTTCAAACATAATAGTGATATCTGGCCTGGCAACTTCCTGTGACTACCGTGATACTTACATATAAGGGTGAATCATGCTGTCTCCCCCCAACCTCGCCTGCACCAGCAGGTTCTGTCCAGCATCTGGATGGATGGAAGTTGCCTGTGACTTTTTGGTGGTGGATCACTCAGCTCACGCATCCATGAAAATGCAGCTAGCTGCAATGTGATAGTGTGATATGAAGGACACATTGCTTATTGTCACTTCAATCTCACCTTGTAGCTCTGGGATTCTCCTGAGGCTGCACCTGTCTGAGGGTCACTTTAATGTCAATTGCCCTAGGACAGCCCCCAGGGTTCAACTGGGACAGTCACTGGGTCTCTGTTACCTTTGTCCCCCTAATATCAGACTCTGATCAGCATCATCACTGGATTCATGGACCTAGTGTGGTTACTTATTTCCATGGCCTTCAGTTACACACCTAGAGGAGTCAGGTAAGGCAAACCTACAAAATGCACCAGGTGGTGGTGGTGGTGGGCTGAACCACCCAAAGCGCATTCTTCAACCCAAGGGCATCTGACTGTGCCATGTGTGACTGTCTGTTGGTGGTCCACAGCTGCCAGCATGGGACGGGTGTGGGGCACAGGCCTCACAGCCACGTCCATCAGGAAACCCCTCACCAGGAGTTTTTTGTTGCAGATCAGGACAGCGCACACTTAACAACACCAGAGGTAACATGCCGTGGCAACACCCGAACAGTGCCGGGCCCAAGCCCAGCCACCCGAGTTTTTGCTCACCCAGTATGACCTCAGAACATATGTGGGGAAATGCTGAATGTGACCATCTCACTAAGCAGGATTAAAGAAACTGAACAGGAATACCTCAGTATCAGCACATGGAGAGGGAAGAGCACAGCACTGCATACACATCCAGCAGCTGGTGCAGGACATGTGGCATACAGTAGACCAAATCAGCAGCATTTTTCAGGTGGCCCAATTTATTCTGTTCAGGTCAAACCACATGATGGTTTTAGGATGGTAGCATCCACAAGCACCATGGGATCAGGTGAATTCTGAGTCGGGTACCTGGGAATACAAAACAAGTGTATTCCCATTTATAAATAAACAAACTAAACTAAACTAAACTAAGTGGGTGGTTGACTCCATCCAAGGATGAATATGGTTGTGAGACCAACAGACAGTGAGTGAATGATGAATTGTACTTTGAAGAGGGAGTTGAAGAGGGCATGATTCCATCTAGAAATCAACATGTAGGGAGTTTGCACGTTGGGCAGTCTGGTCACATTACACAGTGGATCCCCTTGCAGGACCGCCACATGGGTACATCCAGCCAACACATTACCTCCATTGTGGTGCACCGCAACTGGCTCCAGGTTGGTTGAGAAAGCCCTGGGGGGCAGGTGGCTATCCCCTCTGGTGAAGGGTGTTACTGACCCCTGGCTCCAGTTTCAGCATGTCAATGTGCCCAAAATTGATTTACCACCAGCACACACTCCCTTGACAACTATCCCAGCAACTTTCAGGTGTCACCAGGGCAGTGACAGGGGAAAGAGGCCCCTGCTCCCAGTGTGATTGTCAAATGTGGTGGACTGCCCTCAGTGTACACCAACCACTTAGCACCACCACGCAGGGAGGCCTAAAAAGGGTGCCAGGGGTCTGCTGTAATGTCTGTTACCCACCTTACTCATCTTGTGACACAGACCAAAGTGTACAAGTTGGAGAGCCAGACCAAAGCCTGTGGCGCTACGGAGGTGAGGGCTGGGGTACACCATCACAGTATGATCTCATTGCATCGTGCATGCCACCAGCACCACATATTAACTCTGTTGTGGAAGTGTTGCATGAGCATGTGTGACAGGCCCAATATATGGTGCACTATGCCCGGGGGGGGGGTGATGGCAGAGGGTATTGTGGTGCAGGTCCATAGTGTTTCATACATGCTAATCATTTTTCGACATGAGTACAGGCTCAAATGGACACTCAGACTTTCAAGGTTCTGCTTCTCACTATGCATAGATGGCACTCTGATACCCCAGTTCAAACTGGTGAGGCAAATGATTAAAGTTCTTGGAGGACAAACAACCTCAGCTCATTATCATACACAATATGGCTGAGGAGGCAATGAGGCAAAGCTGTCATTTGCGTGATTATGACTGAATGCCTCTAAGTCAGTGTCCCCTATAAACTACTGTGATGGTAACCCAAAATTGCGCAGCCTTGGTTGGCCTGAGATATCCATCCTTTGTGTCGCTGCATAGAGCAACTTGCCTATGGACTCGGTTGTGTAATTTCAGCAGGACGTACTATGACTATCATATGCTCCTGCTGCTGAGCATGGATGAACATGGACATCGTCCAAATTACTGTTTGTTTCACAATGTCCACATGAAGGACTTCGATTCCAACAGGATAAGTGTCTTTCTGTCACCGCCCCCCACGCCCTTACTCCCCTCCAGCCCTTTCTGCTGTCTGTCAGCTGATGGGACCTTTTTGATTTTCCTAATACTGACACTGAAGAACCCTGCTGGCAACACCTTTTTATCCAGTGATAGCTCAGAAGCAGTTCCCATCAAACGTTCACTTTTCTGGACTGGACTAAAAGCGCATTATATATTCTTTGCCCAAAAAATGTAACTTGTCCTGCCAGATTTGCTTTGAAGCCAACTGGCGAGTTGGCACTTGTAAATGAAACACCTAACAAACAAATAAATAAAAACATGAGTTTGGCGCTGTCATTTTCTTTACCAGTATACCTATGACCTTGCAACAAATGGAGGATGGATTCAAAACCAGGAGCAGTATGTACACTCTATCCATGTGTTTTGCCTATTGCTTTTTAAACGTCCATACAGTTTCACTTTATTATTTGACACTCTCATTCAGTCTTATTTTCCTTCTGCCTATTGCTTCTGTGAATTTGTAAGCATACCTCCTCGTGTAGATTTCCACCACTGCCAAACTAAAAAGCAAAGTTCCTTCTAAATTAATAGCTGGAATATTTTTGGCTATAAATACAAAATGGTAATAGTACTGAATAGTATTAACATTTGCAACAGGAGTAATTGTGCTTTGCCTTGAAGTACAGTGGATCTGGGCAAGGAGAGAGAGAGAGAGAGATAGAGAGAGAGAGAGAGAGAGAGAGAGAGAAAGAGAGAGAGAGAGAGAGAGAAGGCCCGAATCCGAAGATTGAGTGGAAAGGTGGCAGTGTGGTGGCTCTGTTGAAGTGCAGTGGAGTGTGGAAGGTGGAGTAAGGAGTCCGGGCTCAGAACATTAAGCAGAGATCATTGTTGAGATGGCAAGGCGGCGTGGGTCTGCTTTGGAGGTGGACAATGAAATGGTATTAAAAGGGCCATTGATCACCATTTATCCATTCCAAGAACACTTAGCTTTTTGAGCTACCTTTTCTGGTCTGCCCTATATGGACTGCAGGAATTAAGGCTAATGGGCTTGCCTTCATAGCCTTTTTTACTAATCATGCCCCAGTGGTTGTCACAGTGTTGCTATCTCTCATTTGGAGGTTGGGAAGCTTTGAGGAGGGATGTCAGCGATATTTGCTGGCAGTTGAATACTTAGCACAATGTGCACTTTATTCTGCATGATCATGTGTACCTCGTATGGTACACTCAATGTCATGTACATCACTCCATTGTTTCACAGCTATATTCATACTATATAGAAGACCAAATACAAATACACATTGCTCACACAATGCTTGAAAGAAGTCTGTTCAACTTAATTGTAGACATCACACCCTGTATTAGTGTTTTATTTTCATAACTATACTGGGACTTTCTGAAGAGGGGCCAAGTGTGCTGATCCTTGGTGAAACCTTGCAGTTTAGCATGAATAACGGCGGCAGGTGCATTGAGGACAGAGGCGAGCAATCTAAATTAGCCCATATTTTATCACCAAACAATACCCTTTACTTGACCTAACCATCAACGTGTGCCATCAAATTTTAATGGAAGTCTTCAATATTAGGCTACTCACTTGTCATATTTCGACTAGCATAACACAATTTAAGAAGTTACATTAACACTAAATATGTCTCTTTATTCCTTCTGCTATGGGCAATGTTTAATTCATTAGTCACGTCTACCATCGGTCATTTTGACTGCGCTTAGGCACCCTAACCATGATATCTCTTGAAGGGCCCATTTCTGTAAAGATTCTTTGGCATCTTTTAGTAGAGGGGGAATGTTGGCTTTCCGTAGGCCTGGATAGGGCGGGGTCCGGTGCACCCTAAGGTAGGTAATTTTGGAGCTTTCCCATCTGACGGAGTAGGTGTTATGTAAGGTGTTTAACACGTGTGGTGGTTCAGATAAATTCAGGCCTATGAATTTTGTCATGTTTATCGTGAATCCCGATATCACATCAAATTGGTCAAGCAGATCCATAAGCGGGGGGACTGAAGCTTGGGCGTCCCTCAGGAAACAGAGCACATCATCTACATAAGGTGCGACTTTGTGACATTGGTCTTCTACCTCAAACCCCTGGATGTGAGGGTGGAGGCGGATGTGTTGTGCCAGGGGTTCCATAGCTAGCGCAAATACCAGTGGCGATAGGGGACATCCTTGTCTGGTTCCCCTGCTGAGGGGTATCTGGGGTGTCCACCGAGAGTTGACTCGTATTCGAGTGGAGGGGATCCGTAAGTTTGATAGTACCAGTTTAGAAAATTGTGGGCCAAACCCAAAGCCCCTCAGTACCAATTGCAAGTATTCCCAGGACATGCTGTCGAATTCTCTATGGGCATCTAAAGATAATAGGGATAGAGGACCTGGAACTGATGGGGACAGGGCTATCAGGTCAATCGCTCTGCGGATCTTGTCATGTGCAGACCGACCCCTGGATAAAACTGGTTTGGTCCCTATATATTAGTGTGGGTAAAATCTCCCCCAATCACCGCGCTATGATCTTGCTATATAGCTTAGCTTCTGTATTGAGCAGGGCTATGGGCCGGTAAGATGAACATTATGCTGGGTCCTTCGCTGGCTTCAGGATTAGGGTTGTGTTCGATTCTGTCATGGACTGTGTAACAGCTCCTGTTTCCCAACATACATTGAATAATTTCATGTGAACGGTGTGAGGCCTTTACAGAAGGTTTTGTAAAACTTATTTGTGAAGCCATCTGGGCCCAGAGCCTTGCCAATAGGGAGTGATTTTATAGCTGATTCCACTTCCTCAGGGGATATTGGATCTTCTAAGGGTTCCTGAAGGGCTTGTGGCAGTCGTGGTAGGGTTGCCATGTTTATAAAATATTTAGTGGATTGTGAGTCCCCTCTATGGGGGGCTGCATGTTCCCTGAAGAATTCCTCAACAATAAGGCATTTCCCCTCTTCAGAGTTGGTGCCCTTGCCTTGTTTATCCCGCAAGTGGTCTATCCTATTCTGCCATGTCTGTTTCCCTAGCTTGGCTGCTAGCAGTCTATTAGCCTTGCTTCCTTTGGTATAAAAAATGTGTTTGGTGCACATCGTGGAATAGGCCGCCTTCCCCATATGGTGTGCCTCGAGCGCTTTTATCACCATCTGCAAGTCCATTAATGAGCGCCTTGACGTTTTCTTTTTATGTTTCTCCTCGAGCCTACGGGCTTCTCCCTCTAGTTGCTCCTGGAGTAACTTCCTAGCCTTTCTTCGTTGTGCTGCTTGCTCAATAAAGTGCCCCCTGACACTGCCTTACTTGCGTCCCAGACCGTGCCCCAGCTCACATCGTCAGTGCCGTTCTCATTGAAGTATAGGTCTATGGATTCTCTACAATGGGCACATATCAACGGGTCCTCTAGGAGGAAGTTGTTTAGCTTCCAGGTAGGTCTTGTGTGTGGGGTAATTCGGGGGGCAGCTACAGTTAATAGAACTGTGGCATGGTCTGCGAGCGTCTCAGGGAGTATATCTATTTCCTCCACCTCATGGATGAGCGAGTCTGATATAAAAAATATATCCAGTCTGGAACAAAACCCATGAACAGCTGAAAAGTAGGTATAGTCACTCTCATCTTGATGACAGTATCACCACACTTCAATCAGGGAGTGTTCTTTAAGCAGGGAGGTAAGGGCTCTGAAATTATTCCTGTCATTTAGTGTGGGTGGGAGCGTCTTGTCAACTAAAGCGTTAACCACCTCATTAAAGTCCCCGCCCATGATCACTTCCCCCTCTGCATGTTCGAATCATGCTTTCGACAATTTCATAAAAAACAGATCTTGTCTAGTGTTGGGGGCATATATAGAGACCAGTTTGATTTTGCGACCATTCAGCATGGTATTAACCAACAGCAACCTCCCTTCCTCGTCTCGTACCACCCCTACAGTTTTAAGGGAAATCCCCCTGCGCACCAGGATGGCAACCCCTCGTTTCTTCAGGCCAGGTGAGACAAATAATTTAGTGGGGTAAAGCTTGTCTTTCAGGCAGAATTCATCTGTCAGCCGTAAAATGAGTCTCCTGAAGGAATAGAAATGATGCGTCCAAGGATCCTAATCTATGGAAGAGTGCTTTCCGTTTCAAGGGGGAGTTCAGGTCCTGCATGTTAAGGGAAATACATCTATAACTCGGGTTGCCATATTCCAGTCGCATGGGTTTTTGCTTCACATATGTTCCCCAAAGGAGGGCCAAGGGCAAGGCATCTGCTCAGGAAGTTCACTGCAGTGTAACCTGTATGAGGTCTGTGTGAGAGAGGTAATAACGCCAACTTAAAGGCTTCGGATTAAACTCAAAAAGATAATCAAAGTGAAAACAGACAGAACAAAATAACCAAGTTGTTTCCATCTCAGAATGTACTATTCCCACACCCAGAGTTAACTTTAACCAAGTGTGGAGTAAGTCTGGCGCCATCCACTCAGGCGCCCAAGCCGATTGTCATGTGGAAATTTCCAGTGCCCCTAAGTACAGCTAAACCAAGCACACCATGACAGTAGGGAGCTGTGTAATTTACAAATTTGTGTTTGGACCATCCAGTTTCTCCTCGGTCTCTCGGCCCGAGGTTGAAGATAGGGTGCCCCTGGGTGTTTATCTTCAGAGGGCCAAGAAACTCAGTTGGCCACATGGGATATATTTTGACCAAGAGGCATCAGTGGTGCAGTAGAGATCCTCGGGATGACCGTGTCCTCCCAGAACAGGACTTTAAATTCAATGCGGTTAGGTCTGGTGGCCGCCCAGTCTTCCTGCTCTCCCGGTTCCAGGGCAGCCGTCTCCTCAGGGAGAGTGGTTGTTTTCTCTAGGCCAGGTCCCTCACACAAATTCGTCGTGGATTGGTGTCGCCGACGGATTTTCCCTCGTCCAGTTTTTGGCAGGTGGTGTGAAGTAGGCCCCTCTATATTCTGAGCATGTGGATTCAGCTCGCCATTATCCGGCGCCTCCGACATCAGGGATCTTGCTTCTTCTTCAGAGGAAATTGTGTAGTGTTGGTTTTGGAAGTAAAGATCAGCTTAGAGGGGAATCCCCAGCGATTGCAGACTTTCTGGGTTCTCAGCCAGGAGATTACCTTCTGTAGGCGCTGTCTGTATGCTTAAGTGTAGTCCTGGAAAAGTTGAACCTTCGTGCATTGAAATTGTATAGAATCCGAATTCCTGGCTGCCGCCATAATCTCTTCTTTCTGGTGAAAAAAGTGTACTTGAGTGAGCACGTCTGGTACCAGGTTCCTTTTAAGTTGGGCAGAAGAGTATACTCAGTGGGTTCTATCTAGTTGTAGTTCTTCATTTGGCGAGAGGTCGAGAAGGGATCTGAACAGTGTCTCCACATATTCGGTTAGTCCTTGATCGGGGACCTGACGGGGAACCCCTCGAAGGGGTCCATTATCCCGTCTCAACCTGTTTTCAAGGTCGGCCTGCTTTACCCACTGTTCCTCAATGATCTTCACCCTTTCTGCTAGGGCCTCGTTGTTATGGGATTGTTCATATGCTGTGTTTTCCAGGTCATTGACCCTGGATTCTATCCCTCCGAGGTGGGAAGTAAAGTCTGCAAGGGACTAGGCCAAAGAGTCTTTGGAGGTCTTGATCTCTTCTTTAATCTCTTGGGTAATGTCTTTTTTGAAGGATCTGAGTATGCGTTCCAATTCCTCCTTGGACATCGCCATGCTTTGGGGTAGGCTTGTAGGTGGGACTGGGTGAATCTCGGCCGTAACCGTGCATGTGGGGAGTGGGTCCACCGTTTGTGGCGCTAGGTAGGCCTGTATGCTGTGTCCCTTCTTTTTTACCCCTGTTTTGGGCATCCCTTGGGGTGGTTGCTGAGATCCTTTACCCCTAACCCCAATGCAGCTGGGGGAGCATGGGACACCAGATGTGCAGGACCAGCTTCTGGTGTTTTGGTGTAACTAAAACTAACCACTAACCTCATTTCTACCTTAGCACTTTTCTTCTCTCTCCGCCTACTTCTGCTCTTTTCTCACAACTCACTCTAAACATAGCATTGTATACTATTTCTAAACACAGGTCCTATAATACACTAGCCTATCTATAACCTCTTCAACCTCAACATTACTACAATTGTTGCTCATTCTGTGTTGCTATATGATGTATTCATTAGGTGTCAAAATTAACTGCAAGTGATACATGTGCCTCCTGCTGCACCAAACTCAACCTGGTGGTGCTTACTAATAGTTTTTTTTCCCAGCCTAAACCTTTATACCTGGCTGGGATGCTGTATGTGCCTCCCACAATTTGTCAGCTATATAAAGTAAGTAGGTAGATGTTGAAATCTTGAAGAGGAAGTATGGATTTAGTATTGCTGTTTACCTTTCTCACCATCAATATGAAGTCAATGGCTCATGTAAATGTATGTCTTCCCCGTAAGTACAGTATTGGACCTCATTATGAGTTGGGCCGTATTCCGGCAGTAAATATGCCAGAATACTTCCCATTGGAATTGCTGTTACCACAACTTGGTCTGCTGGATTTACTACTAAATTACAAGTAGTGGTGGCGGTGTCAGTCCCCATTCATTTGGAGTCCACATGACTCCATTGGGGATGTCAGCAGAATTACTGCTGGTGGAATTACCGTCATGGTGATTCCACCGATTTTGCTGATTTGTTGGCAGAAAGTGGGAGGATTTACATCTAGCATTATACTAGAGGCAAATGACCCATTCCAAGGCCAAACTCGTAGCATGGTGGTGATGGAAAAGTGGCAATAATTCTGTTACTGCCACTTTTTTCCTGCACCGCCATACTTATGAGCCCCAATTGAAAGAGAGATGTTCACTCTCTCTTCCCATTACACAATGGAAACAGAACCGGGTCTAAAATGATGTGCAAAACACTAATGGGAGGTCTTAAGGCATTTACAAATAAAAATGTATGTTCAGTTGTGGCTACACAATCAGTGGGTAAAACTTTGTCAAGTTTACAGAGCAGAGGTAGAATGGCGTTCGCACAGTCGATCACCTTCATCATCACAGAGCACACAGTCATCATCTCTTGGAAATATTATCCTCCCCAAGAGTACAAAGGATGAAACACTTCTTCTTGTTCTGTTTCCCCTTCCCCTCCTACGGCAGTTCTTTCTTCTTTCTAACCAATCTCTAATTCTGATACTTCTTTACTCATCTCTCGGGCTCATCCCATTGCTTCTCCTAAAGATCATTTTCCTTCTACTCTTATTTCTAAAATCTAACCTTCTCTCAAGTCTTACATTAATTGTCTTCGCAATATCTCTCGTACTACTGCTCTTTTCCCGGTTTTATTCAAACATGCCATTATTCTTCCTGTCCTGAAAAAACCTTCTTTGGATCCTGCCATTCCCTCAAATTTCCGTCCGTCCACCCTTCTTTTTTACCTTTCTAAATTATTGGAGTGTCTTGTTTACTCCCAGGTATCGTCCTTTGTGATTCTTAATTCTATTCTACCTCACTTCCGGTCTGATTTTCAACCTCTTAATTCTAGGGAAACTTCTATTTTATCCATCTGTGGCTCTCTCCTTTCTGCCCGCTATGCTAAACACTCTTCTATTCTTATACTCTTGGACTTATCTGCCGCTTTTGATACAGTGGATCACACACTATTACTTCACTCCCTTTGCTCCTTTGGATTTTCTGGTTCTGTAATCACATGCTTTAAATTTTTATCTCTCTAATCGCACCTACTCAGTACCTTGAAATGGTGTCAATTCTGATCCCTTTCGTCTTCTACGTGGTGTTCTACAAGGCTCTGTTCTTGGTCCATTTCTTTTCTCTCCCTATTCCTATCCTTTGGCTAATACTATGTCTTCTTTTGGGTTGTATCATCATTTTTATGCTGATGACACCCAACTATTTCTATCCTTTTCTTCCTTTACACCTGATACACACACACACACACACACCTCGCTGCCTGTCTTGCAGCTATTAAAATTTGTATGTTGGGACATTTTCTTGTCCTTAATCTGTCTAAGACTGAAGTCCTCTCTTTTTCCTGCAAATACTATTCTTCTCCCTGTCTCTGTTCCCTTTGTCCTCTTTTCCCCTTCGCATCTGCCTTTTCCTCAGACTGCCCACAACCTTGGCCTTCATTTTATTTATTATTTGTTTTCATTTGCATAGTGCACAGCAGCCCGTAGGCATTTTGGCGCTGTTACAGATGTGAGTATGCTACTTGGTACAATGGTACAAACAGAGAATGATAAAAATATAAACAACTGTGGTGAATTGGTTCCAGAGGTACAAGAAATAGTTGCATCAGTGCATGACAAGGCACATGCAGTGTAAACAATACCAAAAGGTTGCAGGAAAAATGAGTATGCATGCTTGAGGCACAGAGTGGGGGTGAGGCAGAGGTTAGTTAAGCAACCAAGATTTGAGTTCTTTTTGCGGAATGCAGATTGTGAGTGTTCATTTCTGAGGGTGAATGGAAGGGAGTTCCATTGTCTGGCAGCAATGAAGGGGAAGCTGGCGCCACCTGCTTTGGCTCATTGACTCTGGGGATTATGAGTCAGTGGGAGTAGGGTGTTCTTGTGGGTCTGGATGAGCCTGTTCTTGACACTAATCTTTCTTTTGCTCATGATATTTCGATCATATCTTGTTAATGTTGTTTCCATCTTTTTAAAATGTTGAAAGTTAGACCTCTTCTCACTTTCAGTGCCACAAAGGTTTTAATCTCTTTCTTAATCTTTTCTCAATTATTCGATTGCTCTGTACTCCTCTTTGGTCTTCCTGTCTCTCGTGTAGCTCCTCTTAAATCTATCTTCAATTCCTCTATCCGGCTTCTGAATGTGTTACCTATTTGCGACTCAATTTCTCCTTCTTTGGCCTGGCCTCTCTTCAATGACTACCTTTGCACTCCCAACTTAAATCAATTTTATCTGCATAGTGTTTAAATCTCTTTATGGACTTGCTCCTCTTTATCTTGACTCTCTTGTTTCCTTCTACGTTCCTTCTCATACACTTCATTCACGAACCTACTTTCTTTTAACTGTACCTCGTCCTCCATGTGCTTCCACGCGTTTCAGTTCTTTTTCTCTACTTCTCCCTCTCTCTCTCTGCGGTGTATTCAATCTTATTCTTAATTCAACTTTAATTTTACTTTGAGTCTCATTGCAAGTTATATTGTTTGTATTGTATTCACTTGTTCATTCCTATTGTATTGTAAATTGGTTCTGTACAGAGCCTTGTGGTAAGGCGCTATATAAATAACAAATAAATACAACATAAAAAGACTCTCTTACCCTACCCATCCCTCAATCAAATGAAAACAGTTCCAGGTCTAAAGCGATGTGAAACACAGGAAGTAGAAAATCAAACAAGAATAAAAGCCAATGCTCACTTTCAGTAGTTCCAGCCCATTTGTTCAGAGGTCCATTTGTTTGAGACTAATTTGTTTGAGTTTGTTATGTAGAGGGGCTTTAGGTGTAGTTATTTATTAAGGTAGGGGGTGTGACAGGTCTTAGGGGGGCGTGGGACAATTCCCAACCACTTATTTCACAGAGAAATGTTCAAAAACAAAAATTCAAGCAAATGGGACTCAAATACATTTTATTGAGGAAACATCATAGAACCCTCTCAACAATGACATCAGTCGGTTGCCTGGGTTACAGAGCTTGCATAGGAAGTATCGTGGAAAGAATGCAGTTCACGTTTCGCCCAGCAGAAACTGCAAAGACATTTAGGTTGTTTGCTCAAACACTGGCTTAAAGGGGACAAAAACAAATTGCAGGGTGAGATCCACTTGGCCCTAATGTTCTAGATTGCGAGGTTCCGGTTCTCTAATTAGACCGCTAGAAAAGCTAATCTTTGCTTGAGGGTTCCCGCATTAGCTGTCCAACCCTATATGATGAGGGTCTTTGGCCAAATTGAAGGCTTGGCTTCCTAGTTCCAAGCTTTTTGCGTCTCCCATCAAAACCGACTCTCATTGCTGGCCCCCACCTTCAACATATTGTAACCCCTCCTTACCTCATATGGTACCCTCGATGACATGTACATCACTGCATTGATTCCTAGCAATATTCACAGCATATGAAATCCCAAATGCAAATACAAAAAATATTGTTAGCAGCAATGCTTGAAAAAAGTCTGGTAAATTTCAATGTGACTGTTGGTTAGGGAGTCTCTCTCCTTTAGCTTATTTCACTTCTCAGACATCATCCAGCTGACAAATCATCTTTGAATCTTTACCATAGCTGTATATAATGTGAATATTTCACACTTTTCCAAGTAATTTTCCTTGAATGCAATTATTGACACTATCCAACTTGTAAATTATTTCTTGAATTTATACTCAATTGTACACAATGTAACTGTATATATTTTGAACATTCTACCTTATACCCATCCTTTCACTGTAGTAACTTTTACTTGCATATGTATGTGGTCACTGTACGATATATCTGTAACCTGTAAGCCTGGCATATTCTTGTTTGCTGCGCCCTGTTACCTCTGGGTTTGGTGCCCATTATAAATAAATAAACAAAACAAACAAGACAATGTACAGATCACAAGCACAGCATGGCATGTCTGTACATGGTTCCCTTTACTGTACTGGTATGGAATAAAACGTCCCCAGGTGTGACACAACAATGTTTATGCTTTAATGAACTGCATTGGAACATTATGAAGAATCACCTTGTGAACTGATCCTTGGTGAACCCATCCTGCTTAGCGTTAACACTTGTGACGGGTAGAGTGATGTCAGCAGGCAGCCAATTATTTTTCAACCCAGCTTCTAACACTGTACAATATATTTTCGTGACCTAAGCAGCAGCTTCTGACTTTTAATCTTAATGTGTGACTTAATGTTTTAGGCATCTCACTTGACATATTGTATATTGCATCATGAAATCCAGCGCCACTCAGGCTTGAAGGAATAGGCCAGATATCAAGAAAACCTGCAGATGCATAAATAAACGCTGCACACACATTTTGTTTTCTATTGCTACTGCCTCTGCTATTGCTTCTGCTATAGTGAACTCATTGTTTCATTAGACACATCAACCAAAGCAAGATGACAGGCACCAATATATTTGCAAATTATTTATAAGAAATCATGACAGTGTTTATTTGTTTATTTTTGTGAGATCATATTTTTTTATTGAACTTTTCATTCAGGAAGACGCCCATCCAGTACTTAAGATACCATGTAATTCCTAACATCATCTCAAAATGCATACAAGGAGTTGACAGTGCATTTTACATCTACTTCCCGCCATATATTCAACAGTGATAAACAATAACAATACCAACCCCCACACCCCAGAACCCAGCTCCCCCTTACCATTACATATTCATGGTTTACACTTCCCACTTGTGAAATGGTCTACACGTTTCATGGCGTTCTCTACAAGGATGGCAGGTTATGACCATGGCAAGTAATATCAACATAAATCAAAGCAACACAAACTTAACACAGCATACTAGCCACCAAAGAATCACATTCACAGAACCTAGAACTGAGCCTAACGGAGAAGAGTCTCCAGATGGTAGAGGAGAGTACCTTACTTGGTCTCTGTCTGAATGTCCGCTCGCTCCTCCACTCCCTTGGGTGAGATCAATGTCACACTAACGCCTTGGGGGAGGGGGATTTTCTTTCATGAACTGTCTCCCCTCCAGTGCTCCTAATGACAGATGGTTGTCCAAAACACTTAGGGATACTCTTTTCCTGTTCTGCATGTGATATATCAGTCTCTCATATCCTGCTTGCCAGGTTTCTTTTCTCTGCAGGTCCTGTCTGGGTGACCCACAGCCACACTACGCCTTGTTTGGCTAGAAGTAGAGCTGAACTGAGCCATTTCACTCCCCGGACTGTAAAACTGTATTCCTGCGATTAGTGTTGCTTAAGACCCACCAATCGTGGTTTCATGCAAGTCCAATATCACCCTGCAGAAATTTAAATTGTGTCAGCTTGATTCACACTTCCCTGCAAACTTTAGTGTAGTTCTCCATAATGCTCTTAATTTTGGCCTCACTGAACTGGACTTGCATTGTGTCTTGCCACCTTTCTACTATCCCTCCCTTAGCATTCTGTGCATATGGCACATCTCTAATTACAGCATAAATAGATCCTATCAGAGTTCCCCCTTCCAATTCTGCATTAACTTCACCACTGGAGAGACCCTCCCTTAGTTCTTACACCTCTGCATGACAAAATGCACTAATTGGATATACCTCCAGTTCTTTGTAGAACTCACATGCAATTTTGTCACGAGATTAACTCAGCAGATTCTCCCCATTCCAGACATCCCTAAATTCTTGCATTCCTTTGACATCCCACTCCCTCCACAGTACACTCATTAGCCCTATGGCATGATCCCTGCCCCTGGCCCTAATAGGCAAGCCATTGGGGCTGATCCACGACCTCCCATCAGGGCCTTAAAAGCCTGACCATCCCACCCAAGGCTCTCTTGGAGCCAGTCCTGGCACCTTTGGCGCCAGACTCATGTATAGAGCAAGGAAACTTGAAAACTGGGCTTGATAATAGTCTTTGGCACAACATGGATGCCCCCGCATAGCTCAGTCTTAGAACCGAGCTATGCAGTCTAGTCTTTTAGGTGTGGTCAGACCAGGGGCACCTGGGATACCTGGGGGCTATATAAGCCACGCCCAGCCTGAGGAACACGCTTTGCATTACTCTGCTCTTGGCAGCGTGACGCTCACCTCCTCCAGTGCGGATCTTCTTCTGCATTCCGGAGCCCATTACCTGCAAGTACAGGAACACGGTTCGTCTACACTTACCTGAGAGTGAATCCTGTTCCTGTCCTCCGGTCCAGGATCCTGAGAATATTACATCTCGACGGCTTTCCCTCGATCGTGAAGAGGCCGCAACCTGGGAAGAAAGACAATGAAAAGACAGCATTAGTAAGCATTTAGTGGCGTCCCTGTGGATATCAGGTGAGCGTTACAGAACGTGAAGCCTCATAAATTATAATCCACCTGGGCATCATTGAAACATCAGAAACCGACCTGTTAGCTCATATGCTGGGGCAGTTACGTGCTGAGGTGCATTCAGCCAGACAAGAGACCAACGCCCTGCGGAGGGAATTGATAGTGGCTAAGGAACACACCGACGACCTGAGTAAGCATCTCCTCCAGTCACAGGCAGGACAAGCCCCATTGCCTGAGAACGTCTCATCTATGTCAGCGCCCTCAACCAATCCGGTAAAGATAACCCTTCCAGGAGCAATTCCTTTAGCCCCACCTGAACGCTTCACGTGAGACCCCAAGAAGTACGCAACATTTATGAATCAATGTCATCTACATTTTCTTTGTAGGTCTGGAGCCTTCCTTAATGACCAGTCACGGGTTGCTTTTGTGCTTTCTTATTTGAGAGGCAGTGATCCGGACTGGTCTGTACCTTTTGTTAGTCAGGATGATCCACTGCTGCGTGACTTCGGGAGCTTCCAGCAGGAAATGGAAAAACTCATTGCTTGTCATACCCATGGACAGGCATTAGACAATGAGCTTTTGTCCCTGCGTCAAGGAAAACAAGACCTTATAACATATATAGTGACCTTCAACGGGTTTGTGGTTGAAGCAGGGTGGCCTGTGGAGAAGAGAACTACGCTATTACACCGGGGCTTACGGGGGAAGCTAAAAGATGTTCTTGCCCACGTGGTTGATCCGCCAAAAGACTGTGCAGAGTTTATCATCCTTGTGGTTCAACTAGATCACAGGCTGCAAGACCGAAGGGCAGATCGGGGTAGACTGGACACTCGCCCAATGTACGTTCGGTCAAGGGACAATGCCCCACGTGTAATGGACAATTACGCAGAACCAATGCAACTAGGAGGTGTGAGACCCCCTTTAACCGAAGCCGAAAAAGACAGGAGAAGGGAACAGCAGCTATGCCTATACTGCGGAAAATCAGGTCATTTCCTCAAAGAGTGCCCAGAGAAACCACAGAGGAGAATCGTAGGAGCCACTGACAAAGAAAATATGAATGAGGAGCCAGAAAACTACCAAGCCCGGCAAATGTAGGGGTCAATTTGTCGAGCTAAGAAAGTGAACAACAGACCTTCCATTTTGCGTTGCCCATGATCCTAATCAACCACCAGCAACTGTCTAGTATGCATGCTGTAGAAGCATACATTGACAGCAGAGCAGTTGGGAATTATATGGACCAGGATCTCGCAGCAAAGATGGGGCTTCCTCTATGCCCTAAATCGACCACTGAAAAAGTCCCCACCGTTGATGGTACGGAAATAGCTTCCAGTCAAGTATCCCAATGCACAACAGTCCTAACCCTTCTGTGTCAGGATGGTCCCCGGGAATCTATTGCCTTCGACCTCATCAAGGTGCCCCAGTTTCGATTGATCATAGGGATGCTGTGGTTGGTAGCTCACAATCCACATATAGATTGGCGTGCAAGGAAGTTGGTCTTTTACAAAGGCTGTACTCACACTTGTTACTATCAAGGACAGAAGTCAACAAATAGAAGCCCATCTGTCCATGGAACAGTGACAATGACTCTGGGTGTGACTGGTACCCTACCAAGGGAATACCAGGACTTTCAAGATGTGTTTCAGAAAAACAAGCTAACACTCTGCCAACGCACATGCCATATGTTTGCCAGATCAACCTGGTACCAGGTACACAAATCCCTTGTGGTCAAATCTATGCACTTACCGAACCAGAGAACCAACATTTGAAGTCCTACTTAGATCAATACCTGGCTAATGGTTTCATCCGCCCCTGGAAGTCGCCAGCAGCATTTCCTCTATTCTTCGTGCTGAAGAAGGAAGGAGATTTGAGGACTTGCATCGACTACCGCGCATTGAACCAAATTACCATTAAAAATCGCTACCCCTTGCTGCTTATTCAGGAACTGTTAGATCAAGTCAAAGACGGCCAAATCTACATTAAACTGGACCTTAGAGGAGCGTACCATCTCATTCTAGAGATAAAAGGGGACGAATGGAAGACATCTTTTCGTACCAAATATGGTCTATTCGAATAACAGGTAATGCCATGTGGACTTTGCAATGCTTCTGCAGCATTTCAGTTTTTCATGAACGATGTCTTAGGAGAACTAATTGATGTCTGTGCCCTAGTCTATATTGACAATATTCTTCTATACTCGGCTTCACAACAGGATCACGTCAAGCATGTCCGTTCCGTTCTTACGAAACACCGTCAGCATCACCTCTATGCCAAACTCGATAAATGATTTTTTCATGTCACTGAGGTAGAGTTCCTCGGCTACATCCTCTCCCCAAAAGGAATCCGAATGGACGTGTACAAAGTCGATGCCATTCTAAACCAGCCATCACCAGGTTCGTTCAAAGGAATCCAGAGCATGTTGGGTTTTGCAAATTACTAAAGCCGATTTATCCCGGGATTTTAGCAAATAGTGCATCCAATCACATCACTACTAAGGAAAAGCAACAAAAAGTTTCAATGGACGGAGGAAGCAGAAAAGGCCTTCCAAGAACTGAAGGTGAAGTTCACTTCTGCCCCCATCATACAACATCCTCGCCCATATCTTCCTTATGTGGTGGAAACAGATGCCTCAAGCATGGCAATGGGTGCTGTCCTCTCACAAAGGGACCCAAAAAATGGTCAGTTGCATCGCGTAGCCTTCTGGTCACGTAAATGTTCACCACCTTAACTTAATTACGCTATCATGGATATGGAGCTTCTAGCCATGAAATCGGCCTTTAAGGCCTGGCAACACTATCTCCTAGGTGCCAGGCATACCATCACTGTGATAACTGACCATCGAAATGTACAATATCTAAAATCAGCATAGGCTCAATCCTCACAACAACTATGCTGGACCCTTTTCTTCGCGGAGTATGATTACATAATAACGTTTCGGCCCGGGTTTAAAAACGGAAAAGCCGATGCCCTTTCCCGTATGGGTATTGATGAACAGGTGTACATGACCCCCGATCCAGTGGCCATCATTCGAAGCGACAAGCTCCTGGGCATTACAACAACAATGACTCAGAATGAACTACAACAAGAGATCCGACAGTTGATGAGTCCCAGGCTCTTACAAGAGTGGAACACACGGGGAGAACACTATACAATCAAGGACCAACTTTCAAATTTCAGGGACCGTCTATTCTTGCCCAAAAAGGAACTACAGGAACAGGTAATCTCAGGGTATCATGACTCTTTGATTGAGGGTCACCCTGGGATAGATAAGACTCTATCCAAGGTAAAACGAAGCTACTGGTGGCCCACGTGGCGTAAGGATGTCATTCAATTCATCCTATCCTGCGGCGTATGTGCGCAGAATAAGTCATCAAAACATGCAAATACACGCAAATACTATTCTTCTCCCTGTTTCTGCTCCCTTTGTCCTCTTTTCCCCTTCGCATCTGCCTTTTCCTCAGACTACCCGCAACCTTGGCCTTCATGTTATTTATTATTTGTTTTCATTTGCATAGTGCAAGCACCCCGTAGGCATTGTGGTGCTGTTACAGAGGTGAGTATGCTACTTGGTACAATGGTGCAAACAGAGAGTGTTAAAAATATAAACAACTGTGGTGAATTGGTTACAGAGGTACAAGAAATAGTTACATCGGTGCATGACAAGGCACATGCAGTGTAAACAATACCAAAAGGTTGCAGGAATAATGAGTATGCATGCTTGAGGCACAGGGCGGGGGTGAGGCAGAGGTTAGTTAAGCAACCAAGATTTGAGTACTTTGCAGAATGCAGGTTGTGAGTGTTCATTTCTGAGGATGAAAGGATGGGAGTTCCATTGTCTGGCAGCAATGAAGGGGAAGCTGGTGCCACCTGCTTTGGCTCATTGACTCTGGGGATTATGAGTCAGTGGGAGTAGGGTGTTCTTGTGGGTCTGGATGAGCCTGTTCTTGACACTAATCTTTCTTTTGCTCATGATATTTCGATCATATCTTGTTAATGTTGTTTCCATCTTTTTATTATTTGGAAAGTTAGACCTCTTCTCACTTTCAGTGCCAGAAAGCTTTTAATCTCTTTCTTAATCTTTTCTCGATTATTCGATTGCTCTGTACTCCTCTTTGGTCTTCCTGTCTCTTGTGTAGCTCCTCTTAAATCTATCTTCAAATCCTGTATCCGGCTTCTGAATGTGTTACCTATTTGCGACTCCATTTCTCCTTCTTTGGCCTCTCTTCAATGGCTAACTTTGAACTCCCAACTTAAATTAAATGTTCTCTGCATAGTGTTTAAATCTCTTTATGGACTTGCTCCTCGTTATCTTGCCTCTCTTGTTTCCTTCTATGTTCCTTCTCATACACTTCGTTCACGAACCTACTTTCTTTTAACTGTACCTCGTCCTCCATGTGCTTCCTCTCGTTTCAGTTATTTTTCTCTACTTCTCCCTCTCTCTCTCTGCGGTGTATTCAATCTTATTCTTACTTCAACTTTAATTTTACTTTGAGTCTCATTCCAAGTTATATTGTTTGTATTGTATTCACTTGTTCATTCCTATTGTATTGTAAATTGGTTCTGTACTGAGCCTTGTCGTAAGGCGCTATATAAATAACAAATAAATACAACATACAAAGACTCTTGTTTACCCTACCCATCCCTCAATCAAATGAAAACAGTTCCAGGTCTAAAGCGATGTGAAACACAGGAAGTCGAAAATCAAACAAGTATAAAAGCCTATGCTCACTTTCAGTAGTTCCAGCCCATTTGTTCACAGGTCCATTTGTTTGAGACTCATTTGTTTGAGTTTGTTATGTAGAGTGGGTTTAGGTGTAGTAATTTATTAAAGTAGCGGGTGTGACAGGGTTTAGGGTGGCGTGGGGCAATTCCTAACCACTTATTTCACAGAGAAATGTTTAAAAACAAAAATTCAAGCAAATGGGACTCAAATACATTTTATTGAGGAAACATAGAACCCTCTCAACAATGACATCAGTCGGTTGCCTGGGTTACAGAGCTTGCATAGTAAGTATCGTGCAAACAATGCAGTTCACGTTTCGTCCTGCAGAAACTGCAAAGGCATTTAGGTTGTTTTCTCAAACACTGGCTTAAAGGGGACAAAAACAAATTGCAGGGTGAGATCCACTTGGCCCTAATGTTCTTTATTACGAGGTTCCGGAACTCTAATTAGACCACTAGAAAGGCTGATCTTTGCTTGAGGGCTCACGGATTAGCTGTCCAACCCTATATGATGAGGGTCTTTGGCCAAATGAAGGCTTGGCTTTCTAGTTCCAAGCTTTTTGCATCTCCCATCAAAACCCACTCTTATTGCTGGCCCCCACCTTCAACATATTGTAACCCCTCCTTACCTCATATGGTACCCTCGATGACATGTACATCACTGCATTGGTTCCTAGCAATATTCACAGCATATGAAATCCCAAATGCAAATACAAAAAACATTGTTAGCAGCAATGCTTGAAAAAAGTCTGTTAAATTTCAATGTGACTGTTGGTTAGGGAGTCTCTCTCCTTTAGCTTATTTCACTTCTCAGACATCATCCAGCTAACAAATCATCTTTGAATCTTTACCATAGCTGTATATAATGTGAATATTTCACACTTTTCCAAGTATTTTTTCTTGACAGCATTTATTGAAACTATCCAACCTGTAAATTATTTCTTGAATTTGTACTCATTTGTACACAATGTAACGGTATATATTTTGAACATTCTACACTCTACCTTATACCCATCCTTTCACTGTAAATAACCTTTACTTGCATATGTATGTGGTCACTGTACGATATATCTGTAACCTGTAAGCCTGGCATATTCTTGTTTGCTGCGCCCTGTTACCTCTGGGTTTGGTGCCCATTATAAATAAATAAACAAAACAAACAAGACAATGTACAGATCATAAGCACAGCATGGCATGTCTGTACATGGTTCCCTTTACTGTACTGGTATGGAATAAAACGTCCCCAGGTGTGACACAACTATGTTTATACTTTAATGAACTGCATTGGAACATTATGAAGAATCACCTCGTGAACTGATCCTTGGTGAACCCATCCTGCTTAGCGTTAACACTTGTGACGGGTAGAGTGATGTCAGCAGGCAGCCAATTCATTTTCAACCCAGCTTCTAACACTGTACCATATAGTTTCGTGACCTAAGCAGCAGCTTCCGACTTTTAATCTTAATGTGTGACTTAATGTTTTAGGCATCTCACTTGTCATATTGTATATTGCATCAGGAATTCCAGCTCCACTCAGGCTTGAAGGAATAGGCCAGATATCAAGAAAACCTGCAGGTGCATAAATAAACGCTGCACACACATTTTGTTTTCTATTGCTACTGCCTCTGCTATTGCTTCTGCTATAGTGAACTCATTGTTTCATTAGACACATCAACCAATGCAAGATGACAGGCACCAATCTATTTGCAAATTAATTATAAGAAATCATACCAGTGTTTATTTGTTTATTTTTGTGAGATCATAATTTTTTATTGAACTTTTCATTCAGGAAGACGCCCATCCAGTACTTAAGATACCATGTAATTCCTAACATCATCTCAAAATGCATACAAGGAGTTGACAGTGCATCTACTTCCCCACCATATATTCAACAGTGATAAACAATAACAATACCAACCCCCAAACCCCAGAACCCAGCTCCCCCTTACCATTACATATTCATGGTTTACACTTCCCACTTGTGAAATGGTCTGCAAATTTCATGGTGTTCTCTACAAGGATGGCAGGTTATGACCATGGCAAGTAATATCAACATAAATCAAAGCAACACAAACTTAACACAGCATACTAGCCACCAAAGAATCACATTCACAGAATCTAGAACTGAGCCTAACCGAGAAGAGTCTCCAGATGGTAGAGGAGAGTACCTTACTTGGTCTCTGTCGGAATGTCCGCTCGCTCCTCCACTCCCTTGGGTGAGATCAATGTCACGCTAACCCCTTGGGGAGGGGGATTTTCTTTCATGAACTGTCTCCCATCCAGTGCTCCTAATGACAGATGGTTGTCCAAAACACTTAGGGATACTCTTTTCCTGTTCTGCATGTGATATATTAGTCTCTCATATCCTGCTTGCCAGGTTTCTTTTCTCTGCAGGTCCTGTCTGGGTGACCCACAGCCACACTATGACTTGTTTGGCTAGAAGTAGAGCTGTACTGAGCCATTTCACTCCCCGGACTTTAAAACTGTAAGACTGTATTCCTACGATTAGTGTTGCTTAAGACCCACCGATCGTGGTTTCAGACAAGTCCAATACCACCCTGCAGAATCTTAAATTGTGTCAGCTTGATTCACACTTCCCTGCACCCTTTAGTGTAGTTCTCCATAATGATCTTATTTTTGGCCTCACTGAACTGGACTTGCATTGTGTCTTGCCACCTTTCTACTATCCCTCCCTTAGCATTCTCTGCATACGGCACATCTATAACTACAGCATAAATAGGTCCTATCAGAGTTCCCCCTTCCAATTCTGCATTAACTTCACCACTGGAGAGACCCTCCCTTAGTTCTTACGCCTCTGCATGACAAAATGCACTAATTGGATATACCTCCAGTTCTTTGTAGAACTAACATGCAATTTTGTCACAAGAGATTAACTCAGCAGATTCTCCCCATTCCAGACATCCCTAAATTCTCGCATTCCTTTGACATCCCACAGTACACTCATTAGCCCTATGTCATGACCCCTGCCCCTGGCCCTAATAGGCAAGCCATTGGGGCTTCTCCATGACCTCCCATCAGGGCCTTAAAGGCCTCACCATCCCACCCAAGGCTCTCTTGGAGCCAGTCCTGGCGCCTTTGGTGCCAGGCTCATGTATAGAGCAAGGGAACTTGAGAACTGGGCTTGATAATAGTCTTTGGTACAACATGGATGCCCCCACATAGCTCAGTCTTAGAACCAAGCTATGTGGTCTAGTCTTTAAGGTGTGGTCAGACCAGGGGCACCTGGGATACCTGGGGGCTATATAAGCCACACCCAGCCTGAGGAACACGCTTCGCGTTACTCTGCTCTTGGCAGTG
Organism: Ambystoma mexicanum; assembly: GCA_002915635.3. Taxonomy (NCBI): domain Eukaryota; kingdom Metazoa; phylum Chordata; class Amphibia; order Caudata; family Ambystomatidae; genus Ambystoma; species Ambystoma mexicanum. The sequence goes on along the minus strand of CM030321.1, from coordinate 839,522,884 downwards.
TGACATTCACCTCATCCAGTGCGGATCTTCGTCTGCATTCCGGAGCCGATTACCTGCAAGAACAGGATCACGGTTGGTCTACACTTACCTGGAGTGAATCCTGCTCCTGTCCTCCACTCCAGGATCCTGAGAATATTACATCTCAACAGCCTTCCCTCGATCGCGAAGAGGACGCAACCTGGGAAGAAAGAGAATGAAAAGACAGCATTAGTAAGCGTTTATTTTTCAATACTGAGAATAGCCAAAATAACGCACGCTTACCTGGGTCTAAGTTGCCCTCGGCCCACGGTCATAAGAACGACCTGCAAGAGATAAGAAAACACTGATTAGCACGCAAAATATCAAGAAGACACGCAGGCTGCACTCTACTCACTGCTCTAATTTTCTCAGCAGCATCCATTCTAGGACAACGCAATGTCCTGTAAGGAAGAGAGAACAAACAGGTTAGCACCGCGCTTCACTTACCATCTCGTGCGCTGCCCCAAGCAGCATGGCACCACTAGAACTCCTTTGCACATAAGGAAGAAAGAGAGACATTAACATGGAAAATTATAAAGAAAAGGACACAACTTCCAAACCATTATTCTTACCTGGATAAGCTGAAGTCTCAGCAGCTCTGGACTGAGAGGGGCCGCACCAGTGAAGAAACTAGGTTCCGACACGCCCCTCCCACAACGCACCCCTGTTCAGAGAAGCTGGACGGAGAGCACACCATACAATAAAGCAAGGTGAGGAAAGCACCAGGAGGGGAGTTGGGTCCAAAAGGGAGGTGGGCTGCAGACAGGAAGAGACAATAAGATTAAACCTAAAACTCATGTGTTTTCAGACCCGTTCCTCAGCCGAACAAGAGTACAAGGGAGGGGTTTGAGGTTGTAAGTGCTCCAACCAAACTGAGTGGTGCCCCCGTGGATATCAGGTGAGCGTTACACCCTATTTGTATTGTGTGGCCCTAAGGTTTGTGTGTTTTCTCTGCTCATCCCCCTCCCTGTATATCATTGCATTCCCTTTCACCTGTCCCAGGAGTTTTTCCAGCTGAATCCAGAACGAGCACGCCTCAGGCTCCTTTTGAAAAACTGCCATTTGGGAGCGTTGTTGTGTTACATAGGTACGTTTAGGCCTCCCGCATTCATGGGGGCATACAATTTTTCCAGTTTGAGTCTTGGTCTACCTCAAAGCCCACAAAAATGACCACCTAAAAAATCTCCAGTGGTGGGAATGGATGTTAATGGGAGAGAGAGTCAACTTATGCTTATCAGTCTTGTAATTTCTAGAAGCAATATTAAAGTCTCCTAAAGGGAATGACTGAGAAAAGGGTTTCAGGAAAATAAACAGGATGAAATGAGACACATCGTACATTCTCGAATTTACATCAATTGCATGACACTCCATCAAGGTCAAGTATCCCAGGAGGATTTGAATGTACGACTCTCATTGATATGGCAACCTTGAGAATGACCTAATAGCTTTTAAATGATTGATTGATATTACTATGGACTGTAAAAGTTGCAAAATATTGTCTAAATTGTTTTGTACTTTTCAACGGTTTCAAATATGTGTTGTGAAGATACATTACATTGTTTTAATGTAAATGGTTAAATGTCTTATCATGTAAGTCTAACCTATAAACATTTAATTAAAACAAATATATATATCAAATATTTGGGGATACAGGGTTATGGAAAAATAATCCATGTTCATCATGCTTCAATTTTTATTGTATTTCACATGCACCATTCATGCAGAAACTAACTTGAATATGATATGTGTACCATGCATTGCACAAACCTCTTATTAGTTGTGCAAGTGTTTTGCAATTTAAGAGCACTCATTGACATCCAACTGTGGAATATGTTTAGCCATGCCAATGCACCCTACTACACCCCTTTGCCAATGGGGAAAGACAACTGCCAAAAATGGAGGCACTAACCCACATGCACGCCAAATCTGCAAAACTGTGCATGGTTCATAAACAACAAAAGAGCTGCACACACCCTGCTGTCACCTTTCACCTGTCACCTGAAGCAAGGCCACAGAAGGGCTAAAATCCAAAAATGCCCTTAAAAATTCAGTCATTTTTCCCAGTGAATTATTGAAAGGAAAAGTGTGCTGAAATCATAGATTCTCCAGGCAGTCAGAGGACTCCAGGCCTCACTGCCTGATAGCTGCTTAAGGAAATTAGCTGTCAAACAGAGTTTAAAGGTGTTTCTTTTTCTGGAAGAAATTGCAAAATGTGCCTATTTGAAGAATGTTTGTGAAGGACTTAATTCTTTTAAAATCCCTTATAAACTGTGCTTATTTTGCGTTAAAGAAAATACTTTATTGTGAATCTTTCAGTAACCCAGTGGACGTAACTGCTTAATTCTGAAAGTTGACATCTCAGCTTGACACTCCCTTGCAAACAGGAAGCCTAATGGTTCCCGCATAATGACAACAAGGGACACAATGAGACCGCATTAGACATTCATCTGGGGCTGAGCCAAGAACAATGGCAAGCTGTCCAACTTATCTCTACAGGGGAGCTTCCCTCTTCAGGAAGGGGTCACACCTCCATGATCAAAGGACTGTGATAGCTGTTGCCTGTGAAGGGGAGGTACAAAGGGAAAAAAACACTGCTGGGACTGTTTAAATCCCTATGTGTTATTAAAGTTGACATTCTTTAACTGAGCAACCGAAAGAGGGATACATCTGAAAATTGGTAGACATTAACCTAATTTCAGGCTTTTGATTTGAAGACATTGATGAAACCTTTCTCATTTGTGATGTCATTTTTGATGTCCTGGGTGTTAGTCTTACCAGTGCACGGTGGTGGCGCGAGTTATGGTTGCTTAGCTTACCATCACTGGCGAATTTCAAGGGTTTTTTCGGTTTTACTTGGAACCATAACGTCCCTTTGTCAAAGTTTTTTCACTGAATTTCATAGGTTTTTAGTAGCGCAACTTAACCATAACGTCCCTTTAACAAAGTTTTTTCACTGAATTTCATAGGTTTTTAGTAGTGCAACTTAACCATAACGTCCCTTTAACAAAGTTTTTTCATTGAATTTCATAGGTTTTTATTAGTGCAACTTAACTATAACGTCCCTGTAACATTTTTTTTCAATAGATGAAGACCACTAACATCTTATGTCCTCAAAGTGGGAACGGCGGGTGGTAAAAAAAAACAAAAAGATTTTCCTTCCTACACCGGGACGCCTCCGGCGTCCCGGTGTAGGAAAGAAAATCTTTTACCAAGATGGCCACCATGGAAAGGGAAGGCGGGGTGTATAAAGAACACAAAAGGACATGAGCGGGGGTGGGAGGGAACAGGGGAGACACATGGGTATGAGCAGGGGGTGAGAGGGAAACAGGGTACAATCGGGGCATGAGCAGGGGGTGGGGGGAAAAGGAAGGAAACACGGGGCATGAGCGGTGGTGGGGGGAACACGAGAGAGACACGGGGCATGAGCAGCGGGTGGGGAGGAACATGAGGGAGACACGGGGTATGAGCGGGGGGTGGGGAGGAACACAAGGGAGACACGGGGCATGAGTGGGGTTGGGGGGTACAGGAGACAGACACGGGGCATGAGCGGGGGTGGGGGTATAGGAGACAGACACGGGCATGAGCGGGGGTGGGGGCAACAGGAGAGAGACACGGGGCATGAGCGATGGGTGGGGGAACAGGAGACAGACATGGGCATGAGCGGCGGGTGAGGGGTGGGGGAACAACAGAGACAGACACGGGCATGAGTAGCAACAGGAGACAGACACGGGGCATGAGCGGGGGTGGGGGCAACAGGAGAGAGACAAGGGGCATGAGCGGGGGTGGGGGAACAGGAGACAGACACGGGGCATGAGCGGGGGGTGGGGGAACAGGAGACAGACACGGGGCATGAGCAGGGGGTGGGGGCAACAGGAGACAGACACGGGGCATGAGCGGGGTGTGGGGGGAACAGGAGACAGACACGGAGCATGAGTGGGGGTGGGGAGAACAGGAGACAGACACTGGGCATGAGCAGGGGGTGGGGGGCAACAGGAAAGACACGGGCCATGAGCGGGGGGTGGGGGGAACAGGAGACAGACACGGGGCATGAGCGAGGAGTGGGGGAACAGGAGACAGACACAGGGCATGAGCGGGGGGTGGGGGAACAACAGACACGGGGCATGAGCGGGGGGTGGGGAAGAACAGACACGGGGCATGAGCGGGGGTGGGGGGCAACAGGAGACAGACACGGGGCATGAGCGGGGGGTGGGAGCAACAGGAGACAGAGACGGGGCATGAGCGGGGTGTGGGGAGAACAGGAGACAGACACAGGGCATGAGCAGGGGGGGGGGGGCAACAAGAGAGAGACCCGGGCATGAGCGGGTGGGGGAACAGGAGACAGACACGGGGCATGAGCGGGGGGTGGGGGGAACAGGACACAGACATGGGTCATGAGCGGGGGGAGGGGAGAACAGGAGACAGACACGGGGCATGAGCGGGGGTGGGGGGCAACAGGAGACAGACACGGGCATGAGCGGGGAGTGCGGGGCAACAGGAGACAGACACGGGGCATGAGCGGGGTGGGGGCAACAGGAGACAGACACGGGGCATGAGCGGGGGGCAACAGGAGACAGACACGGGGCATGAGCGGGAGTGGGGGCAACAGGAGACAGACACGGGGCATGAGCAGGGGGTGGGGGAACAGGAGACAGACACGGGGCATGAGAGGGGGTGGGGGGAACAGGAGACAGACACGGGGCATTGAGCGGGGTGGGGCAACAGGAGACAGACACGGGGCATGAGCGGGGGTGGGGGAACAGGAGAGAGACACGGGGCATGAGCGGGGGTGGGGGGAACAGGAGACAGACATGGGCATGAGCGGGGGTGGGGGAACAGGAGAGAGACACGGGGCATGAGCGGGGGGGGAACAGGAGACAGACACGGGGCATGAGCGGGGGTGGGGGGAGGGGAGAGAACACACGGGGCATGAGCGGGGGGTGGGGGGGGGGGAGAGAGACACACGGGCATGAGCGGGGTGGGGGAGGAGAGAGACACACGGGCATGAGCGGGGTGGGGGGAAGGGGAGAGACACACGGGGCATGAGCGGGGTGGGGAGGAGAAGAGACACGGGGCATGAGCGGGGGTGGGGGGAAGGGGAGAGACACACGGGGCATGAGCGGGGGTGGGGGGAGGGGAGAGACACACGGGCATGAGCGGGGGTGGGGGGAGGGGAGAGACACACGGGGCATGAGCGGGGTGGGGGGAGGGGGAGAGAGACACACGGGGCATGAGCGGGGGTGGGGGACAGGAGAGAGACACACGGGGCATGAGCGGGGTGGTGGGGAGGGAGAGACACACGAGGGCATGAGCGGGGGGGGGGGAAGGGGAGAGAGACACGGGGCATGAGCGGGGGTGGGGGAGGGAGAGAGACACAGGGCATGAGCGGGGTGGGGGGAGGGGGAAAGACACACGGGCAAGAGCGGGGGTGGGAGGGAGGAAGAGACACACGGGGCATGAGCGGGGGTGGGGGAGGAGAGAGACACACGGGCATGAGCGGGGGTGGAGGGGAGGGAGAGAAGACAACGGGGCATGAGCGGGGGTGGTGGAGGGAGAGAGACACACGGGGCATGAGCGGGGGTGGGGGAGGGGAGAGACACACGGGGCATGAGAGGGGGTGGGGGAGGGAGAGAGACACACGGGGCATGAGCGGGGGGTGGGGGGAGGGAGAGAGACACAGGGGCATGAGCGGGGGTGGGGGGAGGGAGAGAGACACAGGCATGGCATGAGCGGGGGTGGGGGAGGGAGAGAGACACACGGGGCCATGAGCGGGGTGGGGGGAGGGGGAGAGAGACACACGGGCATGAGCAGGGGTGGGCGGGAGGGGGAGAGACACACAGGGGCATGAGCGGGGGGTGGGTGGAAGAGGGAGAGACACACGGGGCATGATGGGGCGAGGGGAGGAGGGAGACACGGGGCATGAGCGGGGGTGGGGGGAGAGGAGAGAGACACGGGGCATGAGCGGGGTGGGGGGAGGAGGAGAGACACACGGGGCATGAGACGGGGTGGGCGGGAGGGAGAGACAGACACGGGGCATGAGCGGGGGTGGGCGGGAGGGGAGAGACAACACAGGGCCATGAGCGGGGTGGGGGGAGGGAGAGAGACACAACAGGGCATGCGGGGCATGAGCGGGGTGGGGGCGAGGGAGAGAGACACACAGGGCATGAGCGGGGTGGGGGAGGGAGAGAGACACACGGGGCATGAGCGGGGGTGGGTGGTCGGGGAGAGACACACACGGGCATGAGCGGGGCTGGGGGTAGAGAGACACACGGGGCAGATCGGGGGGTGGGTGGGGAGGGAGAGACACACAGGGCATGAGCGGGGGTGGGGGAGGGAGAGAGAGACACACGGGGCATGAGCGGGGGGGGGGCGAGGGAGAGAGACACACGGGCATGAGCGGGGGTGGGCGGAGGGAGAGAGACACACAGGCATGAGGGGGGGTGGGGGGAGGGGAGAGAGACCACGGGCATGAGCGGGGGTGGGGGAGGGAGAGAGACACACGGGCATGAGCGGGGGGTGGGGGGAGAGAGAGAGACACACAGCATTCGTGTGCAGGCGGCAGATCCCGCTCCTCGGCCCTCTGCTGGCCACTGTGTGCCGATGGCATGAGCGGGGGGCTGGAGGAACAGAGGAGACACAGAGCATGAGTGGGGAGTGGGGACAAGAAGGACACACGGGGTATGAGCGGGGGTGGGAGGAACAGGAGACAGACACAAGACTTACTGTGCAGGCAGCGAGGAACAAAGATGGCGGGCGTCTCTGAAGCCAGACGCACTGCACGCTTTCACCTCATCCAATGAGAGAGCACGTCAGATGTCCGCGGACATCACGCAAGCTGCTTGCCCAATCACCGTCCTGTCCGCGGAGCGAACAGGGAAGTGTGTCCGCGAAGCGAACACAGACATCGCTAATTATTTTCAATTACATTTTTGTAAAAACTACTGGATGGATTTACACCAAATAAAGCAAAGCACGCTTTCGGGACCAAGCCGCCACTCCTGCCGCAAATTTGGTGTAAATCCGTCCAGCGGTTTGGGCTGTAGGCGTGAGCAAATTTTTTTCCCATTATTATTCCCATTATGTCACCAAACTTTGCAAACAAAATTCAGAGTTACCCAAATACTTTTTTTGCAAAGTTTGGTTAGCATTCGTCCAGGGAGAGCGAAGTTCTAAGCCGCCCAAAAATTGCTCTTCCTATGGAAACAGCAACTTAACCATAACTACATGGCCACTACCGTGGCCATGTAATATATATATATATATATATATATATATATATATATATATATATATATATATATATATATATCAGTGAAAAAACTTTGTTAAAGGGACGTTATGGTTAAGTTGCGCTACTAAAAACCTATGAAATTCAGTGAAAAAAACTTTGTTAAAGGGACGTTATGGTTAAGTTGCGCTACTAAAAACCTATGAAATTCAGTGAAAAAACTTTGTTAAAGGGACGTTATGGTTCCAAGTAAAACCGAAAAACCCTTGAAATTCGCCAGTTATGGTAAGCTAAGCAACCATAACTCGCGCCACCACCGTGCACTGCTAAGACTAACACCCAGGACATCAAAGATGACATCACAAATGTCATTGATGACATCACTGATGACATCACATGTCTGGCTCACTATTTTTTCTTTTGCTGACATATCTAGGCCACATGGTTTTCTTCAGTAACAGTCAGAAACTAAGAATTTTATTTTATTTGTAGACATATCCTTCTAGTAGGTTCTTACAGTAATTCCCTTAGAGTACAGTCACATCATATGAAACATATACATATGGGAAAACACAAGCTTGAAAGACAGCAATCCTTTTTGTGCATAAAGATAATCACTAGACTTATGAGCACTTTCTAATAGTTCTGTTGTTTTTTTTATGGCTGTACTTTCCCTGTATATGGTCATATTTGTATACATTGTACTCACACTACTTTCCTTAGGGTCCAATCACATCAAGTGATACATATACATAGGGTAAATAGCAGCTTTCAAACAGAGCAATCATTTATTTGCATGAAACTAATCAGTTAAGTTATGAATTGTTTCTGCTACTACTTGTGCTTTTTTGCTAACTTCACTTTCCCTGTATATACCCATATTGGTATGTGTTCTTGTGTCTTTGTGTTTTGTCTATAGTAATGCAATTATGTAATACATGGGTTTTATTAGCTACTTATTACATATTTCACAGTACACAAAAATCTATTAAGAAAACAATTATCATTTCATTATTCAACATATTAACATTACGAATATCATACCTTCATCTTGTACGCTGCACACAATGTTATGTTTCTGTATGAGTAGCTTAGTATACTAGATAGAACCCCATAATAGGATGCTATTTATATCAATGCATCGTTCAATGCACTTATTAGGGTATATTTCTTGCAATGATTTCTTGACACTTTTTTCGCAACATAATAAGAATCCCTTCTACACATATTCCATGAGAAGTACATACACATGTGATGTCATCAGTGATGTCATCAATGACATTTGTGATGTCATCTTTGATGTCCTGGGTGTTAGTCTTAGCAGTGCACGGTGGTGGCGCGAGTTATGGTTGCTTAGCTTACCATAACTGGCGAATTTCAAGGGTTTTTCGGTTTTACTTGGAACCATAACGTCCCTTTAACAAAGTTTTTTCACTGAATTTCATAGGTTTTTAGTAGCGCAACTTAACCATAACGTCCCTTTAACAAAGTTTTTTTCACTGAATTTCATAGGTTTTTAGTAGCACAACTTAACCATAACGTCCCTTTAACAAAGTTTTTTTCACTGAATTTCATAGGTTTTTAGTAGCGCAACTTAACCATAACGTCCCTTTATAACAAAGTTTTTTCACTGAATTTCATAGGTTTTTAGTAGCAAAACTTAACAATAATGACTTTGACTTTATATATATGTCATATGGAACTGACTAGATCTCTTCTTATGAACTTGATGTCTGCAAACTTATTTAATGTTCGCGGACATGTTCGGAGAACAGTACCACTACCTAAAAACTGTGTGGGGGGTAGTGGGGGGGTATGTTTGATTGTTATAACATAATATAAGAACATTTAACACATTCAAAAAGCAGCACACAAACACATTATGAGGGTAATTCATAGAACTCAGCGCACAAGTGGCGCACGCGGCTGGCGCACAGTGTGCGCGTGCGAATCCCTGCGCCAGCCGCGTGCGCCAAAATCCATTTCCGCGCACAGCGTATTCATGGATTCCAGCCACCAAAACCAGCCGTGGTGCACAGTGGCGCAGCGACCCTGCAGCAGCGCCAGTTACGCCCCCAAGAACGCCTCTCGCGCAGGGAAAAGCCATCAACATACCCAATCCAGCGCAAAGGGCTGCGCTAACCCTGTACCAGCGCAGCAAGCGGGCTACGTGTATCACTGGGGTGCGCGGAATTACCTAACGCGACTGGCCCCGTGCGAGCAGGGTACGCGTATTTCAGGGGTGCGCGGGAAGTTCCACACGCGATTTCATCATGGTACGTGTTTTTCAGGGGTGCGCGGGAATTTCCACACGCGATTGGGCCCGTGCGAACAGGGTACGCGTATCTCAGGGGTGCGCGTGAAGTTCCACACGCGATATCAGCAGGGTACGTGTATTTCAGGGTGCAGGGGAAGTTCCACACGCGATTCCAGCAGGGTACATGTATTTCAGGGGTGCGCGGGAATTTCCACACACGATTGGGCCCGTGCGAGCAGGGTACGCGTATCTCAGGGGTGCGCGGGAAGTTCCACACGCAATTCCATCAGGGTACGTGTATTTCAGGGTGCAGGGGAAGTTACACACGCAATTTCAGCAGGGTACGTGTATTTCAGGGGTGCGCGGGAAGTTCCACACGCGATTCCATCAGGGTACGTGTATTTCAGGGTGCATGGGAAGTTACACACGCAATTTCAGCAGGGTACGTGTATTTCAGGGGTGCGCGGGAAGTCACACACGCGATCTCATCAGGGTAGGTGTATTTCGTGGTGCGCGTGAAGTTCCACACGCGATATCAGCAGGGTACTTGTATTTCAGGGTGCAGGGGAAGTTACACACGCGAAATCAGCAGGGTACGTGTATTCCAGGGGTGCGCGGGAAGTTCCACATGCGATTCCATCAGGGTACGTGTATTTCAGGGTGCGGGGGAAGTTCGACACCTGATTCCATCAGGGTACGTGTATTACAGGGGTGCGCGGGGAGCACCACACGTGAATTGCACATGTGGGCCCTCCCAGGTGTTCCCTCTAACACCCTCCCATGGCCCGTGCAGGTGGCTCACACCACAGGGGCCTAACCCTGCACATGTCCTGCAGGCACCCCATCCCACCATGGCCATGCCCCCCAGCCATACCCACATGTCAACTTGCACTACTGCCCACCAACGCATGTCCCCTGCAACTCCCAGCCACCAGGGTTACCCTCCACAGGCCCCCCACCCATGTCTCCCACCACCCCCCAGCGGTGCAGGGGCACCCTCCCACCAGACCCCATCCATGTCTCCCACCCACCCCACCCCCCAGCCACCAGGGGCAGCCTCTACCAGGCCCCCCACATGTCTCCCACCACCCCACCCCCCAGCAGTGCAGGGGCACCCACCACCAGGCCCCCACCCATGTCTCCCACCACCCCCACCCCAGCCACTGAGGGACAGCCTCCACCAGGCCCCCACCCATGTCTACCTACCCCCCCCACCCCCCAGCAGTGCAGGGGCACCCACCACCAGGGCCCCCACCCATTGTCCACACTCATGTTCCCCACCACCCCCAGCCGCACCATGGGGCAGCCTGCCAGCAGGCCCCCACCCATGTCTCCCACCACCCCCACCCCCAGCCAGCAGTGCGGGACCAGCCTCCACCAGGCCCACCCATGTCTCCCACCACCCCCACCGCCCCAGCCACCAGGGGCAGCCTCCACCAGGCCCCCACCATGTCTCCACCACCCCCACCCCCCAGCAGTGCAGGGGCAGCCTCCACCAGGCCCCCACCCATGTCTCCCACCACCCCCACCCCCCAGCCACCAGGGGCAGGCTTCCACCAGGCCCCACCCATGTCTCCCACCACCCCCACCCCAGCCTCCAGGGCAGCTCCACCAGGGCCCCCACCCATGTCTCCCACTACCCCCACCCCCCAGCAGTGCAGGGGCACCCATCCACCAGGCCCCCACTCATGTCTCCCACCACCCCCACCCCCAGCAGCCACCAGGGCAGCCTCCACCAGGCCCCCACCCATGTCTTCCGCAGCACCCCACCCCCCAGCAACTGTGGGCACCTGCCAGCAGGCCCCCACCCATGTGCAACTCACCACCGCCCCCCCCACCCCAGCACTGTGGGCACCCATCAACCAGGCCCCCGCCATGTCCTCGCACCACACCCCCGCCCCAGCCCAGCCAGGGGCAGCCTCCACCAGGCCCCCACCCTTTGTCTGCCCAGCACCCCCACCCCCCAGCACTGTGGGGACCTGCCAGCAGGCCCCCACCCATGTGCAACTCATGTACCCGCACCCCCACCCCCCAGCACTGTGGGGCACGCCACCACCAGGACCCCCACCCATGTCTCCCACCACCTCCCACCCCCAGCCTCCAGGGGCAGGCTCCACATGGCCCCACCCATGTCTCCCACTACCCGGGCCACCCCCCCAGGCAGGCAGGGGGCACCCATCACCAGGCCCCACCCATGTCTCCCACCACCCCCACCCCCCAGCCACCAGGGACAGCCTCCACCAGGCCCCCACCCATGTCTCCCACCCCCCCACCCCCAGCAGTGCAGGGGCACCCAGCACCAGGCCCCCACCCATGTCTCCCACCACCCCCACCCCGCATGCACCAGGGGCAGCCTCCACCAGGCCCCCACCCATGTCTCCCGACTACCCCCACCCCCCAGCAGTGCAGGGGGACCCATCACCAGGCCCCCACCCTTGTCTCCCACCACTCCCACCCCCCAGCCACCAGGGGCAGCCTCCACCAGGCCCCCACCCATGTCTCCAGCAGCACCCCCACCCAGCACTGTGGGGCACCCTGCCAGCAGGCCCCCCACCACATGTGCAACTCATGTACCCCCCGCACCCCCACCCCCCAGCACTGTGGGCACCTGCCAGCAGGCCCCCACCCATGTCCAACTCATGTTCTCCACCACCCCCGCCCAGCACTGGTGGGGCACCCTGCCAGGCAGGCCCCACTCATGTCGCAAACTGCATGTACCCCTGCACCCCCACCCCCAGCACTGTGGGGCACCTGCCAGCAGGCGCCCCACCCATGTGCAACTCATGTACCCCTGCACCCCCACCCCCCAGCACTGTTGGGCACCTGCCAGCAAGCCCCCAACCATGTCCAACTCATGTTCCCCACCACCCCCATCCCCCAGCCACCAGGGCAAGCCTCCACCAGGCCCCCACTCATGTCCAACTCATGTACCCTGCACCCCCACCCAGAGCACTGTGGGGCACCTGCCAGCAGGCCCCCACCCCATGTCTCCCACACCCCCCACGCCCCCAGCAGTGCAGGGGCACCCTCCACCAGGCCCTCGCCCATGTCCCCATCCATGCCGTCCCTGCACCTGGGTCCCACCAATCCCCAATTATGTCCGTAATGGCCATCCTCTCCCCTGCCAAAAGGCCCCAACCAACTATATCACATCCACCCACATATCAAAGGCAATTACATGTTACACACCCAATGTAAATAATGCAAATGAACACATGTCTGTCACACACAATGGCTTGCAAGTGAATGTTAAAACACCCAACATGGCATGCATGAAAGCAATGAGATGATACGACACATTGAAGGATGAAAATATAAATGTATTTAAAATCAACTTGAATGGAAATTAAATGAGAAAAACCACAAAGCAAAACAACCAAAAAGAAGATGAATGTCCATGAAAAAAATCAAAAACACAAAGCAACAATCAAAATAAATGGTGTCCAAAGTCACAGTCAGAAAAGAAATCCAAGGGTAAAATGATAAACAAAACCATTGCTCCATGGCGATGAAAAAACTCCATAAAAAAGAGAAATTCCATTGAAGAACACTATTTACAAGATAATCCGGGGGTCCATGAGCCCAACCAAAA
>CM030321.1:839304070-839509772 GCA_002915635.3 Ambystoma mexicanum | reverse complement strand
TGGTAACACAGTCTTTAAAGAAGGCATGAGCTACGTAGCACTATCACGCTTACGTACACTTGACGGTCTATTTCTAATCAACTTTGATGCAAGTAAAGTAAACGCTGATATTCCTTGCATTTTAGAATATAATAGACTTCGCTCACTATACACTCCCCATCTAAACACATATTCTGTTCCACAAAACTAAAACGTTGTAAAGAAAACTAAATCAAACAGAAATGCAACAGGACGTCACTGCAAATCCTCCAAAGAGAGTAAAAGAAACTAATACTTCATCAAGTACCACAAACAAAAAAGAATCAATTAGAGAAAGTAAACCAGGTACTTCTTTAAAGAAGGAAGACAAACTCCAAAAAAAGCAGTTAGATACAGAACTACCTGGACCATTTAAATTCTCAAATATAGTTGGTGTAAAGTTGCTATTGCAAATGTAAGCAATGAATATTTCTATTTCAATTACCACCAATTGTTGACAACATTTACTCACACAGTACCAGACCCATTGTGTTTGCAAATGTTAGTACTTCACAGAGAAATGCAGCAAACAATCCTGACAACACATATAGTGTTTTTTGAATAAGACGACAATTGGACTAACTGTGCTGGAATGGTGAATTCACTATTTAAACTCACAAGGAATGATCCACAAGAATTTCTAATGGTACTTACTACAAGTACTGGAAAACCAAAACATACTATAAATGAAATCTTTCAGATTTCATACCATGTGGAAACATACATGCACTCTCTGCAACAATGTGACACAAGAAGGAAATCCCCAATGAACGCTTCATATATATATCAATACCAAATTGTGAATCCATTTCCATTTCAGCAACTTGTACAAATGCAAACCATGGGTAGATTATGCTCTACCATGCAATTCAGATAATCGCCTCCACGTTAGTAATACAAACACATAGTAAATACGCAATACTAATGCTTCAACGTCACAATGCAGATGGTACCAAAAACAACTGCAAGCTGACTGGATTCACACATGGTCAAAATATCAACTTGGTAAGAAAACCTTCACAACAATAGGTATAATCTACCACGCAGGAGCCACAACCAAATTTCAGGGCACTACACTGCATACATAAAAAGAAATGTGGATGGTTTGAATGTAATGATAGTACCATTACTCTTAAAGCAGAGATTACCAGCAAATCTTACAAAACGCTTATTTGATGTTCTTAAAACCAAAATTGATAAAATAAACTGTATTTAAACCTTTAAGTAAATTTGTGTTACAAAAATATAAACTGTTAGAATACTCCAAAAGCTATCTAAACTGCTCAAAGATTCTACAAACAACTAATCAGATAAATGAATACCACTAAATTAGACCACAAAATACACAGTTAGAATACGCCAATTGGTATCTAACTGTCCCAAAATTTAACATTATCCAAATAGGTAAATCAAAACCACTAAAATATTATTAAAAAAATAGACAGTTAGAATATGCCAATTTGGTATCTTAACTGTCTCCAAAATTTTATAATATCAAAACAAATGAAGAATCTGTTACTGCTCCAAAAAAATACAACAAAGCAAAGTATAAAGCATTAGCCAGAAACAAACAAGTGAACACTGAAAACAAACAAACAAATAAACTGTAGCATAACAGAAAATTTTTTTTTTTAATCCAACATGGATTTTTTTTCTCTCCACAGACCCAATGATTTTAGCAACAAATACAGGAAACTGAGGCAATATTGCAACAGTACTCTGATTTGTACTCTACTAAATATGAGGGTCGAAAAAAAATAAAAGTATATTGCTTATACAATGTAATAAGTCTTACAAAATACTATACGAACATGCTATTTTCTTTTATCACAGAAATGAAGAAGAAAACATGGACTCCCATTACTAGACCAAACAGTAAGTAATACAATAATAAGGCCAACCATAGCAGCATATCACATCCATAGTATCTAATACCTTTGTTCCTTATACATTTGGTTTTTCACCAAAGTTATAAGCAAATATGAATGTGATATGCCTGCGTGGTTGTTGCCAGGCATAGAGTCTTGGGTGCATCCAAGACTCTATGCCCTGGCAACAACCACCGCAGCATATCACATCCATAGAGTCAAACATTTCAACTATGATCTATGGGAAATCTTTAATGTCCGCGAACAATGTGAGTGTTCTTAGAACACTTTGAACTTGCCAGCGAACAATACGGACACCGTTTTCAGGACACACCCTACGAACATTTCAGAACAACGCGATAGTTTCTTACAACACTTTCAACCTTAACAACGAACAATACGGACAGCGTCCTAAGGAGACCCCCTATGAACATTCCAGGACACCGGGGAGGTGTTCTTAGAAGCGTCTTCAGAACACCACCATCTGTGTTTATTTGCGAACATTTCAGGACACTGCGAGTGTTCTTAAGGACACATTCAACTTGACAAAGAACAATACGGACAGCGTCCTCAAGACACCCCCCTACGAACACCCCGGACACCGGCGAGTGTTCTTAGAAGCGTCTTTCAGAACACCCCCATTTTGTTTATTTGCGAAACATTTCAGGACACGCGCGTGTTCTTAGAACACATTCCAACTTGACAGAGAACAATACGGACAGCGTCCTCGAGGACACCACCTACGAACACTCCCCGGACACCACGAGTGTTCTTAGAACAGTTTCACTTTGCTTGCGAACCAAAACGGACACATATTTGAACTCCTTAGGACACCCCTAGTCCGTTTATTTAGAACATTTCAGAACACCCGTGATGGCCGCAAACAAATCGAACACAAAAAGAACGTCTAACACATAAAAAACACAACTTTCATCCTATCTCATACACTCCCACCCTCCCCAAACACTCCTACACACCAACACACTCTATAAAATACACATTTTGAACAAAGTTTCACGGCGCTGTCCGGGGACGTCCGCAAATCCAATATGGCGGGCGCTACCGAAAAATCTGATGCGCTTCACGCTCCACGCCGTCCAATCAGCGAACACTTTGCATGTCCGCGAACATCACGCAAGACGGATTGGCCAATCAGGTCACTTTCCGCGGAGCGAACAGGGAAGTGTATCCGTAAACCGAACACAGATATCAACTAATTTTTTTTGACCTACTTTTTGGTCATTTTAAAAAAAACTACTGGACGGATTTTCACCAAATTTGCAAAAGCACGCTTTCGGGACCAAGCCGCTGCTCCTGGTCCAAATTTGGTGGAAATCCGTCAAGCGGTTTGGGGTGTATGCGCGAGCACAATTTTTTTACCATTCACTCTATGGAGAGTGAGTATAATGTATACAAATATGAGCATATAGAGTAATAAAAATAAAACTATGAGAAAGTGCTGATAACCATAATGATTCTCTTCATGCACAGAAAGGATTGCTCTCTTTCAAGCCTGTATCTTCCGCTATGTACATGTTTCATATGATGTGACAGGACCCTAAGTCTACAAATATAGTACCTTTTCAATTTTTCTTCCTGACTGTTACTGAAGAAAACTATGTGGCTTTGATATGTCAGTAAAGGATAAAAAGGGAGAGCCAGCCATGTGATGTCATCGTTATGTCATCAATGACATTTGTGATGTCATCTTTGATGTCCCTGGGTGTTAGTGTTAGCAGTGCACGGTGGCGCGAGTTATGGTTGCTTATGTTACCATAACTGGCGAATTTCAAGGGTTTTTCGGTTTTACTTGGAACCATACGTCCTTTAACAAAGTTTTTCACTGAATTTCATAGGTTTTTAGTAGCACAACTTAACCATAACGTCCCTTTAACAAAGTTTTTTCACTGAATTTCATAGGTTTTTAGTAGCACAACTTAACCATAATATCCCTGACATGTAAACATAGAACATACTAACCCCCTCGTAGTGATTTTCATGTCCGCGGACTACCGCCATGTCCGCGGACACATCGAAAATCTGAGCGTGGTGAATGTAAATTTAAATAGTGTGCCCCATTTCCCCTTTGAAGTTGGCTCTGAAAAGAGCCGTTTTTTTTTTTTTTTACAGATGCTTGACAGACACCTGTTATTTTATATTTTTTTTCTTGTTTTTTTTCTTACTTTACTCCTAAAATCTTCACATAACCTTCTCCAAGCAACCCTTTACATTCCAAAATAAAAAGGCATTTCCGGTAAAAGATAAAGAAATGCCATCTTCTTTAAAATTAACAGCATTACTGGCATCAATATTCTCATTGTTACAGAAGAACATACCAGCTCTAAGCATGAAGGCACACATGCCTCGTTGATGACACACCTAGCAATGTTTTGCTGAGACAAAAAACTGAACTATTGTCCCATATTGCCCTAGGTAGTAATCCAGAAAAAATTACTTTCGCATTTGAAGGATCTTCATTACGGCTTGAACCAAGCGTTCCAAATCAGCCAACAAAGTAGGGCACTGACGTTGCCCAAATGGAAAGCACCATAGTGCAAAACTACCACATGCGGACTGTTCATCGTGGCCATATCCGCACAAACTTGTACAATTCCCTGTACATTGCAATCAGGCACAGTGCTCCACACCACCTCCACTCCTTTCACATCAAAGTTCTTTGCAACATGCCTGCATTCAGCGTACTGCTGTAAACCATGCACAAACATATCTCCGAGCACCAACACCCTGACTTTCTCCACTTCTGCCATCTTCACCACACACAGTCTCTTTCAACACAAATCCACAACCTCGACATCTGATTGGCTGATCCGTACAGTCTTCTTTCCATGTTGGATTTCCTGGAAAAACCCGGATTTACCACGCCTGTCCACGAACAGCCGCGGTGTCCGCGGACGGCGTCCACTTACTCTGTACCATTCCCTCATTGCATACAGCTAAGCAATCACACAATACGAATAACGTCCTCAGAACACCCCCATTTTGTGAATTTTCGAACATTTCAGGACAATAATCATTTCATTATTCAACATATTAACATTACAAATATTATACTTTTATCTTGTACTCTGCACACAATGCTATTTTCTCCATTAGTAGCTCAGTATACTAGATAGAATCCCATAATACAATGCTATTTATATCAATGCATCGTTCAAAGCACTAATAACGGTATGATATTTATTGCAATATCCTTGACACTTTTTTCGAACATTATAATAAAAATCCCTAGTACACAAATTCCATGAAAAGTACATACACACGTGATGTCATCAGTGATTTCATCAATGACATTTGTGATGTCATCTTTGATGTCCTGGGTGTTAGTCTTAGCAGTGCACAGTGGTGGCGCCAATTATTTTTCAAAGCTTACCATAACTTGCGATTTTCAGGGGTCTTTCGGCTGTACTTAGAACCATAACATCCTTTAAACAAACACACCATAAAGTGCATGAATGTGCCGGGTTTTCAATATTGCTTCTGCTTCTCTAGAAAGTATAACAACTCTGATACTTTTTAAGATGTTGGCATAAGTGAGATCTGCAGATTGGCGCATGTTTTCTGTTAATTCTCTGTATTGGAAATGTTGCCAAAGGTTGACATTTCCAATGCTGCCAACAGTTTTACGGCAGAGTTTGTGTCCTAATGTTTTAAAAAAGGCTCACCTTTTACTGTGTCAATTGAAGATCACACATTGATGTGTTTTCTGCAAAGAGCTCTTCATAGTTTGTTTTGAGTACTTCTTGTAATCTGAGGTGAATCAAAGCCAACATTAGGTTGGACACCATGCTCACTTCATCTATTAGTAGCATTTTCATTGTTTCAATACTCTGCGTATTCCATTGCAGCTTCTGCAGAAAGTTTGTAATAATCTAATTGTTTTGGTGTTCTACTGGCAGAGGTAATCGTGTAAAGTGACACCACCTATGTTGTAGGCAGCTAAACCTGTGGGGGCAGTGACAACAGCTACAATTACTGATGATTTTGATTAGGAATGTTTTGCCAGAACCAGCTTCACCACTGACATACAATAGTATAGGTTTGTAATTTTGGCAGGTGCATTCTTTGTTTTCATGTTGTACACCATGTGCAATTTTCTTTGTTACTTCTTGAAAAATGCTACGTTGCTCATTGTTTAGTTTTGATTGTAGTATAGTTAAGTCTTCTTTTCTTCATACTGACACATGGTGTTTCTACTTCTATCATAGCTAATTCTGCTCATTTATTAGTGTTCTCCAGTGGTTCTTGGCTTCCTGTTACAGAAGGTTGACTACTGTCAGGAGTGTCCTTATCTAGTTGGGCTGGAGTTCTTCTTCGTGTTGCTGTTCATTGTGCAACATTGTTTTGTACTGTGTGAAAGTTTACATCAGTTATAGTGCTTTCATTTGCTTTGAAAGCGTCTTCATATGAGTCATAGTTATCTAGTATTTCTTCTTCTTTTCTCCATGGTTAAGAGTTGTAGCAGGGACATGTAATATATTCTTTATGTTGAGAGTCTTAATGACAATTTGATATGATTAATTAAATTTGGTTTAGTGAGTTTAACTAAGCTGCCTTCACAGTTTGTCACTTCTATATTTACCTTTTTTTCATCAGGTTTTATATTATTTTTGTATGTGTAGTTTTGGGCTATTGGTATAGACACATGGTTTCCAAAGTGTACTCCTGTTTGGTAGTATGTTCCAATAATTGTTTTTTAAATGTCTTGCTGTTGGATCATGTTTGGCTATTGTTTCTATATCTATGTTTTTAAACTCTTTTTCTAGATTTAGCTGGACCAAGACTTAGCCATACTATATTTTCAGATTTACCATACAATGCAGTACCAGTTAATCGATCAGCTGCTTCATAGGATCCACATCTTCTATGGGACAGCATTTTTATGCCCAAGCTGTATAATTTCTGAGACACTGTTTTATCTGATGACAGGTCATTCCAGAGGTCTTGGAGCTCTGTCTTTTCTGCTTTGGTTAAGTATGCTGTGACATATCGTGCAACTGCAGTAGAATTGTCTGCAATGTACTGCACATCTATGTTTGCATTCCATAAGTGGGCAATGATTGCATTGTAATCATTGATATATTTTTCTTCTTCTTTTCTTTTTATGCAATATGTATTTTTAGGTGACTTACCTTTAACACTATGTCTAACTGAAGACATGAGGTTGTTCACTTGACCTGTATTTGTAACTGGTCTAGGGAAACCAAATCGGCATTTGGTGTAGTATTTCCTTTGTTTTTGTATTTGCGACGACAATATTTCCACATTTGTGTCTTTGAAATTGTAAAATTTTGCATGAAGATCACTATTTGTGGATTCTGATGGATTTTCACAAGTGACATATTTCAATAAACTGTAAACAGTGCATCACTGTCTTGACCAAATTTAGGAGCATCTTTAATCCATAAAAGCATGTGGATATGTGGTGCTCCTCTGGCTTGGTATTCTTTTCTCCAAAAGAAGTGTTGCACTTCTCCAAGGGGAGGAACAGTTTTATTACAAATAAAATGTAGCATAGCAATGAAGCGATGGTGAAAATATTTGAAACATTAACAGGATCCAGAGAACAAAGTTCTCCAGGTGTTAGTATATCTATGTTTGTTTTGTTTTCGTTGATATGCGTAGAAATCATGTAAATCTTCCCATGCATATTCTGCACAACTTAATGTAACAAACCAAGTGGGTGGGCCAAGGTTTCTGATCATACAACGTACATCTCCATGACGTCGAAACCAGTACTCTTTAGTACCACGCATATTTGCTAATAGATTTGTAATATTTGATTGTAAAACCTCATCTTTTGTTGCACTTTTCTAATAATTGTGTAGCTGTCATATTTTGAAAGTGTGATCCTGATTTTAATATGTGTGCAACTCCGTAACATAAAGTTGCTAGTTCACTTTCAAAGAGTAGGTGGAATATGTATTCCACATTTTGTCTAAATCTGGGATCTTCAGAATACATCCGTAATGAGCGGTATTCTGATGCTGATATTTGAATAGGTCTATCATCGTACCTTCCTCCTTTGCCAGTAGGAGAAAGAGTAGAGGAAAAGCATGCTTCTATACTTTTTCCCATATGCTGATTGTGATCCTTTTGTTGACGCATTGGTACGTTTCCAGTGCATCTTCTATGGTGTCATTGTGCAATGGATGAATTGTATAATGGTCTAAAGTGTTTGATATTGTAGCAGGATCTAGGAGCTCAAATTGACCAGCTTCTTGTGTCTCTTGAATTATTCAGTTGTATCTTTCAATTTCTTCATATTAATTTCTTGTAATATTCATTATTCTCTTAAGATATTGCAGGGTTTCTAACTTTATGTAAATCTACCAGCTGTTGCCAATTTTTTTTGTCTTTTGTAGGTACTCCATTTACCAAGATAATTAAAGATTGTTGCATTGGACGTTGCACTCCTAGAGTGTGCACATTTTCTTTTAGATCTAATGGTAAATACACACTTTTCCACGAATACCTTTCACTAATTCAGAGGAGGTAATTTTGCAGTTTTGGTTGAAGCGTATATGCTTGAAATGGTGCACTGTTTGAATTATATGCTCTCATATAAATTAAGTTGTAGGGGTTTGGTAGTGGATAATTCCAAATTATTTGTGATAGCACGTGAAGGAGTTTGGTTGTTGTCAAGTTTTGTAGTGCAGTAACTGCAAAGTATTAAGGGTCAGTTATTTCGTATTTGTTTTCTGCTATAAGGTAGAGAGCTAATTCAAACCATTTAGAATCTTCATTGTCTTCTATTTTGTATGAAAGTCTATAGTCTCATATACACACAGTGGTTTGGTACTTCAGCTGATGTACTTTTAAATTTTAGTATTTCTTTTTTGTATGTGTTTAGCAAAAGGTTGCCATGTATAGAATTGTTGCTTAATTTGTTTAAAGCTATTTCATTCTGTAGTGGCTTTCACTTCCAAAATATTTTTTCTGGATATAGTCGATTTCTTCTAGTAGGTCTTTTGCTGTACCATGTAGAAGAATGTTATTTAATTGGCTATGCTAAAGCAGGACTTTTTGCATAATACAGTTATAAACTAGATTTCTTATACTTGCATGATGTGTTGATATCCTTTTGATATCATGGAAGGTTGTTTTGCAAGTAGCCTGATATGCAGGCAACGAATGTCCTTGCAGTCCTGTGTGCTTGCTACTGGACAAGCATCCATACTTTGCAGTATTTTAATTTTGATTTTGTCTTTGCTTTTCACATATTGATTGAGGAATTGGCGTAAAGACTTGAAACATTTTTTGGGAATGTTACACATTGACGTGCATGGCCATTTGTACACTAGATGTTCTGATTCAGTTGAATGAGGGGTAATCTAAGTTTCAGGGCATATTTTGTAAGGAATACTTCTTTTCCATTATGTATTATTAACTTTTCATAACCTCGACCACTGCTATGTACAATTGTATTTTTGCTTTTTTGTACGCTTCTTCATTAAAGTATGGTTCTGGTTGTAGTGTGACTCCATTCCTCCACAGATATTTAAGAAGTATTTCTGTTCACATTTCGTTTATTGAGAAGTCTTTTTTAATTTATTATTAGTTTTGTTAGTGGTTTCATTTGTTTAACACTAAAATAAATAAGTTTCTTTTGAGAAGAATTGCACTGTCTATCAACGCTTCTAAGATTAACTTTTCCTACGATAGGTTTGAAGTGTTGACCTGGTTCTCTCCTTTTTATCAGATTTTGAAGACTTTGTGACGGAACATTTGGCTAAATACTTTTCTTGTATGCTTACTTGTACTATATCAAGATTTATAGAAGACGTTTTATTTGTAGTGATAGTTGATTTTCTGTTAATAGTTTTGGGTCGTTTTACTTTGTGATAGAGGAGGCAAAGTTTTGCACTAGAAACTTCTTCTGTTTCACAACATGACTGTATTAGCTGTTGTGTTTCAACTTTTTTTACAAATTCTGCTATTGATGATGAGTGTTTATGTTGGAGACTTTTCTTTTCATTTCTCTACTCTGCGTCCTTTTACGAGTTGCTTTTTGGTGGCATTCTTTAGGTCTGTTGAAAAAATACAGAAGGTATGGGTTGGGGTTTTCTGCAATGCATGTGTGTGTGTGCATGATTGTTTGAGTAAGATGATAAAGATGTATGTAATGGTGTGTGATTGTGATTGGGAAGTACAACTACTAGGGATGGGTATTCTTCAATTAATGTGTTACTAAACTGGGTTCAGATGACAAAAAGTAAGCTAGTGGTGTGGAGAGATAAATAATATAGTGAAGCTATACAATTAAAACAGTTGTTTGTTCTACAACATATACATTCTAGCGGCTGAGTTGGTAATTTGTGTGCCGAAAAATAGGAATTTGAGGCCATTCTGACATGAAATCACTGTTTAAGACGGGGGCATTTTGGTCAGAATGGTCAGAATACTATGAAGCACGAATACAGTAGTGCTTGAGTTTATTAAATCATATATGGTAAAATCTACTTACTTTTTTTCAAAAATGAGTATTTGCTTCTTAGTTGTTCTTGTAATCAAATTCGGCTGCTTCTTTTCAGGAGAGATGGTCTTCACTGCAATTGTAAAAGAAAGAAATTAGTAATTTGGTTTGTATATAGCACTGTTTTTAATTTAGACATAGATTTTTTTAATTGAAATGCTCAGCGCTTCCTGAAAACCTTAAAACTATATTATGACTAAGTAGGAAAGAAAATATCTTTACTATGGTTTGTGGAATTCATAATCTACCAACGTATACCACTATTCTTGTAACTAAGCTTTTCCACGTAATAGTGAGTCATTGTCATCATAGCTCTCAACCATGTGTGTCGCAAAGGCGGGTGAAATCACCTGATTTTGTTTTTGGCGGGTGAGACGCCCATTGGAATGAATGGCGTGCAGGAGGCTTGGCGGGTGAGTCAGTCCTTTACAAGGCGGGTGACACCCGCCAAGCGTGTGAGTTGAGAGCTATGTGTCATAGCCTGCTTTTGCACGTAACAGTGAGTGATGTCATAGTCTGCTTGTCTATAAATGTATGTAGTACTTATATAAACGAAAAATTAAAACCAATTATGTGTTTGTACAATATTATTGTTTGAGATTTGATCATAGAGTGTGTATGTTATTTGTGTGATTATATGTCGTGTATATATTTTATTTCAAAAATGTTAGTTTAATAGTATTTGCATGTGTGTGTGTGTATGAAGAAATTAAACGATATAAAGGTTTGTAAGTGACAGGTCATTTTAGGACAATGAAACAATGATCGTCCATTCATTTTTCAGATTATAGAAGGTAAAGTCGTTAGAAAATGTGTTCATGTACTGTGTAGAAAATATGCATACCTGTACTTTCTGTTCATGTATATGGATATGGACCAAGCTGCAAGTAGAAATATTGGAGATTTGTATAGTATTTCTCGTTAGATCGTGGTTGTCAATGGTATGAGACTTGTACTCCGAGAGATACACCGTACATTTGTAGTGCTGCTCTATGATGATGCAGTTACATGTAGAGTTATTGGATTTGATTGGTGGATGGTCATGTGATTGCTTAGCTACATCCAATGAGGAATGGACAGAGAGTGAAATCGAAATGGTAGAAGGGCTGTACATGTTACGATATCGCGACATGGCGGTATTCTAGGACACCGCGTATTACATCCGGGGATTTGGGGAGGGGAGGTATGGAAATGAGATTGGATGAAGCAAGGGATTGGTCAGTAAAGTTTAGTGAGTGTGTTGTGCTAGGAGAGGTTTTCTCAGATATTGTTTTTGCAGAGAGAAGAACAGATAGCTATGGCTGAGTGTTTCAAAACACAGATTGTATGGATTTTGGAGACTCGTGGATTCATTGTTGAAGGTGCATGCAGAAAGCTGTGGAGTATCTATAGATCTGGATTCCACATGTGGAAGTGCACTGGCATGGAGTGCGTGGAATGAAGTGGTTGGACTTGCTACCTCTCTGTGCAACTTTGAAGATAGAGGAACATCCAGACATAATTGTAATTCATTGTGGAGGGAACAGTTTAGGACATGTGTCTGGAATTTCTTTGCAATTTGCAATGAAAGAAGGACTTCAGAAGATAATGGACATGTTTCCAAACTCTAAATAATTTTTTCACGGATTGCGCAGAGACAAGTGTGGCTTCGTTCTTTCTCATGTGGTCCACAAATGGAGAAAGCAAGGCGTAATGTTAATAAGGCTGTTTGTGCCTTCCTAAGAGATTTGCTGTCCTCTTTTAACAATGAAATATTTTGTTTCGTAGTACATACATTTTTCGCAAAGATGGAGTCCATCTTACTTATGCTGGCAATCAGATTTTTCTGAGAAATGTACAAAATGCATTGCAACCTTTTTTAGAAATACAGCATTCGTTTTGAAGTACGTCTTACGTAGTTAAAATGTTTTACATTCAAACACCTCCCAAAGGCTCTTTCAGAGCCACCACTTCCTGTTAGAGAAAAATGCATTGGTTTCAATAGGGTAGCAATGCAATTGTTTTCTGTTCGGACCGTCCGCAGACTTTCACGAAATGGAAATGGCTATGCTTTATGTATCTTCACTTCTATTTTTTAACTGTGAAAGGCGGCTCTGAAAAGAGCCTTATTTATTTTTTTGATTTTTGTTATTTTGTATTTTTTTTGTTCTTTTTTATACATGACACACTAGGAGAGGAGGGAAAGGAGGGTAAAGGGAGGGGGACACCAACCAAAGGGATAAGAAAGGGCGAGCTGAGAGAGGAAGATGTAGAGTGGGTTTTATTTGGGTAGTGAGCAGGTCTTCTGGTGCCAAATGGCCATGCACCCAACATTCTATACCCTGGCCACAACCACCGCAGCATATCACACCCATAGATGCAAGCATTGCAACCATTTTTATGTCCGCGGACAGGGGGAAGGTCCTAGGACACATTCAACTTGCCAGGGGACAATCCAAACAGCGTCCTCAGGACACCCCCATTTTCTTTATGTACGAACATTTCAGGACACGCGATTGTTCTTAAACATTTTCACCTTGCCAACGAACAATACAGACAACGTCTCCAGGACACCCCCTGCAAACATTCCAAGACCCCACGAGTGTTCTTAGAACACTTTCAAGTTAACACCGAATCCATTCTGTTTATTTATGAACATTCCAGAACAGCCGTGTTGTCCGCAGACAAATCGAACACAACAAAAGCGTCTAGCACATAAATAAAATACAACTTTGAACCTATCGCATACTCCCCCATCCTCTCCAAAGACTTCTACACAGCAACACACTCTACTAAATACACATTTTGAACAAACTTTCACCGCGCTGTCTGCGGACGTCCGCAAATGCAAGATGGCGGGCGCGACAGAAAATCTGACGCGCATCACGCACCATGCCGCCCAATCAGCGAACACTTTGCATGTCCGCGGACATGACGCAATCCGCTGGGCCAATCGGGGTGCTGTCCGCGGAGCAAACAGGGAAGTCTGTCCGCCAAGCGAACACAGATATCACTAATTTTTTTGCCTTACATTTTGGTCATTTTAAAAAAAAACTACTGGACGGATTTACACCAAATTTGCAAAAGCACGCTTTCGGGACCAGGCCGCCGCTCCTGACGCAAATTTGGTGTAAATCTGTCCAGCGGTTCGGGCTGTAGCCATGCGCAAAGTTTTTTCCCATTCAGTCTATGGGAAAAAGAAAAGTTTTGGGACCCCCCCCTATAACATTTCCCCCCCTGGACGAATCCTCACCAAACTTTGCACAAAAATTCAGAGTGGGCCATATACTTTTGGTGAAAAGTTTGGTGAGGATTCGTCCAGGGGAAGCGAAGTTATAAGCCACCCAAATAGTGCTCTTCCTATGGAAACACCAACTTAACCATAACTACATGGCCACTAATGTGGCCATGTAATATATATATATAACTTCTGTGTGATTTGAATATTAAATAAATAAAATTAATATTTTCCTTTACAAACTAGCCTGATTCCTGGTTCAGTGTGTCCTGGGCGGGGGGTATTTTGAGACGAGTGTGAGATGAGTGGTATATCATTCAGAATATTGAACTTATAGACACAAATAAAATAAGCGTTTCATTGCGCACTACATGCTAGGCGAGACCTTAACAGAACACACACATTCACACACACAGCCCCAGTGTGTTATTGTGACACTTAGGATGATGAAAACGGATGCAAACGTGGCTGTACAGACCTATGAGCAATGGTGACAAAGCTACAATGTTCAGTACCGATATATAAAGGTGTAATTTATTGTGATGTGAGCCATGCCTTCTAGGCTCCTATTGCTAACGGCATGCATTGAACTGAAGACAAGAGGTGTACTTTATTGTTCACCGTATGTAATATACTGCCAGGTGCAGTATCATGAAATAGCCCGTAAACATGCATGCTCACTGCTGTGCTCTGATAAGGTTCACAGGGCCATACAGAGTTGCTGGAATTCCCTCCTTGTGTTTTGATTGGTTATTAACCTTTCAATGTACTAGACAATAAGACGATAGGGTGTGATAACATAGGACTGTCCTTTTGGGGGTTTACTGGAAAGATAGTGTAATGCATGCAATTCAGTAATTACAGCTTTTCGGCGTATCTGGTAGCAGCAGTATTTTGAAAACTATATCAGCTAATTCTTATGTTATTGTTTCCCCTATTTCCCATTTAGTGTTGTCTTGTTCATTTGTGGACAGCATTCGTCTGATGACATGCTAAATGCAACAATTGGTACTAGCATTCATCCACGAGGCGAATGCTAAGCTGTAGATATTGTATTACACACGTGTTTGTGAAAGAATGCAGCATTTATGTTATATACATGGTGGGGACCCTGTTTGTGCATGAAACCTCAACCCATACCCATGCAACATGGCTGTGGTTTTATTAACTTGACGCCTGGACACCTCTTCAAGGAATGTAGATCTGCCAGTAGCCTACAATTGCAAATGGCAATGCCTGTGGAATTCGTGTCTGCCTCTGGAGATGTAAAGTTGATTCCTCTGCAGGTCACACAGAAACAATGCGTGGCATTTCCTGCCAGGCTGTTCATTTTCAGGCCCAGAGTAGATGGCGGGAACTTTAAGGGCCTATCCTAGCATGACTGGGATTGGTAAGCTTGCAAGCACAGGGAAAAGCCACTGAGTACAGTGAAAACATATAAAGGTGGTCATAGAGTTAAAGCAAAGTTATGTGTGCCAGATAATGGGTATGGGATAGGTATTTGTGAGGGCATGTGAGCTGTCAAGAAAACAAAGCAATCATCTTGACTGAGGGTGTACACATGGCGAGCAATGGTGCTGGCATCTTGATTTGATTCGACATTTTTGTTATTCTTAGTAAAATATTCACAGTGATCACATAGATCCGGCAGGTGTCTGAGTAAACCTTTTCTGAGAGCCATCTCTTTTCACATTGTCCTTTCATGATATTTATTTTATTGTTCATTTATAACGCACTTAAAACCAACGAGTAGTTTCTAAGCACGGAATTGGAATTCAAACCTGTGTGCAGCGCGTTGTCTTGTTTCCAAGACACACGTGATGCCACTCAGCTTTCATCCCGGACCTATAGGGCCTATG
The DNA here is from genome assembly GCA_002915635.3 of Ambystoma mexicanum. Classification (NCBI taxonomy): domain Eukaryota; kingdom Metazoa; phylum Chordata; class Amphibia; order Caudata; family Ambystomatidae; genus Ambystoma; species Ambystoma mexicanum. Next base: position 839,494,316 of record CM030321.1, on the reverse strand, counting down.
TGGGTAAGACACCTGTAAATGAGGCAAGTGACCAACCATTCTAGCAAAGCCCATGTAATGATATATAATCAAATCAATATGCCAGCGCCCATTGCTCGCTCTGTGGGATGCATGTGATCACTGCAAAATTGTCACTGAGAATTACAAACATGTCGAATTTCAGGTCCCCCCTTTTCACCCCATATATATGTTAATGTTAATGTTAATGTTAAAGGATATTTGTACCGTGCACTATCACCACCGGAGTGATTCCCTGGTGCTCTGGCGGCTCTGAAAATGGGAGAAGGGGGTGAGTTAGTGGGGATGAGCTGGAAAAGTGCAAGATAGCAGTGATGTGCTGTTGGCAGCCTCAGCCCGGTGGTCCGTTGGCTGGGCTTGGGGTGTTTTTTGGTCGGTAGTCGTCATGTGCTGTTGTGCAAGTCTATCTGTGGTTTGTTTTGTTCTTGCAGTGTAGTGAGGTTTGTGCTGTTTGCTGCGTTTAAGGTTTGTGGTTGTGTTTGGTTTGAGTTTGAGAGGTGCATGTAGAGGAGTGAAATTGTTAGTGGGTTGGTTAATGATACGCGATTGCACGCTCGGTCTAGACTTGGCAGGAGATTTGTATATCAATCATTGAATAACATCTCTATCTGGATGCGACGCAGGCTACGTTGAGGATTCCATCTAAGTGAGGCGTATGCTGACATTTACAATTTTGTCTAGATGTGGCGCATGCTAAGTTTAGGGGTTCCTTCTGTGTGTGCACATGCTAACATTCACAATTCTATCTAGATGCGACGCAGGCTATATTGAGGATTCCATGTAAGTGCAACATATGCTGACATTTACAATTCTGTCTAGATGTGGCGCATGCTAAGCTTAGGGGCTCCCTCTGTGTGCACTTGCTAACATTCACAATTCTATCTAGATGTGACGCAGGCTACGGTGAGGATTCCATCTAAGTGCGGCACATGCTGACATTTACTAATCTGTCTAGATGTGGTGCATGCTAAGCTTAGGGGTTCCCTCTGTGTGTGCACATGCTAACATTCACAATTCTTTCTAGATGTGACGCAGGCTAATGATTATTACACCTGTCAAAGGTGGCATAGGCTGATCTTGACAATTCTCTCTATAGGTTGGTAAACATTGGCACTAGTTAGCATTGGCTTTGCGGACCTACCAATGATATACAGAGCGATATACAAATGCCAAGTGGCATAACATAACATTATGTTAGTGCACAGTACAGTGCAACATTTATGATGGTCAACGTTATGGAGGGGTAGGTAGAGTAGCGAGGGCTTTCTGGAGTACAGTGATTGCTCTACCCCCCACCCATGCTACACTAACAGTTGTGTTGGTGTATATTAGCTGTTGGCTTCCTTTGCTTCCCCTGCTGACACCGGCAGACACATCTTGGAGTCGTCAATGTAGGAGCCGCCCTTTGCCTTGGGGTCCTGAGCCATATGCAGAGAAAGCACCAATTACAGGCAGGGACCGTCCAGGAGGCGGGATAAGGCAGGAGCCTGCGTCCGGCTGTGGCGCTCTGGAAGGCCACGCTCCACGTGTTCTATGAACACGTTTGTGGCCCAAAATGGGGTGCTGGGTGCCGGGGCTTGCAGGGGGACTCACCTTATGCCAGGGAAATGGTGGCAGTGAGGCAGAGTGCAAGGGGGATTGGTGCCTTAGGCCCAGTGTTGTGGGTGACTGTGAGCACCAATCATGGGCAGAGACCGTCCAGGAGGCAGGATAAGGCAGGAGCCTGAGTCCGGCTGTGGCGTCTGGAAGGCCGCGCTCCACGTGTTCTATGAACACGTTTTTGGCCCAAAATGGGGTGCTGGGTGCTGGGGCTTGCAGGAGGATTCACCTTAAAAAAAAAACAAAAAAACATATCTGGAGAGGTAAATGTGATGGCTGACGCCTTGTCTCGTTTTCAGTGGGGCAGGTTCAGGGAGCTGAGGCCATCGCCAAAAAGGAGAAAATGCCCACACCAAAAAAGGCATGGGTCCCACTGAAGGCAATAGAGGAGAAGGAAAGGCTATGGAGAAAAAATGGGAAAAACCAAAGGAACCAGTGCAAGTCATAGAAAACCTGGCCAGGAACGCCCTAACTTACAAGACGGGTAAGCAATACGGAAAACATGTGCAGAATATATTGGTTGAAACAGGAGTAAAAGAGTATGTAGATCACTTCAGGCGGTGACAAAATGGCAGTTCAATCCATGCAGGAGGCACGCAAGCCTTCTACAAGAGCGCAGTACAAAAATAAATGGCTGTTGACTGTCTTGTCTTATATCACACCTTGCAGCCTCCGGCATCCACGTCTTATGTCGAACATATCTGCCACCATTGCATCTTACCTTTCTACAGATAAGGTTGAAGTTACTTACATGTAACTATTGTTCTCAAGCATGAGTCTGCAGCCCCCCACACTCCTCTGAACATGTATTATTTACTTTACCCCACCCCTCACACATATGTGAGGAGAAATTGAGACGTTGAAATTCCACATTTTTGTATTCACAGTATATGTATGCACAGTGATGGGTGTACACACTTCAGCATATGGAAACTGAATCAGACATTATGGGCTATGTCCATTACAGATGTTGACAATTCTACCTTTGCAAACATTTGCATTGGTAAGGGTACCATTAAGACGGCCATGAAAACCTGACTTCATTACACAAAGGTTTGATGTAAACGCATCAAGAGAGAGGCAGCATATCAAACAAAAGTGTCAACAATAAAAAATTCAAAGCAGGAAACTGAAGGGCAGGAGTAAGTGGGGCTAAAGAAAAGGATGACAGATATTAGAAACATAAATCTGAGAGGAATAGGAACATATGCTATGAAGGCAGGATAGATAGATAGATGGACTGATGGATAGATGGATGACACAGAAGACTGATCAAAGGAAACCAGTAAGGGAGAACGCTGAATAAGGAAAATAAAACTGGAGAATCATATAAGTACATGAAGGCAGGCATAGGGGTGCATGGAATCTAGCAGAAATGAGTGTGGGAATAAAATGGTGTTAGATGGGAAACAATGAGAGAGAACGATAAGCACGGGGAGGGAGCAAGTCTGAAAGTGAGTAAGAATGATGTTTTGTGTGGCAGTTATCCCACCTCTACTAATTCACTGCCACCTTGTATAGACGCCTTTGGAGGTTTAGGTGGAATGCAGTGGACATCTATTTTGGGGGTAGGATTGTGCCTGGCTAGCACTGAAGTTAAGGCATGGAATATATAACAATTAAGACGCGCCATAAAATCTATCTAGCCCTGTATGTGACTCATCTAAAATTAGTGAATCCTTCGCCCTAGGGCAATTTTAAGACAAGAACCGGGCTTGTTTAAAGAAAGAATATTTTGTACATATAAAAAGATATTTTTATTAAGAAATATGGACAACGTAATAATTGGCACTACTTCACATGACATGCCAAATTCTCCGTTGCAACAAAACAAAGACTCAATACAAATAATTCACCATTTGGGAATAACCAGTAACTAATCCAAGATTATACCCCATGTTTGTGTTTTCTTATTTATTTTTTTTACTTTTGAGTCACCAGTAAATAAAACACAGGTCACATGAACATTTCAATTCTTTTTATCCCACACTAAAATCCCGTAATGCCAAAATGACAGAGCAGCTTCACATTAATGTATTTGAAGTTGAATTTAAATACAATGCAAAACTGTTTGAGCGCTCTTGGTTTTTATCTCCCTGACTGTTTGACAATTTTAGCAAATTTGGAGCACGACAAACTTTTCAAAGCAAACACTTTTACTGGAGACCCTTTTCATCACCATTCTGCATTGCAAAAGAGTATCTAGGATGCCATTAGAGATACTGAACCCAACAACAGTCACCTTAATTAAAGTATATATATGTGTATAGACCTTGATCGGACATTCCCTTTATTTTGGACTGTGATACTGTGTTGTTTGGGTCACTCCTGGCTCACCTTCACACCTCTCGTGAGAGTAAAGTCTTCACCTCAGCCCACCTTACCGCAAAAGAAAAAGGAGGTATATCTCTTAACTGTCCCTGTTGTAACTTTTTGATTGCCTTGTGTTTTGCTTTGTAGAATTATGAGAGCTGAGTGGGCCATTTTACCCCTACTCATCCTTGTATTCCTACAAGACAGAATCCAATTGCCAAAGCCCTTCACTACGATCAGTTCTTGATCACCAGTGTGACTGACAAAGATGCACATGTTATACCTGCAGTATGTTCACGCCCGCAAGTGCCCTGGGGATGGTCATGGAACAGAGATCACCTCTGCCTTGAACACAAGTCTTCATCTCACTGGTGGAGTGCTCTGGAAAGTAAACTCTCCCAAATGAGGTCCAGCAAAATCCTTTGTAAGTGTTTGTTACAAAGTGAATCTAAGAAGTGGAGGAATAACCCTTCTGTTAAAGGCAAACTCCTCCAGGTGATTGGCGTGTCTAAAGCTTGTCTCGGGAGGAAAGCTCAGCGGCAGCATGCTCGCTTTGCAAACGAGACGACACAGAGCAACAAAAGTTTGATCCCTGGGTCCGCGCTTGCAAACCTCTGGGTGTTAAGCGTGTTATAAATAACCAATTACTATAACAATTAGGGGTCCAATCCCTGTGCTTGGAGACAAAAGAGAAAGAGAAAAAAACAAGATGGTTGAACCTTCCTCTAGCTCGTCTGGGCTCCCTCTACCTACAGTAACCAACCCCTTTTCTTTGCCAAAAGCATCAAAGGCCTTTTGGTATACAGAACCCTGGTGTGTGGGTCATCCTTTTGTGAAAGTGTGCACTTTGAGTCATGTTCTCAGGTTAAATTCCTCTTGAGTGGGTGTCACCTTACCCCACAAATGATCAAGAGAGACAAACCCAAAGGTGTTGGTATTGCTGGGAGTAGCTGGAGATAGCCCTTCTGGGGGAATACACTTAACACTTACACAGCTCAGCTGGCCTCACAGGCCTGACACGTGTGATATCAAAAGATTGACATGGCTTAGATAATTATGAAGGATGCTAGCCAGCACATCTCTAACTCAGTTTACATTTACAGATGAACATGACACTAAGATGGCATTCTCAGTTATATCATTTTCGGAACGGGGTACATGTCTTCAATACAGTCCTGGCGTTGCAGAGACTTTGGCTGCCACTGTAGCTGTCAATAGGGCACATGTGACCCGATAACGTGCTCTGTGCCACTGGAGAGCAGGCACTGCAAATTAAGGTACTGGTCCAGCAGGGCAACATGTGAACACTATGCTTTTGGCATCGAGCTCATGAAAGTGAAATCTGATTACCTTTTCTGAGATGGAATTACCTGCATCCTCTTATTAATGAGTTTCAATAAAAAAAACTACAGGATTCCAGCACCCTCGACATATGGCAATCTGTCACAGAGAGGTATAGCAAAATGATCTTTACTTCAAGGCTGCAACAACCATCACTTCTGCCCTCTTTAAGTTGGAATACTGTGTAAAGATAAAGAAAACGTTAGGATGTATTAACAAAAAGTGAAATAGACTTTTTTATTTTAATTACATTATTCATTTTGATGTTTGATTCTGTTTTATTTCCGCACAGCCTTAAGCGTGCACATCCAGGAGAGACCTGGTATCCTGGTCAAACTGTAAATCACAATCTGCTTTTAATTAAAGGAGGTTTGCCTGGCTGAAAGATGGATTTCCAGTGCCTATTTAAATGAAAAATCATGGCTGTAAGTAAGCTTGCACTATATTTTTCACATGTAATGACCTTTTGATGGGATTTCGAAGTGGAAATAAAATTATATGCTCATATCCTGCAAATACATTTGTCTTTTTTATCACAATTCTCTTCCAATATATTGCCTTTGAAAACCCTGAAATGTGGCTGCACCTGTGCAATAGACAACCCCCCTGCAAGAACTTTCTGTCTCTATACACAGGGTTATGAAAACTATTAGAATCTATACTATATATACTATCGGCCTCATTAAGAGTTCGGTGGTAGGTGGTAAAGTTGGCGGTACCAAATTATGAGTTTGGGCCTGGAGTGGAAGATTTACCTCCAGAAAAATCCTGGAGGTAAATCCTCCAACTCAGCAAAGAAGAATCAGGAGAATCAGTGGAATTCTGCAGCATTAATTCACCAGAAAAGCTCCATTGAGTCCAATGACCTCAAAATAAATGGGGAATGGCACCGCTACCGGCGGAAATTCCGCCGGACCAAGTGGCAGTAATGGTAATTTGTTTGTGCAGTATTGAAGTATATTTACAGCTGAGATACCGCCCAACTCGTATTGAGGCCCATATGTACTCGAATACGTATTTTGTTTTTCTTTCAGTTATTAAAGATGCAAGAATAAGAATGCCTTTTATGCAACATGTATAATACAGCTAATTGAAAAACACACTCATCTTAGACATATGTTTGTACCCTGCAAATACAGTTTTGAAAGCCTGCAATTTGGACACAGCCCTTTATATTTTCAAATTTGGAAAATGAAGTAGTGTTACTTGGGTTTTAAGTAACATCTGTAATAAAGCACATTGAAGTCGGAGGATTCAGGCACGAAGCAATTTACAAAAGCGTTACATATTAATGAGTTAAAATACAATTAAGAGAAGGTCTGCTTCTGTGTAGGTGTATTGTCCATTGTGAATCAGATTGAATGTTGTTGAATCCAGTAATTAGGTTTACTGAAAATCGAGAGATGTTCTACAAGATTTGTCTATCACACATTTTGAAACCACTTTTTCTTTAAAAAATCTGATCATTTCATTCCAAATAGATTCAATTTCGTTCAACAACCAGTTTTCTACTGTCACAAAGGTATATATTTTTAGAGAGCTGATACTTTTCAATAATAAGTACGTTTTAGTTTTTTTCCTTAGGGAATTCAGATGACAGTGGGGGCAGATCACAATCTCTGCGAAGTATATTTTTTCATTAAAATCTGCCAAATGACATTTGAAACAACAATTGCATGGATAATAACAAATGAGCACCTGAAAACATTACCGCTAGGTAGTCAAGATTTATGGCTCGGATGTCTAGCAAAATGCTTTTAAATATTTGTATGCTTTAGGAAGTGGGTGTCGGGTCCTACATCCATACACATTGATAATATGAGTGCTATTAGAATGTGTAATCATAAAATGTATTATGAAGATGCTTGACAGGTAGATTTGTTCAACCACCTAAGAAAATATATTAAAAAGCTAACCAGTCCGACATAGCATATGCTGCTCTAGCATATCTTAAAGGTCAATATCAGTCCGTTATTCATAGGGTATTTCTCTTCTGTCCCCTTCATAATATCTGAATTACTACTGATCACTTCCAGGAAGGGGCATAGGTCCCTGTGACCTATTAATGGTCACCACTGTTCACTTCCAGGAAGGGAGCATAGGTTCCCGTGACTCATTAATGGTCATTGAAAAGATGCTTCTCTAAGCAGCAAATGGGGGGTAGATCTCTTTCCTCCGGTGGAGACTCCCTTTGGATTGGCCTCTCTGCCCCTCTCAGGCTTGATCCAGATCTACTTAAGTTCTGGAAGCTCATCAAGACCCTCCCTTTCTCTTCTTCCTTCCCTCTCCCCATCCCGTGCTAACACCCCTGTCTGCCACAGTGAATGGCTGCCTTGTTCCCTCTGAGTTCTACAGGGCACCAGCCCCCCTCTGCCCAGTCCATACCCCCTCCTCGCACTTAGCATGTGAAACCTCACCTCATTCACCCCATGCAATTCCTGACACTTGCCCCCCTGGCCTCCCCCTAGCACTCGCCTAGGCCCTCTGCTCTCTTCCCCACCCCTACCACACCCGCCCTTTTCACTTGAACTCTCTCCTCTTTACCCTATACTTTACTTCCCACCCTAACACTTCGCATTTGTTGGAGTTGGCACTCCCCCGACCCCTCCTCCGAACATCTTGCTACTGCACTTGCATGATCAAAATGTCACATGCCTAGTAGGACTTTTATTGTTATATTTCTCCCTTGCTACCACCTGCCACACATTTCTTGTCTCGTGACACCTTGAAACACCATTTGTTGTACAGGTGCCTTGCAAATATTAAATAAATAAATATATACATAAATGGAGCTGCTGTTCACTCCTAGTGACAGGTAGTTAGTTGCAATGCCACACTCAGCTGCAGGACAAGGATGCAATCTGCCCCCTGGGAGAGGGGCATTTTTTTTATAGGTTACACCATATTATTAAAATGTAATCAGAACACTATCGATGGACCCACATATGCAGGGTGTTTACTGTACAGCCAACACAACAACTGCCTATTTAGGAATAGTGTTGCTCCTTCACTTCGTGAACCTTCTGCCTATGAAGGCTGGAGGTTTTTGTACACATGTAGATTGTATATGTGGTAAAATGGCTGCACATTGGAAAACACCACCGTCTTTCTGGAGAGGGAACTCCTGACCATAGTCATTGGACCTTAGAACTGAGGTCCTACGAAACACATCTTTCAAACTCAGGGAGCAGTGGAGCAGGACAGGATCCAGAGTATTTGATTTGATTTGATTTGATTTATTTATTTGTAGAGTGCGCTCTTAGATACAGTTGCACATGTACAAGGATACTTACAATATTTACAATAAGATGATATTTTTAACAGTAAGAAAAAAACGCAGATATTATGATACAATTTACAAATGAACAGCAGGGCAAGGTTACAAACAGTTACCCTAATGCAAGGAGAGTAGATATATATCGAAGAAGCTAGTGATCACAGGACACAAGCCAGATCTTGGCTTTGTGTTTAAAGAAGTGGAGCGATGGCTCAGTCCTAATGGGGTAGGGCATAGAGTTCCAAAGTTTAGCGGCGAGGACAGGGAAACTCACACCGCCCGCTTTTTGGAGTTTAAATCTAGGTATGTTGAGGCTATGCAATTGGGCAGATCTCAAGGGCCGTGCTGAGGAGTGGTGGGTAAATTGGTTTGCCAAGTAGGCCGGGGCCTGATTGTTCACGCATTTATGTGTGATGGCGAGAGTTTTCAGAGAAATTCTTTGGGAGACGGATAGCCAGTGTAGGCTTTGTCTAGTGTCTGATATATGAACAGATCTAGGAAAGTTGAGGGCAGCCTGATGGCATTGTTTTGGATGACCTGAAGTTTGTTTAAATTGTGTTGACCAGTCCCTAGGTATAGTGCATTGCAATAGTCTAGTATGGACATGACCAAGGTCCTGGCGAGCGTAATGCAGTTTGGTGTGGTAAGAAAAGGGCAGCAGGCTGAGATCAATTTGCAGGTGTAAGCCGAGTCAGCAATGACTGCATTGGTTTGTCTGTTAAGCGAAAGGATGAAATCGAGGTAGATTCCGAGAGTTTTGGTGTTGTTAGAGACCTTGATTGTGTTAATTAAAGGCTCTGAAGGCCGGGTTCAGTTTATTGATCCGATTCTGTGAACCCAGGATGAGGAGCTCTGTTTTATCATCATTAAGACAGAGCTCATGTTGGGCAATCCAAGCCTGTATGACTAGATAAACCTTGTTGAGTGCTTTAGTGTAAATAATGTGGTCACCCATGATCAGAATGTGTATCTGGGTGTCGTCAGGGTAGTTAGTGTAAGTAACACCCAGATAGTCAAGTATGTCAAATAATGGGTTTTTGAACACATTATATAGTGTGGGGGAAAAGCAAGATCCTTGTGGGACCCCACAAAGGACTGGTGAGGGGTCGGCTGGGGCAGAGGGGGAGAAGACCCTCATGGATCTGTTGTTCAAGAATGATCTGATACTGGTGGTAGCTTTGTCCGAGAAGTGAGCAGCAGTTTTGAGGTGTTTACAGAGGATGTCGTGGTTGACAAGGTTGAATGCCGCTGATAAATCAAGGAGAAGTAGCAGGGCTAATTTGCCATTGTCTTTAAGGTCCATAAGCGCAGTCTCAGTTCTGTGCCTGGGACGGAAGCCGGATTGTCTTAGGCCAAGCAGCTGGTTAGATTCCAGGTAATCCTGAATCTGCAGGTACGCCGCACGATCTAAAATCTTGAATATGAAGGGGACGGTGGTGATGGGCCTGTAATTAGTTGGTATGCTGGCATCCAATGTCGGTGTTATTAAGAGGGGAATAACCCAGGTGTCATAGAGGTTGTCAGGACAATGCCCGTGTTGAAAGAGGAGTTGATAAGAGCAGTGATGAAAGGGGCTAGTTCGTTACCCGCATCCTTGATGATAGGGGCGGGACAGGTATCGCCCTGACAGTTGGAAGGTTTAAGTTTGCTGATGATATTTTCCACTTCTGGAATGGTGAGGGGTGAGTAGCTGAATGTTGTGTGAGTGTTTATAGGCGAGGTGGTTGAAGGATTAGGTAATATGGTATTTTGGAGGCAGTTTTTTTTGTTATTGATTTTCGACTGGAGCATATCTATCTTATCTAAGAGTGTTTTTTGGATGTTAGAGCACCATGCACTGTCTTTGTGCTCTCCTACATGTGTCAGGAGAGGAGGAAGGCGATTCTAGTTCCTTCACGATTTTGAATAGCTCCTTCGTATTAGATTTGGCTTGTGTAATGTGTATATTGTATGTCTGTTTTTTTGCAAGGAGAATGGCTTTCTTATATTTGAGAGTAGCAACAACAAGGTTGTCTTTGTTCGTGATGCACGGGAGGCTTTTCCAGCGGGTTTCAGACATGCGTTTTTCTTTACAAAGCGCTCTCACTTGTGGTGTGAACCAAGAATTGAGGTGTGCACGTTGTTTAGGTTTCCTGAGATTAGAGGGGGCTATAGTGTTAATAGCCTTTAGCTTAGTGCTGTTGTAAACGTCCACAAGGTTGGTAGGGTCTGTACATGATTGTGCGATTTTCTTAAGCGTGGGCAATATGATGGGTGGAAGTTTGTCCCGGGTGATATCCTTTTTTTTTCTAGTGGATATGGTGGGTGCAATGTCCTTTTTAGTATGTGAGTTGTTGGCTAGGATGCTAAAGGTGATAATGTGGTGATCTGACCACGCACAAGAAGTGTTCTGTTCTATGTTAATGTTGAAGTTGAGGTTGGCTACCCAATCGAGTGTCCGGCCTTTATTATGAGTGGGTTCACATGCTCTGCGTGCAAAGCCTAAATTAGAGAGAATACTTGCGATTTCCAATGCAGGCTGGTCATTGGGGTCAAGAAGTCCAAGGTTGAGGTCGTCAAGTAAGATGATTTTGGAATTTGTTTTAATTTTGTCAAGTAGGATGGAGTTAAGATCCTCATTAAAGTGTTGAGGGGTCCTGGTGGTTTGTATATGAGATGCAGAGTAGCTGTTTTGTTACGAGAAATACCGAGTTTGACAGATAATAATTCAGCTGACTGAATTTATGAGTAGGGTGATATTCTAATGTTGACAGTGTCTTTATGTATAATGGCAACACCACCGCCTTTGGTCTGACCTGATTTATGGTCGCATCTGATAATAGAATAACCATTGGGTAGAGCGAGGAAGAGGAGTGGGCCAGATGCAGCATGAAGCCATGACTCCGTAATAGCAATAAAGTCGAGGTCATGGGTAGTAATAAGATCCGCAATGTCAAGTGCATGGGGAGGTAGGGACCTTGCATTAATGAGAGCACCCTTGATCTTTATTTCTTTAAGGGTATTGTTACTGAATGGTGGTATCGTGGTGGGTGAAATGACTTTCACTGTAGGGTGCGACATGCGCATTTGGCGGGGTGAAATCTGGACCTGAGTCCGGAGTTTCTGAAGAGGACAGAGCAGGGTCGGTTAGGTGTTGGTTTGGCAGCAAAGTGCTGTAACCAAAGGGCTGGGGAATTAAGGTACAGATTGTGGACTGGGTCAGAGGAAGTGAGGAGAGTGTTGGGAGTAGATATGGGAGTAGGTGAGTTGAGGGGGTAGGTACTGAGGTATTCACACATTTTGGAGGCTGTGTGGCCGTGTGGCAGAGATAAGATGTACCTTGGTGTCTTCGAGAAGGTAGAGCAATGGTGAATAATGCAATGTGGCACAAGTATAGGCTCTTGAGCATGTGGTTTATCCAGTAAAGTGAGGAGACAGAGGGCTATGAGGAACAGCAGCAACTGCATGGTGCGCAAGTAAGTGAGTGGATGTGACAAATGCGGCGGTTAAAAGGCTAGACCCAGAGTCAAGGTGCTAGTCCCAGGGGCGCAATCAATAGGTCAGTGGGATAGTCCCAAATGCATAGAACCAGTGAATGATAGGCTGGTCACACAAGGCACAATCAATAGGGCCGGTGGGCTAGTCCCCAATGCATAGGTCCAGTGAATAATAGGCTAGTCACACAAGGCACAATCAATAGGGGTGGTGGGCTAGTCCCCATTGCATCTAACCCTTACTGGTAGGCTGCTATCATGCATTAAACACAGAGTATAGTGGTTGTCAGTACAGGTACATAACCAATGTCATACTAGTCAGGTTTAGCAGAAGGTAGCAGTGAAGATTAGTACAGTTGAGCTATTAAGGCAGAGGTGGAGTACACCAGTCAGTGATCTGAGCACTTATCAGCACAAATAATGGCAAGACATAAGACTAGTGGATTAACACGGTCTGGATATTACATGCCGGAATAGGGCAGATGGTAGGCAAAGTATGTGGGTACAGAAATAATCGGGAAACACTAGACGGAAGAAGAGCAACGCTAGGCAGTACAATATGCTCTTAGAGCATAAAGGATTGCAAAAGAGAGTGGGTACTTACAGGTTGGCCTTTCAGGTGCACAAGTATGCATGATGCAGAGATTACATAGGGCAATGTTCGTGTAGGTAGTTCAAGTTACGATGTAATAAAATGTCAGCCATGTAGTTTGGCATGCTGGGTTAAGCTGGCATTCTGTGGCGTAGGCTGGGGAGTGTTTCCATAGCTCAGGTGATTGTATAGAGAGGTAGTGGTAGCAGTTGGAGCACAGAACAACACTCGGAGTGGTTGGAACTGTGGCGGAGCAGAGTGCATATACCTAATCATTTTGCACTGAAGGGGTTGTCGGGCTGCGCTTCCATGCGCTCAACAGGGCCTAATCTGGTCGAGGGCCGGCTTACGCCTGCCGGTTGAGGATTCTGGGCTATAAGCTCAGTGTTGCCAGGCAACAGACAACACAGCATCACTCTCAAGCCGAATGTTAGCGTCGGCCATCTTTAAGGCAGGCGCTCACGGGGAACAAAGGCAACCCGCTGCTGTTCAAGTGAGGGGCCTGAGACGGGTAAGCACCGGGGCTCACCTATGTGATGGTAGATAACGAAAAAGAAGTTAGGGGATGTTGCTGGAGCCTCCGTGTCTCGATGCAGGGTAGAACTGAGATAAGTGGACTCCGAGCCACGTGTGCAGCTGATGGGCAAACGCTGCAGCTGGAACTGCTCCTGGTCTGGCGGGGCTATAGAGGGGCTCCTGCCCACTCCAGGACTGCAGATCAATCTAACAACTCTGGCAACTACAAGTAATTCAAGGGAAGAGAAATAGAGCCATATGCTAATACTGTGGCCGGTCAAAGTTTATTTTCTGCTTGTTTAATTGTTAACATTTCCTGGGTTCCCAACTTTGCAAAGTTGCTAATGTTCTTGTATGCTTTTTGACTTCGTAGATGGCAAAGTGATATGCTTGCACCATCAATTGGTCACATAAAATCCCACCAAATACTCGGTGGAGCTACACATTTCACACATATATATGAGCTTGAAGTTAACGAAATACAGTTGTTCTCAAATTCTGTAACCCCATTTGTGAAGTATGTTACTTGGCAAAGACCATTTGACATAAAAACAAAACATGCACCCCATCTCTTTTCCATCAAAAATGTATAAATAAAAAGTTAACCAAAAAGTAAGTGATTTGTTCTAACATCAGTAATAAGTAATTGCCTTTTTTTTAGAATTAACAAATAAGAGGATTCTACGACACACAAAATTATTCAGCCAAATGTTACCAATGGATGGACTTACTAATCATTCCCAAAGTGGTTATTGAAAGTGTGATCGCGTAAAACCTAGATCTTAAAGGTGAAGTCTCAAACATGTGCACTGCGTTAGTGATATTCAGTTAAATCAATGAATGCTCTGATCTGTTGTTGGACTTTGCTATTTGCGTGCAGCATATCATTCATTCCAGGGTATTTATTTCTGCCAAAATCAGGTGAACTAAATACCTGCTCTATGTGGGAGTTTGAGGTTCCTGCTCTATCTGGGAATTGGTATCTTTTAACGTCAAATCTGCATTCTGTATTGCATGATGGATTTGGTTCAGGTGGTGCATGTGATCTTTCCAAATGCTGTGAAAAATAGACATGTCATGTAGGTAGGTAGCTTTACAATCGTACAGCCTCACCAGGACCTGATTTGTAATACTCTGGTATGTGTCAGGTGTAAACATGTTTTAAACTCAAAGGACATCACAGTAAACGGGATGAAACTTGCAGTTGGGAAAAAAGTATGAGCTTTCTTTGGTGTCATCTTTTAAGCCCACTCCTATTATCCATTTGTGAGATCAAAGTTACTCCTTTATTTGGCAGCTTCTGATTTATACATATACGTGTGCACTTTTGGTATAGGTGTGTCTCTGATTTAGGAACACTTTGAGTCCTCTGTAATATACACAGCTGGAAATTGTGCTCCTGCAACAAATCTACTCAATGTATCCTCTCTCCCCAAGTGATCCTGCTAAGCTTAACACCGCCAGAGGACATGGCATGTGGAATGCCATGGGAAGTTACTCCCCCTTAAAGGACATGCAATCCCTAAACAGGGAAATGTGTTGCCCTTTCTTGTCTCAGGAAGCTAATATCTTCATTGGGTTAATGGGTATTGCATGACACAACTGCAAATATCCCTAGACAACTGGATGGTGTGTTTTTTGACCATTTACTGTAAAGTTGTCCCATCTCGTTGCAGGGAGGAACACGAAGGTCCTGTGAGACCAACACAGAAAAGAGCTTTGAAGGAGGCGACAGAGGGAAGCCTGTGGAGTAAGGCAGAGAAGGGAACTTCCTGCTTCACATGATAGCCAGGAAGCAGCATCACGCACACAGCATGTAGAGCGGAAGAGATTGCTGTAAAATTCCATGTAACAAATCATGTTAGGCCTTGTTATTTACTGTGAAAACATCCAATGTTGGTGTAGCTGGTCAGCTGGCATCACATTTCCTTAGACATGTTTCTTTCAAATTATTTGCACAGAATGTAGTTTATATGCACACATATATTTAAATGTGGAATTTTTCTTTGCTCCTTTTCTTTTGTAAAGTTTTCATTACACAGCAAAATATCACATTTTTACAAAGCTAATGCTCTCAAAATTGGATGCCGGTCACTGTCAGTAGTAAAGAAAATCGCAGGCCTCAAAGAGCTTGTAAAGGCTGGTGACGGGTATAAAAGAACTCCAGTCTAAAAGAAAGCTAGAATGTGGGTAGGTAAAGCACAAGGATATACTTCTAATAAGACCAAAGTGAGTAAGGGCAAAGTATGGATAATAATTGCAAAAGTGGGGCAAACAAAACACATTATTGCCAGTGTAACCATCGGTTTTAACAATAATTCTATTTGGATGTATATGCACCACTCATAACACCAATATCATAATGACTCCTGTTGTTTTCCCATCTCATTACCATTTATTAATACATTAATACCCATGAAACTGTAGATGTATTCTTTTCACCATTTGACTTCACTGATGCTGAGTTAATGGAAGCATCCCAATGTGAAGATGCAATTGAGATCCAGCACGAAACTATAGTGTCTTTTATGCCTGTAAACCCCGAAATCTCACCAGAGCGTTGTCTTGAGGCAGAATCTGCTGCTGACAACGCTCTCAGGACCCAGAAGATGGCGGAAGTATGCAACTTAAATTTACTTGCGGGATACAGTGATACATTGTCCACAAAAAAAAGGACGATCCTAAAGTAAATCATCAAATGACTTCAGTGGATCATGAGCCGATGTTTTTCCATCAAATCCCGGAAGACCCCAAGGAGAAGTCGACCTCAAGTAAGAAGAGACTTTCTTAGCTGATCTATAATTGCAGTATCCACCCTGGCAATCAGAGTGCAGCAACAGGACTTAAAGGAAACTTAAACATACCTATAGCGACCGGGAGCATCTTCTTAACTCCCTCAAATGAAGAGGCCCGTAAAGGTATTACAGATGAAGCCACACAGCAGGTTCTGCATCCTAAGTCGAGTGTGCAACTAAATAGAAAGGCCTCTTCTAGTATGCCGAGAAATGTAGGCACACGGTCGACATTTATTTATTTTGCATTTGTAAAGCGCACTGCAGCCCTTAGGCATTGAGGCGCTATGAGAAGGCTTAGGAAGGCTTGATTCAGGTTTCCATGAATGCGGCCCCAGCAGAAACTTGAAAACAGAAACGAGTTATGGTTAACAATGGACATTTTCATGAAAGTTTCAAGGCAATTAGGCAAAAAAGCAGTACATTGTCAAAATCATGTTACAGTACACATAACATAAGTTGCTAGACAAAGGCCCTCATTAGGACTCCGGCGCTAAACCATGGTGCTATTAGCACCATGGTCCATGCCGGAGTCCACCATGGAGAAATAGGGAATTACCACCCCATTCCAAGGTTGGTGGGGCGGTAATTCCTCCTTTCTCCATGGCCCTTCCTCATTCCCATTTTTGCCCCATAGGGCTGAATGGGAATGGGGAAGGCGGCAATTACGGTACCGCAAATTGCGGTACCGTAATTGCCATCAAGGTCCCTTTGCAGGTCCCTACTTTAACTACTGGTCCAGACCAGCCGTTCAGGTCGGGAGTCACAAAGGGACCTTGTAGTAAGGCGTTAAGGGGTTAACGGCGCCACAGCCTTTTACGGCGCCGTTAACCCCTTAACGCCTGGGTCCTAATGAGGCCCAAAGAGTCTAGTTTTGATGGCCTTCCTGAAGGTTGCATGGGAGTCAATCCCCCTGATGGAAGGGGGAAGGGAGTTCCAAAGCGTAGCCGCCATGTTGGGGAAGCTTGTACCGCCTGCTTTCACTCTGTGGGTAGAAGGTACAATGAATCTTTTGGTATAGGCCGCTCTGGTGGGCCTAATGGGAGTGTGCAGGCTAATCATTTGAGCTAGGTAAGGTGGTGCATGCACTTGTGCACCGGGGCGAATGTTTTGAAGGTAATTCTCTCCTTGACGGAGAGCCAGTGGACCTTCCTCCTGACCTCCGAGATGTGGTCACGTCTTGAGATGCCTGTTGCGGCCCTGAAGGCATTATTCTGTGCAAGTTGTAGTTTGGCCAGGTTTTTTTGGGAGGTGCCTACCAAGAGGGCATTGCAGTAGTCCAGCCCTGATCCAATTATTGCCCTAGCTATGGTGAGGTAGTTTAGTTGGGAAAGATAAGGTCTGGCTGCATTGAGGACTTTAGAGTGGTACGCTGCAGAGGAGACAATTGCGTCTAACTGTCTATTCATGGATAAGTCAGGTTCAATGTATACGCCCAGCGTCTTGATGACTTTGGAAACAGCGATAGGGATGTTATCTACTGTGAATGATTGGTATTGTTCATCTAGTTTCCCCAAGGTGGAGGGGCCCCAATCCGCAGGTGTTCTGTTTTCTGAGGCAAAGCCAGTTTTTAGCCATTCAGGATTGAATTGTGGAGTAAATGGTATTGAGGGTTTTCAGTTCAGATATCATCTACACATTCATTTAGAGAATCAACCGTTGTTCCAGCAGCAAATGCATCTTTAATCAGTGACTTCCACTCAAATACTGTAAATAGTATGCATTCAGGTGTGGATGAGCATTCTGGGCCTAGATCAAAACCAATTCTCTCTTCTGCAGCAGCAATTCAGATTTATAATAATGTACTGGTGGCCTTATCAACTGCGTTGCTTCCTTTCTTTAAAATGTATGAATCCTTGCACGAAGCTTTCAGGAACCAGTCATCGCTAATAATAAGTCTAAAAGAAAAGATGGAAAAGTTTGATTCCATGACCACGTTTCTCCAAGCTCAATTATTATGTGAAGCGGATCAAACGGTACGATGACAGGAGCGGTTGAGCGATCTAGCTACTCGACATCATTGTCAGAACAACACCTTGTCTGACGGTCTGCTAGAAGCAGTTAAATGGATGCGTCATTCCACCTTTACGATGCCGCAGAAGGCGGAGCACACATCAGACCAAGGACCAAAAACTGTTGAGCCTATAGGAGCGTCGTTACTCCAGACACAACGGCATACCCTACATTTTAGTGATATCGATGAGAAGAAAAAATCCACGACAAATATAGAAATGAAAATTGTTAATCCACTCAGAACTTCTGGTGAAAATGTTTCACGAGTTGTCTTACAATTGGAGGATAAGCAACCAAACTTTGAAACCTTAACAGGCAATTGCGAAAATGAAACGACTATTGAAAAAGAACCAACAATGGGGATACTTGAACAGACCATCAAGTCAACTCAACAAAATAACTGTAAAACCTTTAGTTCTACTTTGGCAAGCCTGATGGTCTCATTTGTTATATTTGAGGGAGCAGCCAAATCTACCACTCTAAATTCGAAGGCCATCCCTGAAATTACCACAAAAACACTTAACTCACAGGGTTAGTCTTCAATTAAAGGAGCACAAGGCGCCAAAAGAGCATAAGACGCTACGAAACAAAGGAAGTATATCAGAAACATGGCTCCTTCAACGAAATCAGGGCTGTTCTGCAGAAATGAGACGATCGATCCTCGTAATTCAACAGTTAGTCAAACTGAGGAAAAGTTGATATCCTGTCAACTTCGTTCAACTCTTCCTCCAAATAAAAGACGAAGATCAGAATCTGAAATCATTAAGTCTGCGAGTGGGTCACCCGGGTCAGCCATTAATCTATGTGACCTTTCGACTTATTCTGACGAAGAAAAACCATGGGACGAATCTCCTGATCAATTAGCGGCCCAACCTCCTGTGGCAAATGATGCCGTAGGGGATGGCCCATTGAGGATTAGAAAACCGTCTGTGCAGTGCGACAAGTACTCGGATGGAAATAAGGAAGTACCTGATTGTAATTCCAACATGATCTCAAATCTGAACCCAAAACAAACTACAATTCAAAAAAATAAGCAGACTCACTATTCCTCTCGTGTCCATCTGAACTCAAGATCTAGAATGGTGACACCAACTTACAAATTGAGATTACAAAATCTTCACTTAGACAACTGTGAATTAATTTTGAATCATCATAATGTGATGAAAGTATTCAATTGCATTCCTTCACTTCGTACAATCATGTCTGATGACATTAAAATAGTTGAGTATGTGACCGAGAAATGCTGTGATCAAGTTCTTCTACACATAATTTCAGCCTCGGTCCGAAATACCATTTTGAAAGCTTCAGAAGAATTGTTAGTTTTTGGATTTGATATAACCCTTGAACCAAATCCCACTAAACCTAGTGTGGTAGCCTTGAGCCCAAGGACCGGGACTCAGAAAAACCACGCACAAAGACGTGCCGATGTACGAATAGCAATGACAATTCCATCTTCTATGCAACACTGTGACGACAATTCTTTCAATAGACTCGCAAAGTTGGAAGCCAATCTGAATAAACTAGCGGTTCAACACTAGCCATGACAGGAGGCGAGTGAGTGCTTGTGTGAATTTCTATCCTGGAACACAAGAGGATTCAGTCATTTATTCAACAACTTTGACGCCGTGTTAGAAAACGTCTTCGTAATCTCTCTTCAGGATACCTTGTTAAGTGGGGCCCCATTAAGGCATGGCTACGTCACTTTATTAAATCCAGCCATCAAAAATCCTATAGGAAGACCATCTTCGGGTCTCCTGATGTTAATAAAAATCAACGCATGGTGGTCAATTGTGGACTCATTCAGTCCCAATCCTTTTATCCAAGGAGTTTTGCTTCGGACAAATGATGCAAACATTCTAACAAGGAAGCACTTGCTTATAATAAATGGGTACTGGAACCCTGAAAAAATCAGTACCAAGATGTTTCTGAACACAATTACACAGCACATGGACAAGGCCCTAACTACATACAGGAATCTTTCAATTATATGCTGTGGGGACCTAAATTGTACATGGTTTAAAATCGACCATGTAAGCCAGTTGTTCACACCTTTGCCAGGTGATGAGGTAACCACAAGGGGACAGTTGTGGAGATTCGCACTCCAAAATTGTAACTGTAAAATGGTCAATGGAGACGTGAAAGGGGATCAACCACCTCACGCAACTTGGTCATACTCAAAATCACGAAAAATCACAGATTAATTTTGGGTATCTCAAAATTTATTTGAACAAGAACTGACGCTTGCAGTATGTGAAATGACAAATAGTGACCATGATCTCCTTCAACTCTCCTGCATGATTGAATGGACTAAGTGCACTAAGAAATATGAAATTTCATTGCTGGTCAACGCCAGAGGTAACCGTCTTCGGATCAACGGTCCTCAAATTCAAATCTTGAGTCAGCGATTATTTAATCAGAACACAGCTCTGTCGGTTGACTACGCTCCGCTACTCTCAAACATCATCACCGTCAAAGCATCTGACCGAGTGATGGGAATAACGCACAAACATCTATCAACCCTGATCCTCACAAATGCTAAGAGAGTGATGAGATGAGATATTAGAGCACTGTAAAAGTCCAAGAATATTAACGCTTGTGGGATGGACATCAAAACCGCAATTGGGCAGAACCTAACAACCATCGCCCGATTGCTCTGTTGGAGACCATAGGAAAATGTTTTGCCTCTTTTCTGCGACAAAGACTAGCTCTGTGGACCAGGCAAGAACAGATTAATGACATCCGACAAACTGGTTTCACTAAAGAGGTCGGTGTGGAAGTCAATGTTTTGATATTGAATATATTAAAACTTGAAACTTTAAAGGCAAAAAAAATATATATTTGGCATTTATTGATTTACGTGGTGCTTTTGACAGTGTAAATCATGGAAAATTATGGCAGAAAATGTTAAATTGGAACTGCCCTCAAAACTTATTTGAACCGATTAGAGCTTTACACTCTGACACAGTCATTTGGATACGCTTAAACAATAAGGGTGAGTCATCAAAGAAAATACCTACAACAAAAGGCGTGAAACAGGGATGCTCCCACTTAGAACAAGTCCGTTGCTTTCCGCCAAAACTAAATAACATCGAAATTGGATGTATAATTTATGCTGACGATCTTGTCTTAATGGATTCAGCGCAGATTGGCCTACAACGGCTACTAACTAACTTACAAGAGTATTTGAGTCGCAATGACTTGGAATTAAATACTGAAAAGACCAAGATCATGACCATTGGGGTATGTGGAACGAAAAAGCAGAAAGCCTTCAGATGGAAAATCGATGGTATTCCACTAAGCTTGGTCAACTCCATAAGATATCTTGGCATAATGTTTAATACGTCACTAAATGAACATCATTGGAAGCCGGACCTTGTAAATCGGATGACTCAACTCAGTATTCAAGGATCAATGATGAATAAGAACTATGGGAAATTTACTCTTGCCTCGGTTCGTATTTTCTACTTACAAAAAGTAGTTCCTGCAATTACCTTCGGGTCTGAAACTGGGTGGAACATTGATGCACTGTTTTGGCAGAAGCTAGAACGTTTATTCTAGAGGATGGTACCTAGATGAGTATTTGACTAGAACCATGCCTCCCAAGTATATTGAAGCCTATCCAAGCACTAACATGTTTCATTCTTATTTAATGATGAAATTCAACACCACAGAAGCATTGGAGACAACAGGTGATAGAATGGGAATTCCATGTACATCTAGGAACTGTCGCTTATGTGTTGTAAAAGTTGTTGTCACTTTATCATCTTATTATGTGTTGAGAAAGTTTAAACGATTTGAGAATCATGTGTTTTAAATCTTATAACAATGGAATTGTAATGACAGAGATATCTGATCTGTGGATGTTTTTTATGAGAGGAAATTATATTAATCTTATATATTATATTGCAGTATTTTATTTAAAGATTGTGGTGACTTTAAAATGCTTTGAATGATGTAATTTGGAAATGAATATTAATTTTAGATTATTGTATTAAGGTTGTATGTCTATGTGTTATACAAAGCCTTTTGGATAGATGTATATCTAAAAAAAAAGTGTATTCTGCCGTCGGGTACTGAAGTTACCCTCTTACATTTCAATGACTTTGCTACTATATGTGCTATCGTTAAACTCATTGTATGCATGTGTCATGTGGAAATCTGTCATGGCGATGCGTAAAATGAACTTGAAACCTTCTATTCTGGCATATCAAATATTTTCATCTAGACCAGGATGTGGGATGCCAGGTCTGTTAGACGAATGGCGACAGCTTCTGGAAGAAATTCTAATAAACACTGATTTAAAACTACATGACTTGATAACACAACTCCAACGTGTTGGATCCAGAATCAGGATTCGCGACAAAAGATGTCAACTTCTTTGAAATCAGGCATTGGAGCTCACAAATTAAACGCCCAGTGTCGATACCTAACAAATTGCCCATCACGACATTATCGTGAGCAATTTCTGAGGCTACGTTTAAATGCACTGAAGACTAAGGAGATGCTACGGCTTCGTCACATCAACAAATTGAATGACAATCTCTGTTGATACTGTAAAATTGAAATCGAAACAACAGAACATTTACTTGCAGGTTGCTCTGTGATTATTGTACGGCAGATGCGCCACCTTGGGGGATTTATGCTGTCATGAATAATCAAAACTGGTGGTCATATGCATCCGCGGGACATAATGTCAAACTGAGCTGTGTTGTTGTGGACTTTATGGATTCACTACAGTTGAATGAAAAATCTGTCATATAATGAAATTATTGGAATATTAGTTGTAACAGACACAAAGGACGCCCTTGTGGTTTCTTCAGGCTTTGTTGGTCTGTATAGAACAAAATGTACATATTGAATTGTTAGTTGTAACAGAAGTTCAGTGTCATTGCTGCTTGCATTAAGGGCACACTGATCCGAAGTTGAATAAAAAAAAATAAAAAAAATACCATTTTAAATAGGTTTCCTCAAAGGGCTCTCAACAATCTTGAATGTTGTTACAATCAGTAACTTGAAAGCTCAAAGTAAGAAACAGTGGTCCCTTCCCGCGTATAGAGCCTTCATTGATTTGTCTAAGGCGTTTGACTTAGTCAATAGAACAAAATTGTGGAAATAATTGAAATCTTGGAATATTTCACAAGGCCTGTGCACAACTACACAATGTACATACACTATCCGAGCACTGCACTGCACACTCCCACTGACCCGAGCACCACACACATGCAGCCCCCTACAAAATATGTAAGTGCAGTGCTACCCAAGCATAAAGAGGTCTGTGCTTACAGTGCTGGTGTTCATAATGCTATCTTGCTCTAATGTGAAAACTACAAATAATTGACTGTGGCATCACTGTGCTAGTTGGGCATATTTGAATCTGCCACTGCATATATTTGGCATAATGGTATCTGGCCTTTTTGTGCTAAGTGGATAGAATGGAACCTTGCATTGACATGGTAATTGAGTGAAACATAACCTTGCACTGCTATGCTAAATGGGCATACTATTGCCATAATGGAATCTGGCACTTCCTTCTAACAGGGCATCACGGACACTGGCTCTACTATGTTAATTTTGCATAGCCTTGATAATCGATTTGAGTAACTGGGAATTGGATGATAATTGTGCCTGAACCTGTTGTATTGATATGATGTGATATGGCATTTGTAACGCGCCTATACACAGGTGTTTCAAGGCGCGACGAGGTAGGGAGGGGAGGAACAAGGGGAGACAGACAACGATCCTACTAGGCCAGGTGTCATACAGATCGCGCAAGTGCAGGGAAGGGGGAGGGGGAAAAGTGCAAGGGGAAGGGGAGGGGGGAAGTGCAGTACAAGGTAAGTGGCGTAAAGTAATAAATAAATAGGGCCAGCTGGTGGCAAGTGCAAGGTAAGTGCAGAACAAGTGCTGGGAAAGGGGGGGGGCTGTAGGGATACAGAGACAGTCCCGCAGTGCAGAGGGGTTCCAGTGCATCAGTGCAAGTGGAGAGTGGCTGGTATGATGCCAATACCGGGTGATGGTATGAGTACGTTGGATTTTGATCATAAAACAGTGACATTGTAAGTACTTGTGCTTTTGATTGCATTACTTGGTATAGGGTAGAAATGTATGGTGCATGGTGTGAGTACCAGAGCACTTCATTGTCATACCTGACACACAGTGGTACTTTATGGGCCTATGATGGAATAGCTGGTAAATAGGATGGTTACCTGGAGATTAGCACCAATGCATATACAATACTTATATGTCAGGCCAACACTATTTCCTTTGCCATTGCTTGCTCTAAGTGGATCCTAAAATGTTGCAGCAGGCATGATAATAGCCACATTAGTAATTTCATCTGTCAACCTTTATTTGGACACTATCTATACGGTTCCGTCCCTCTTAAATGCTCCTCCTCCTGATCATCTTTTTTCCAACACTCTCAGCAACTATCCACCTGTCCACCACTCCCTTCTTTTTCCCTCCCCCATTTCCCCTTCTGAACTCTTCCATTCTACCCTTTCACTAACCACCGAAATTATAGTTAATTACCCAGAAATCAAATATGCCCTCCTCTCTGCACACTTCACCATTTTTTCAAGCATCCACAAGTATTCTTCAGTCCCAAAACAGGTGGATATGTTTCTAAGGAATCTTCCCAGACAAAGAGCTTTCTATGCACAGGTGAAGCTACTGCACATCCTCCTAACTGTTCCAGTTTCTTTCTCTAAGGCTGAGAAAAGTGTTAGTGTTTTGCGTCGACTGGACACCTGACCGTGTTCAAGTACATCTCATAAAAGACTGAATTATAGTGTTCTGCAATACATAAAGATATCATGCCTCTGGTAGAAATACAAGCAATAGCAACATAATTTGCTTGGCAATCTAAAGGATGCAAAAATGCACAAAGAAATATATATATATCAAAGCCCCCTTAACCGTTACCTTTAGAGCTTCAAAAAGATGAATAGTACTTTGCTTACTTAAAATCCCTGCTGTAAGATCGCAAATGTTTGAAAGTTAATTTTAGTAGTGAACAAATACTGTATTTCTAGCATTGTGTTGCAGAAAATGTGTTTATAATGATCTTGCTTTGCTTTTTGTGAGAAATCTGCAACTTATTGGAAGTTTGTGTTTTTAAAACTGTCATTATTTCTTTTTCTTTTATTAAGAACAAAGAACACATATATTTAAAGCGCGTAATGGACTGGCACTCCACCCTCCGACGGTTTGGGTTATGCGGTGTCTTTTGCATAGTCCCAAAGGCGTCCCCCCCCCATATTTTGTGTGTCTCCTGCGCGCCTGCATGTTTGCATTGATTGTTTGCATTGTTTGTTCTACTACTTAGAATATTGTGCGCCCCTATAATTTTGGGTAATATTGATGCCAACTGGGCCCAGGTACATCCGCGGACTAATAATACTGTCCACAGAAAAACATATGTGGAAGCGGATAATGATGTTAAAGTGCAACGTTTGTGAAGAGAAATTATAAAGTTGCTTGTAAATTAGGTTGCAGTAGTAAAAGCTTTTGAATTTCAGTGAAAACATTTGCTAATGGGACGTTATGGTTATGGTGCATTCATAAAAACCTATGATTTTCATTGATTTTCATTGAAAACACGTTTGTTCTGATGTCATGTTAGGCAGAAACCTGTGCAGTTCCCTTAGGGACCACTGCAAAAAGCGTAGGACCACAGGTGATGGCAGTAAACCCAATTGGTAGCCGTCTGCACCACCCAGATTTACCTCAAGAAGAGTTAGACAGTATATAGAGTAAACAAAATAGTTACAGAAATACAGTAGCACAAGCAAACACTGACCAGAGCTTGGGTATAAAAGTGTATAATTATTTATTTAAAAACACACTTGTAAAATACACTAACACTAATATGGCAAGCAAGTTCAAACACTGTCACTATCAATATATATACATCCCTGATTACTTATTGAACAAGTCTTAGTTAAAACACCACTTATTTTCAGACAGAGGTGAGCGCCTAACCTAAGATGGCACTCCAATAAGTTAGTTAAAAAGGGAGGGAACAGGCAGAATTAGGAAAGTACACAATACCAACACTCTAAAAAGAACCACAGCAAGTCAGAAAGGCAGAGTCTACTGTTAGAGCAAGAAAGTTCATAGGCCAGGCCCACTCTTGGAGAGAGCAAGGTGGAATGTGTCCAAGATCACACAGTTGAATGATACTTTAAAACATCTTTGCAGATAGTTCAAGAAGGGTTGGATCAGTTCAGAAAAAGTTAGTTAGCAGGTCCCAAGTCAAACCAGGATAGAGAGTCAAGGATTTACGGGACACCTTGATTAGTCTGTTGCAAGGGACACCAGGAGGGACACAGTACCTGAAATGGTGAGAAAGCTCCAGCGGGGGCAGTTGTTCCTGGCAGCAGATGCAAGTCAGTGCTTCATTCAGGGGAAGAGAAGATCTCGACATGGAGGAAAGCTGGAGGTCGTTGCACTGCCAGGGAAGAAACCAGCCGCGGAGTTTCACGGTTAAAAGGTACTACCCTTTTATTCGCGGTAGTGGTGAAGCGTGGCTATCCGCCCGCCG
The DNA here is from genome assembly GCA_002915635.3 of Ambystoma mexicanum. NCBI lineage: Eukaryota > Metazoa > Chordata > Amphibia > Caudata > Ambystomatidae > Ambystoma > Ambystoma mexicanum. Next base: position 839,467,837 of record CM030321.1, on the reverse strand, counting down.
GGGTGCTTGGCATGGGTGATTCAACCACGAAACGATCCTGGAAGGCGAAAAGAGGGCGAACTGGTTATCCCCACCAGTTCAGAGGAAGAAGACTCTCCAGGATGAAGATCTTCTCTGTCGTTGGGAAGTGGTGAGACGGGTCAGCAGGGCTCCACCGGTGGTGTCATTGTTGCAGGTCAGCTCAGCTTCTCCCTCTTCGGATTCTTTGGTCCTGTTGCGACTTCTGAAGTTCCAGTCCCCAAAGCCCTGCTTTCATGCAGAAAACCCCCATTCATCAGTCCTAGCTGTCACTCAAACATGCTAAGTGGTGAGCCGGGCGGCTCACCACTGGGCCAATCACACAAGAGTGTGACTTGAGTTGCCAAGGCAACTCAGTCCAGGGTGCCTAAACCCCCCTCCCACACATCCTGTAGACCCAGACAGAGTGGCACCACTTTAGGTGGCTTCTGTGCAGAAGCCCGCCAAAAGTGGAACAAAGGGCTGGACTTGGGTTGGAGTTACAGAGGCGAACACAAATGCCATTTTAAATCTGAGTCCTGGCAAAAAGACCCGACCGGGGAATAAATATTAAATAAATAACCCGGCGGTATCTTTAACATTGCGCCAAAAAAGTAGTGCGTTTAAAATGAATGGGAAAATCCCATAGGAAATATTCCGGTGGAATATTTTGCGTGGTAACCACTGCCACCAGGCAGAAACTCAACGAGGGGGGACTGCACAGTGCCCCCTCAAAAAACAGACCGAGGGGTAATCTAATTACCCCTACCAGTACTTCCACAATAGGATGGTTTGTACTGGTTCTGTTCCCAATTTAAAACTAGTAAAGTCAATGGTGACTTTACATGCCATGGGAGACAGTAGTGAGTCCCACGGTATGGAGGCTATGTTTGGGGGTCACTATGACACCCCTGTGTTACTGCACTGAGGGTGCTGTGTAACAAAGCTTTCCAAAAATACATGAAACCCTATGGGGTAAAAGACCCCATAGCCCATCAAACACATTACAAAGTAAAAGGATATCTCAAATCATGTCTAAGAGTGGGAGAAAAAGAGTCTCACTCTTAGCAGGAGAAAAAAAATAAAACCCAAAAATCCAGCAAAGCTGCTGGGGGACTCACTAGGTTTGGGAAATTAGCCTTAACAGATAATTCTCCCTAACATGCCATCTTTGCTGTCCTGTATGTTAGCCTATGCAATAATTGATGGTGGCACTAATTGTGGTTGCATAGCGTATCATAACTGGCAAATTCCTTTGGTTTTTCGATTTTACTTTGCAACCATAACGTCACTTCAACAACCATTTCCACTGAATATGTATCTTTTTTACCTAGATGAGATATAATTAGACACCATATGTATATTCATTATCATTGATTGGGCTTGTTTCACATGATGTATCCTAAAGAGAATGAAAAATTACCGTGGTATTAATTAGTGTGTGGGTTTTGATGTATCTTGTTTGAACATTTCTTTGCTATTATGAACTTCGATAATTCACATGTTCAAATGTAACCCACTTTAACAAATAGAGCCAGGAATGCTTTTATTTTTTGTTATAGAATTTACACTATAAAGGCTGAGCTCTTCACATCACATTCTACTAAAAAGTAATAAGGAAGCATCAAACAATATGTAGACAATTCCCACCGATATTCTTAACGTGTACATGTGTCTCATGCATATTCATCACACATGTTCTGCACTCCTGATTAGGGATTGATATTCAGTTGTCTGAAGCGCCTGCCATCTAATTGATAGCGCCTCGTGTCTATATACAGCGTGAGACCTGATGCAGCATATCTATAAATATGCATTAAACCTGAATCCAGCATGAGGTGTGAGAGTATATTCTGCGCCAGTGAAGACATATGGATAATTCAATGAATGCACCATGTTACCTGGTTGTGCCATGCTGCAGGGATATTAATCTGATGGGTTATTCACTAACATGGGGTGGGACTCCACTTATGTTTAAACTTGTAATACATTCTAATATAGCTGGAATACACACACACAGCATTGTTGGCTGGGATAACATTAGATTAATGTCCACACACAGTTTAACCTGTTTGTTATGCACATTTCAATGGGGAGATGGTTGGAATCAAAAGACAAGTAAGCAGTTTTGCTTATTGCTCATGTAAACAATGGGCCTCATTACGAGACCGCCGACCCGGACTTAACGCCACCGGTAAAACCATACCGGCATCGTTTCCGTGACCGTGCAATCATGACCCACGGACCCGGAAAAACCACCACCACAAACCGCCGCCGTAGAGTTAAGGGATCCGTAGAATGCGACGGCGGCGAAACCACCCAGTTACCGGCAACACGAAACACCATGGGCATCAGGAGTACCACAGACATGGAAACACCGCCACAAAAATGGCGGAAAAACCGTGGCCACAGAGGCGGTATCGACGCCACCGCGAACATGACGTTAAACAGTACCAGGTGAGGTGAATCAGGCCACAGGTGCCCCAAATGAGGCCAGCCGGACCAAGCAGGTCACTGGGAGGCTACAAAAGGGCCACACCCAGGCCAAATCCAAACACAACAATGCAGGCAGCAGCAGCATTGGGACTGGGACTATTGGACCTACAGGCAGCAGTGCACATGGTGGCAGCAATGGTGCAGAGGACGATGAGGCGGAGGCAGAGGAGGCGCAGGCGTCAGTTAGCAAACCCTGCACCCATTCCAAACCCAATTGCACAACCGGCACGACCCCGCAGGCAGCCTGCAATACCCTGCATCAGGGCCTCACCCTGGAACCTGACCCCAGGACAGATCCACACATTATACCGGCTGGACCGTCCAACAATCACGTACATCACCGCCATGATTGAGGACGACATCAGCAGCCACATTGGCAACCCCCTCTCCCTCCTGAAGGTGGTGTCAGTACTGCATTTCCTGGAACTAATCAGCACACAGTTGGTGAGCTGCACGGGCTCTCACAACCCTATTTTTCAAAAATATTGGGACATGTACTGGACGACCTGCTGCGCCATGTGTCGGAACACATCGCCCTACCCCGTACACTTGCAGAGGTCATTGCAACCAAGTTGGCATTCCATGCCATTGCAGCCATGCCAAATTGCATAGGTGCATTAGACTGCACCCACATAGAGCTGACAGTACCACGTGCAATGGAGATGGTGTACCACAATAGGAAACAGTACCACTCACTGAATGTACAGATGGTATGTGATGCCAGACTGCTGATTACACATTGCTGCGCACGTTTTCCGGGGTCAACACATGACTCAATGGTCCTGCGGAATTCCACATTGCCACGCTACATGAAACGCTACTCTGGACAAAGCACATGGCTATTGGGTGAGTACAACTGCCAATGCATAGGCCCTGTTGAAGTGTGTTGAGTGCCCAGGCCAATGACCTGTGTAAGTGGGCTGCTACAACTGCACATGCATCACCCCCTGGCCTATGTAATGGACGGTCAGCATAACCCACACATCACATATCTATACATGACCGGTTGCCACAGTACACACCATGCCTAAGGAGACATACGACCAAAGCTACCAACAGGCCATACAAGTTGATCCACTCAATCCAGCCACCCACACTTAGGGCCACTTCCCCCCCAAAACACATGACGGCTGCATATGAGACATCCTGCAACAGCCAAATCATCACAGGCCATGGAATGACTCCCCCATGTGTGCTTGTCATTGCACAGTGCCTTACTTACCAACCACTATCGTGTGTAAGGTCCACTTCATATGCACAGCAAGTAATAGTGCAATGTCCAAATGCCACATCTCGAACAATTACCCATGGATGGCAATCACCTGCCCTTCCGACCACGGCTAGGCCCATATGGATGAATGTATGATGACACAAAATTGCATTGCATCAGATCATGAGATGAACCACAAACACTGATATGTCCCACACATTTACAACCCATGTAGGTGATGCTGGATATGCACTCATGCCATGGCTGATGACACCTGTACGGAGGCCAAGGAACAAGCATGAGGAGGCGTATAACAGAGCACACGTCCGCACACGTGGCATGATTGAGAGGACATTTGGCCTACTGAAGGCCAGGTTTCGCTGCTTGAGCAGATCTGGAGGATCACTGCTCTACAACCCAGTGAAGACGGGTAAAATTGTGCTTGTGTGTGCCATGCTGCACAATCTGTGCTTGCACCGGAACATTCAGCTGCCCCCAGAAGCAGAAGATGAAGATGGGGATGGAGATGGAGATGGGGATGGGTTGGCAGCACAACCTCCCAGGGGTGCGCAAGATGGCCAACAAGCACGGGATGCACTCATTCGCATTTACTTTTGAGAGCCTGCACATTGACAGCAAAGCATGGACATGCCGATACCAGTGAATAAATGATTTTTGTCTGCTAATGAAATGACAGATGTCCACTCATTATGGTAGTTTTCAAAGGCTTTGTATTATCAATTAAACAGGGAAGAAAGTGCATTGGGGAGGGAAGCTGTACACCCAAGACCACCCACCACCCAAACGTTCCCACCTCCAACCAGGCCCCTAACAACTAACCACCTAATGGGCAACCCCCACCACCCAAACGTTCCCACCCCTCCAACACCCAGGGTGTCCCCAAATGTCATGTTGACTGGCATCCCCACATGCCACTATTGTGCGCAGGTGTGTCCTTGCTGGTGGATCCAGTCAACTGACTTGAAAGCCTCCGTGGGCTGCCAGTGGCAGAGCTGGATGGGGTGGTGCTGGCTGAGGTGACTGTCGGTGTAACTATGGGCAAGCATCCTTGAAACGCCTGCTGGGCTACCAACATTGACTCGGCAATGATGGACTGCACACTGTTGCCTTCCCTGACATGGCGTGCCAGGGTAAGAACTGTGGCCGCAAATCGTCCAATCGACCTGGTGAGCCGATGCACTGATGTGGCATTGCTCTCCCGCTGCAGCCTGGCCTCCTCCCGCTGCAGTCTGGCCTCTTCCCGCTGCAGCCTGGCCTCCTCCTGCTGTTGCATGGCCTCCTCACGCTACAGCCTGGCCTCCTCCAGCTGTCTTTTCACCAGCTGCGTCAGGGTGGCCTGTTGTTGCTCGATGTGCTGCAATTGTGTACAGAGCTCGCCCATGGATGGAGTTGGGGAGCCCAAGGGGCTGTGCAATTCTGGGGGGCTGAACTGTAGGCCATGGATGGGTGACAGGCCATCCATGTTGTCCCCCTCACCCTGTTGTACTGCTTCGGCCTGCATGGCCGGGGCACTCCCATCACTTGATGCAGCTTCCTCAGCTTTGCAGATGGGTTGCAAATCATCATCCGGGGCCAGGGTGGGTGGCTGCATGGGGATGGTGTCATCTGCTGGTGTGCCTGCTGCAGCCGGTGTGCCTGATGTTGCCGGTGTGTCTGCTGCAGCCGGTGTGCCTGATGTTGCCGGTGTGCCTGCTACAGCCGGTGCCTGTGTGCCAGAGCAGCTCGCATCATCCTCCTGGACATGAGTACTGCATTGTGCGCCTGCAGGTGGCCGCTGCGTAGCCTCTTGTCCGTCGTCGCTGTCACTTGTCACGACTGTGGGGATACAGAGGGCATGCGGTTAGTTGTGTGGTGTTACGTAATGTGTCCATCACATGCATCAAACATCAAAATCCATGTCCACTTGCAATTCAACACGTTTGACTATTGATACACACAGGTGTGTGTCTCTGTTTCCAGTCAGGCACGCACTGTGTGAATTTCAAGGGATCGTGCTTTGGGGATGTGATACTCGTCGTTTGGCCAGTCAGTGGGTCCATTGAGTCACTCCTGCCCTGTTTGCGGGTCGGACATTAGGAGTGGGTCCATTGGGTCACTCCTGCCCTGTTTGGGGGGGCATTGGGAGTGGGTCCATTGGGTCACTCCTGCCCTGTTTGGGGGGGCATTGGGAGTGGGTCCATTGGGTCACTCCCAATCACACGTATGGCTTTGTACTCACTTACCAGCATCTGCATATGGGCTCACTCCTGCCTCTGCCTCTCCTATGCCGTGGATGCCTTCAAGGTGCATGACACTGCTGCAGTGCTCCTCCCATGATTACAGCTTCAGAGGGGATGCAGGGCCTCCACCAGTACCAGTGCTGTGTTTGCGGTGTGCTCTGATGGGGTTGCCCACCCGGAGCCTGAGGTCATCTCACCTCTTGTGGCACTCCTTCACTGAGCGTGTGGTCACGCCAACCACTGTGCACTTGCGTGCTGTCTCTGCCCACACCTCCTTGCAGCGTTGCTGAGTAGCGTGTCGCTGATCTGCACTAAAGAGCATTTCAGCATGCTCAACAATGTGCTCCACCAGTACTGTGAGTTCAGCCTCACTGAAGCGCTGCTTTCTCTATCTGCGTGCTGGTATCCTTCATGCCATGATGGTGTTGGATAGTTTGTCAGTCTCAGGGAGGTGATCTGACCTGTGGTGTCTGAGGATGGCAGTGGATTGTGCTTCATATAATGGCCGCCTCTCTGTTTCCGTTTTTTTCCCCGCGGTCATGGTATTTCCGCTTCCGGTGTTTCCGTGTCGGCGGGGGCGGACACGGTTCTAGCGCTGTTTTCTGTTGCGCTAAGTCCGCGCGCGTAGGTGTTTACGTGACGGCGGTGACTCCGTTTCCACCTCAGTGTGATGCGCATGACCCACGTGCCGTAATCGGCCCTGATTTCCGCAACCTTGCGGTCACGGAAGCGGAGTCACCGTCGACACGGAATCACCGCATTCCAGCAAAGCGGACTCGTAATGAGGCCCAATGTCTTATTTAGCAAACCACTTAATTTTCATTTTTAAACTTTCCAAATAGGACACTTGCTGCGACCTGCCCTAGTCTGTGCTTGGGCTGATTGGTTCCTAGGGTTGTGAAATACAGGACGACTCACTGTAAATCTCAACCAATGAATTATGATGATATGTTTTGGGTGACAATCATCGTAATAAGTATTCAAAAAACACAAAAACCCCTAAAGGTCAGTTTGCATATAAAACCAGTAAAATGTCTTGGTCAACAAAGGATTGTAAAGGTGTGGAAATAACTTTGCAACCCTTCACTTAACATAAAAGCTGGCCAGATGCAGGAACTGCACTCAGTTGTGGTGCAACATGCTACATATGTAGAAGAACATGTGAAGGCAGAAAGGAACACACATCGGTCGATGAAGTCTGTAGGGGTTAGCCCGGTTAGGGGCGATTCACAGAGGTCCAGGGGACCTATATTTCCTCCTTTATACATTTGTGTGTGGGATGTGTGTGTGTGTGCCACCTCCAGTCTACACACACACATACACACATACACACAAACACACACAGCAACTTAGTTTTTCATATGTAATCTTGGTCACCCTTGGAATTCCATGTTTGTGTTTCATAATGGATTCACCCATTCTTCGTGCCCTGCTCTGGTCACAGCTTGAGGCTCAGCAAACAGGGAAACTACTGACCAGTCAGGCATTTTGGAAAGGGTGCGGAGAAGCGTTTTGTTCTAGGAAGGCATATGCTGTCCAAGCCATAGTCAGCTTTGCTGCAGGATTTTTGGATCTGGTATTCTTCTCTATCTAGTGCTTTATGTGGAGAAAGTGAACAACCACACTTACCAGCGTTATTCTGAAACAAAGCATATGTGCATTGTCACTCAGTATGAAAGGAAATATGCAGGAGCTGGTTCTTCACATTTAAATGAGTCCCCGAAATGAAGCGCTAAAATAACAACTAGCTCAAAGGGGGAGATGTAAAAGTAATTTTCACTTAGCAGCAGTCAAGCAAAATATTCCAGAAAATCGAAGAACAACTCTCATACACAAATGCAAGTTCCTGATTATAAATAGTTCTCATGAGAGGAACACATGAGAGAAATGTAGTCTGCAAGCGCTCTTTTGAGTATGCGCAGTGCTGAATCCCCTGCCAATGCAATGTCATGTCTGGTTCTAGCACCTTTGTAAGTATAACCCTGCCACCCTCTCTACTGTCTTCTGTGCCATGTGAACATGTTAATTAGTACCCGGCGAGGGCGCAATCAGAATGAAAGAGCTATTCTGATTGGTCCTCGCCGAGTCGTTACCAGCCCGGGAATCCCTCTGTCGGGATTCCACGGCCTTTGTCCCCGGCGGGGGCGTGGCAGCCCCTCAGCCAATGAGGATGCTCGAAGCGGGGCCATCCCCACTCCGAGCCTCCCCAAGGCTGAGAGGCTACCTTCGTCTCCCACCGGGGACAGAGGTAAGGCTTTTTTCTTTTTTTTCTTCCCTCCCTCCTCCCACCTCCCTGCCCTCCCTACCCCACTTACCTTCTGTGCATTGGTCCCCGGCGGGGGACGATGAAAGTCTCCAGCCGTGTGAAGACTCAGAGCGGGGCCATCCCCGCTCCAAGCCTCCACACGGCTGGAGACTTCCATCATCCCCCGCCGGGGACCCAGATACGTTTTGTTTTTTTCTTTTTTCGTTTCCCTTTCGCCTCCCTTCCGCCCTCCCAACCCCACTTACCTTTTTTTTTTTTTTCGGGCGCGTCCGCTCCCGATGGCCGCCATGGAAGAGGAAAACAGACTCTGTTTTCCCTTTCCATGGCGGCCATTTTCTTTTACGTCTTTTTTTTTTTCCTGAACCGCTGCAGTGTTTCAGGAAAAAAATAAAGCTTTTAGTGCCCCGGTCACGCAGTTTTTGCAGGCCGGGGTACTAATAGCTATATGCCCCTTGCGGCAGGAACATTACTGACTCTGGTAATGCCCCGGGGCCTTCGTTAAGGCCCTCACTTCGCTCAGGGCCTATAACTATGGGCTCCGGGGCATTACCCGAGTCGGTAATGCCCCCGCCGCTCGGGGCATATTGCTTAAATGTGTGCCTCTAAAGTATGTTTCACAATTTCGCCTAACACATGCTTATATTAAGGTCCACACACGTTTCATTTTGAAACATTGTCTGTCATTCATTGGGATTAGTGCAATCCACAAATAATATGGCCTCGTGATAAAGTGCAGCTATTCAATAATGCATGTATTATGTCTTGTATTACAATACAACCTAAATCATAGACCTTTTAATAAATCTTCTGCAAAGCCGTATATGATAATAATCCCCCAATTCTCATGCCCTCCCACTTAAGATCCACATATGTCATTCATGGTACAGCCTTCCAAATGATAGTTCCCTCATTGCAAATGCAGGAATGTTGCACTGCACAAGTCACAATAAGTCTTACTATATGCTACCCAAATTCCCACTCCGTGCTGTGAGCAATGTCTTCACATTTCTCCAGAAGCCTGTCAGATGACATACTAGGGGGATATCATTGCCTTCCAATAATCACTATCAAAGATCTTCATCTCATCAGCATGCAGACCATTGCCCACTGCCAACAGAGCCTGCTTTCTATCCAGCTAAAATGTATGCATAAGCAGAGTGGGTGTTTAGCAGACCAAATGGTGATGTTCCTTTCGAATTGGCACGTCCGGTTGACTTCGGGTCTTCCCATGCGTGCACTGAACATATCTCATTTTTCTACAATGTTGAATTTTAATCTGATATATTTGTAACGTGTTTTAGAATTGAGAAACCCCTGCACACAGGCTCCCATAGGGGGGCCATTTATTTGAGCGTTTATATAGTCTGCACTATTGTGTTTCACCGGTAAATCAAACGAATATGTTCTGTGTCCATTAATTTAGCTTGTGTTTTCAGGATTCATTTGAATTAGGACAGAACAAGAGCCATATTGGTCCCGACCATCCCAGCCTTCTATATAGTCCCGTCTCTGACATTTATCTAATTAATAATGCATGGCTATATCCTCACCCTAGCACTTATTCAAACCCTACCAGGCAATCACAATCCATCCACAACCACCTTTGCTCTAACCTCTGACCTAACTGCACTGCAATTCTGGCACATTTACATCACATTCTGTGCCTATTTTTTGTTTGCCCATTATTTCACTTCTAAGCTATTTTCATCTTGTTCTCTGAATACATTTAAATCGATAATATGTTCACTAGATACCTTCCCCAACTTGTCCATGTTCCCTCTTTAAATATCTACTCGTTGTGTCTATCATCTCCTTCCCTATTGACCTTAATTTCTTACTACTCCTCTACTTGTAAGTTTTATGCTAGCAACACCCCCAATCTTTAAATTCCTTCCCACACAGTGCAGCCTCTCATTTCCATTCCATCAACTTTCCCCATACCACTAGAACTCCCTAACCTGTGAATTAAAACATACTGCCAACAACCATGCATTCAAATCAGCACTCAAACTACATCGCTGCCTAAATCTCCCCTTCTCAGGCTGATCCTCACCCACCTCAAGACCCGCTCCCATCCTTTTCATGGAACTACCCCATTGCATTTTGTATATTATTTACGTTATTTATATAGCGCGTATACAAGCCCAAAGGCATATTGGCGCTCGGACAGGACAAATATACATAACAAAGGGACAGGAGGAGAGAATAACTTGGCAAGTTCTAGTTTATGGGTGGTTTAACAGAAAATTGCTGTCTTCAAGTCCTCCTTGAAGACAAGAAGGGATGTGCAAGCTCGCAGATTGAGAGGAAGATCATTCCAGAGACTCGGGCTGCATATGAAAATGATCCTTTTGCCACACACGAGCGTTTGGAGCATCACGTCACCAGGAGGGGGTGTTGTTCAAGCGCAGTATCCTGTGAGCAGGCAGCCAGCGATATGTTTGGCCAGATAAGCTGGGCCTAGACCGTTGAGGCATCGGGGCATTATCTAGTGCATGTGGAACAGGACCCGAGTATTCACTGGCAGCCAGTGCAGAGCCCTTCTGGCTAAAGAAACATAGTCTGCCCTGCCCATACTGTTACAATGTGCACAGCATTATTCTGGACCACCTGTAGTCAAGAAAGTTCTCCTTTGGGTACCCCAACAGAAGGCTAGCACACTAATCAAGCTTGGCCCCTATGATTGCACGAGCAATCCTGGCACGGTTAGTATTTCTCAGAAAGGGGCAAAGCTGGGATAACAGTTTAAGATAGTAGGAGGAGCAGGAGACTAAACTTCTCACATGTGTCTTCTTTGACAGATTTTGATCAAGGGTGACTCCCAAAGTGTTAATGGTAATGCAATGGGAATGTTTATTTATAAAGCACATATGCACAAGGCAAGTGTTTCAAAGCGCTCAAGGCGGGTGGGAACATGGGCAAAAAACAGTCGTTCAGAGCCCTTGAAATTCTGAGATGATAATAATCTGCACAGGAAGAGTAAGTGCATATAATACAATCAACAGTTGAGGCACAGCAAATAGGCCTGATGACGATTCTGCAGTATTAACAACGTTCAAATTAATGAGCAAAGATAGGGGAGAACAGGCAGACAATCTTCAGGCACGGTGCATTTGGATCTTGCAAGCGCACAGACTGTAAGAGGAAGGGGGAGGTCCAAGTGCACCCAGTCAGTGGAGACTGGGCTAAGTGCAGAGAAAGCCACTCTCATGGGTCATTTCTCAAGTGCACTGAGGTTGATGAGAGGAATAGCGGGTGTGGGACCTGTGACACTCTTAAGGTACACCATCCAGCCTGTCAGCAAGCAGTAAAAAAGGGAGGGAGAGAGGGAAAGAGCAGAGAGCTAGTTTAGCAGGGGAGAGGGAGAAACAAGGAAGAGGGGAAGAGGAAGGTCTTGAGGAGTTTCCAGAACTTGAGATCAGGCTCAAGGCGGAGGGTGGCAGGGAGGCTATTCAAGAGGGAGGCCCCTGCTGAGGGTAAGGATCTGCCTCCTAATCTCTGCTTGGAGAACCGGCTCACTCGTAGAAGGTTTGAGGTAGACAAGCAGAGGGCTCGGCAGGGACAGTATTTAGGTAGGGAGTGTTGCATATAGGTAGGTCCCAGGCCGCAGAAAGCATTGTGGACAATGCAGAGGGTCTTGAACTTGATCCTTGCAGCCACGGGGAGCCATTAAAGATATGTCAGCGCTGGAGAGATGCAGACCCTGGGCTTCAGGCCGAGGATAAGTCTTGCAGTTCTGTTCTGGATGAGTTGCAGAGGGCGCAGGGTAGAAGCAGAGAGGTTGAGGAAGAGGCTGTTGCAATAGTCTAGCCTAGATAGAACCAAGGCTTTGGAGACAGTGACCCACTGGGGGAAAGTGGGACACGGTAGAGTACCTCTGAGGAGGTGCAGCTGATAGTAAGACTTTTTAGAGATGTCCAAAATGTGAGAGGCGAAGGAAAGATTTTTAGCTGCGCAGGTGGGTGCCGGCACATGGCCAAGGGAAGCCAGCCAGAGTAAAAGTGGGAAGACGGTGGCGGGGGTCCCAGTTCAAACTATCTCAGTTTTACTGGGCATTGAGACAAAGGTCATTTGCAGGACACCATGATTGAGTAGTGGACAGACAGTCAGATATTAGTGAGGAGGAAAAGACGGCTGAGGGTAGCCTGAAAGATAGTTGCATGTCATACGTGTGGCACTGGAAGTTAGAGGTGAAAGTGGCAATCAAATGTGCCAAGGCAGCCATGTAGATGTTGAAGAACCAGGGGTATAGGTCAGATCCCTGGGGGACGCCACAGGTTGAGAGAGTGATAGTCAAGAGAAAGGCTCCGAATTCCACCTGGGATGAGTGGGAGGAGAGAAAGGAGATTAACCACACCAGAGCCTGACCTATGATTCCCAGGGTGTCACAGAGACCTGTGATTAGGATGTTGTGGTTAACCATGTCAAGGGATAGTGATAGATAGTGTGGAGGGTCAGCTGAGAGATAACCAACTTCTCCAGGAGTTTTCCCGGGAAAGGAGTGGTAGACATAGGGCTGTAATTCGCCAGAATGGAGGGGTTTGAACCTAAAAAACTTTGGAAAGATCTTAAAGTTAACACTCAGTTGCAATAAATCCTGCTGCAGCCTATTGCGGGACCTGGGTGAGTGTGATAGAAGAAGATGCTGTTGCAGGATTTGCCAGTTCCTTACAGACTTTGAACATTTTGGCCGTGTTGGTTGATGCCATGGAAATACAGGTTTGAATAAAGACTCTTTTTTGGAGCAGATGCAGAGTCGATATTGCCTTTGAAATAGGCGGCAGACCAGTTTTGTCAGATGGTTAGCTTGACCAATTCCATTTCCGCTCAACTGCCCGATATTTGCGTTTAAGGGCAGCCAGACTGAAATTGTACCAAGAGTTGCACTTTTTTGGGTGACTTCATTCAGACACTCATGACAGGGGCAAGACTGTCAAGAGTATTGGAGATAGAAAGATTGAGGTTAGCGAGGGCTGTGTCACGGTGGAAGTCAGCTGCAGGAATGGGAGGAGTAGAGTAGGTGGAGTAAAAGGCAGCCACTGTCACTTTTTTCATGGGTATGGTGACTTTGAATCCGAGTGGCCTTGCCAGATGTGCCGCTGCAAGAGGAGAGGAGAGCTTCAGGCATGTTGAGAGAAGAGAGTGGTCAGTCCAAGAGAGAGAGAGGTAGTGAGAGGGATAGAGAGAGGGATGTCAGTAGAGATGAGAGCATCCAAAGTATGGCCTGCAGTGTGCATGGACCACAGGGTAGGATTGAGAGGGAGAGAGAGTCACAAAGGCTGCAGAAAAGACCTGAGGAGTCTGGAGAGTCCAGGTGGATGTTTAGATTACCCATCAGGAGTTGGGAGGAGGTGGCCAGGTCAGCTCATTCTAAGAGGAAGAGAGTGGACTCTCCTGGTGGGAGATAGAAGGTGGCCATAAGGAGAGAAGATTTAGGGGAGAGTGAGAGTCTGCAGCCTAGGCACTCGAAGGAGGAGTAGGCCTGAGTAGGGATGATGAACACAGTTATCCATTCTGGGAATATAAGCGCCACTCCTCCATCTGTCTTCTTAGGACTGGGCGCAGAGAGGATTTTGTAGCCTTCACGGAGGAGTGTGTCAAACATTGTGACAGAGCTATCCTTGAACAATGTCTTCATCATGGCGAGCACATCAAGGTCCACATGTTTGAGGAGGTTGCAGATGTCAGACAAGTGTTTAACGTTGGAGCGGGTGTTGAGAGTGGCAATGTTGAGCAGCTTGCCATCTTTGAAGGACTTCCTCGGGGGGCACAGGAGACAGAGGTCCCCACTGAGGGCGGCAGCAGGACCAGAGGGATGGTGGAGGATGGCGAAGGAGCCAAGGCCAACAAGGGAGCCCAGAACAGTACGACAAGGCAAGAGCGTCTGTACAGAGGAGGAGGAGAGCACAGTGGGCAAGGGGGCCTGTGCAGAGGATAAGGAGGGCACAGTGGGTAAGGGAGCCTGTGCAGAGGAGGGAGGCACAAAAGGCCAGGGAGCCTGGCCAGAGGGAGAGGTGAGGTTAGAGAGGCGAGGGAGGAGCCTGTCAAAGAGAAGAAGGTTAGGTTGAGGACCCTGAAACATGATAGTTCCATTGAAATAGACATTAATGATGACTTTGGAAATGGAGATTAGTTCAAGGAGAACCTCCAAGCGAGTGTTAAAATTAATGGGAGAAGAGGCGATAGGAGAGAGAAAGCTGACCATGTAGAGAATCCATAGGTCAGGTGTTGTAACGAAGAAGAGGTTGTCAGTAAGAGTTTCTCTGACGGAAACCGTGACATATGTGTCTGCAATAGGAAGGCCAGAGTTGGAGCCCAATATGTCCATCTTAAGTTTCTTCTGGCCAGATTTAGTGATAGGAGAAGGATAGCCGATAGTAATGCAGTTAGAAAATATAGGAAAGATAGACAGCAACATAGTTGGCTTCAGTGGTGGGGGCACTTACCAGTCTGAAGGACTGAGGCACACCGAGCAAGAGGGTGGGGAGTGGTGGGAGTGACAGGGGAGGGGAGGGAGACAGAGGGTAGCACATACAGATAATGAAGACACCAGGCAGCCCCTAAGCACTACTCCATTCAACTTTAGCAGGAACAAGGTGAAAACACAGTGCAACATCTGGGCAAGCTAGATTCGGTTTCAGCAGGACCATGTGAAAGCATAATGCAGTAGCTGGGCACAGCTAGATTCGATTTTAGCAGGACAGGGTGAAAACACAATGCAGCAACTGGGCACAGCAGGATTCTGGGCACAGCAGGATTCGATTTTAGCAGGACAGGGTGAAAACACAATACAGCAACTGGCCACAGCTAGATTCGATTTTAGCAGGACAAGGCGAAAACACAATGCAGCAACTAGACACAGCTACATTCGATTTTTTTAGGTATTGGGAGTGGGAGTCCAGATGAGATGGAGTGAGAGGAGTGGCATACACAGCTGTGGAGGTAGAAGATCAATGAGCTTAGCTGAGGGAACTAACCTTCAGAGCAATGTTAGATGACCCAGATGATTTCAGTGTGTCCAGAAAGTGTGGAGTTCTCCTCAACCTTCATGTGTACATGGGGGGAGTAGGAGAGGACCCACAGACCCACAGGGACACCACTCAGCCTTTTCTGACCTCTTACGACCTTGAACCCTTCCCTGAGGCTATTCGACTGGAGACTGGGCCTGAAACACAGGATTGGTAGAGTTTAACTCCCTATTGTCTCTGTGTGCTTGAACCCCTTCTTCCCCTGCATCCAACCCTTCCCTTTGATCCACAGCTCATCTTGTTTTCTTGGATAGTGTGCTCTCTGTCCTGCTTTCAGTGCAGGGGCGCGTTGATTGATGCGGGCTCGTTGCTGCCAAGTTACTTCACTGGCAAGAGTCCGACAGGTATGTATAATGAGTCTTTTGAACAGTTTCTTTCCTTCCTTAGATGATGGCCGGCGTCCGGGGATGGCGGCATGCTGCTCAGATGAGTAGCACTGAATGTGAGTGAGAGCGCGATGCGCGATGCACCCAATTTGTATTTGCATTGAACTGAGTTATTTTTCTGTGTCTTTTAGGTGCAGCGATGTTTTCAGCATGTATGCCGGTTATGAAGAACAAATGCGGTGGGTAAGCACGGTATGCGGCACCTCTAGATGTTTCCACGCTAACCTGGAGTGTCTTTTCCCTCTTGCAGATGGATGAGAAGTTCTGGAGACAGAGTTCCCCCAGAGCAGCTGGGATTCAGGTAAGTGTTTGAAGCTTGTACAGTATTTAAAAATAAGCGAAGATTTTTTGCAGAATGCTTACCAATGCCTTTTTTCTGTTCTTTCCCTTTTCCTTTTAGGAAGCGGCGTGCCGGGATGGGAATGGCACCGCCGAAGATGCCTGCAGAACAGAAGGAGCGATGAATGATGGGCAGAAGCGCCGCAAGGTAAGGCTGTTCCTAACGGTGTTCTTGTTCTTGCAGGAGCTGAGCGCAGAAGAAAGATGCAGGCCTACTGGAGAACGATCCGAACACGATGAGTGTCACGCTGCAGGTGCAAAAAACGCAAAGCATGTTTCTCAGCCTGGGTGGGGCTTAAATAGTCTCTGGGTATCCCAGGTGTCTCTGGGCTGAACCAAACCCAAAATACTAGACCGCACATGCAGTTCTTGGAACCGAAATATGTGAGGGCATCCATCTTGTCCCCATCAATGCACTGCAAGTCCAATCCCCAATGTTATCCTATGGGAGTGAGTGAGTCTGGTGCCACAAGCGCCAAGTCTGACTCCAAGTGGGTCTTTGGAGGGATGGAGAGGCCCTTGCAGGCCATGTAGGTGACCGTGGCCTGTCTCCAGCCTGACATCTTGGAGGGCTGGGGACATGAGGGGCAGGAATCATGACAGCACTCCCCCCCCCAAAGCCCCTCTCAAGGTGGCTCTTCTGTCTGCTCCTGGTTTGGTTGGATGGTTTTGATGAAATCGTCTAAGCAAGCGAGGTAAATGGATGTACTCACAAGGCTCCCATGTCCTGTCTTGTGGACCATACCCCTGCCAGTCTACTAAGTAGTATAATTTGGATCTGACGTACTTTGAATCTAGGATGTCCTTGACTTTGAATTCTGGCTCCCCGGCGACTACTACTGGCTGCGGTGGCTTTGCTACCCGGGTCCCAGGTTGAACAGGTTTAAGGAGAGACACGTGGAACACAGGATGAATCTGCATGTTTGACGGCAAAGCTAGTCTGACCACCACAGGATTTTTCACGGAGATGACGGTGAATGGACCCAGGTATCTTGGACGGAAAGTTCAGGTTCCTTTAATGGACACGTGTTTAGACGCCAGCCAGACTTTGTCTCCCACTTGGTAGTTGGGGGCCTTTGCTCGGTGTTGATCAGCAAACCTCTTTTGGCGATTCTTAGCTTGAAGAAGGTGTTCAGCTGCCCTTTTAAATGTTTGAGAAATGGTCGTGTGCAAGGTTTTGACTGCTGGCATTTCCAGGGTTGTAGGAATGTCCAACTCAGAAGTACGTGGGTGCCTGCCATACATGGTATAAAAGGGTGTCTGCCCAGTGATGGTGTGTAGTGAATTATTATAAGCATATTCAGCTATCCATAATAGGTCAAACCATCTTCCTTCAGCTTGCTGTAACATGCAACGCAGATACTGCTCGAGCGTCTGATTTGTCCTCTCAGTTTGACCATCCATTTGGGGATGGTGACTGGTGGATAGCCGGATGTCGATCTGGGCCATAGAGCAGCATTTTCTCCAGAAGTTAGATACAAATTGAGTACCTCAGTCTGAGACCAAAACTGTAGGAAACCCATGGAGCCATACGATGCCTTCAAGAAATACCTTTGCTAGAGTGGAAGCATTTGGGAGCCCCTTAAGAGGAATGAAATGTGTCATTTTTGAAAATAGGTCCACAACCATAAGAATAGTGTTAAACCCTTGACTGGGTGGTAAGTCAGTTTTAAAATCGAGGGACAACGTGTGCCAGGGTGCTGGTGGGATTTCCAATGGTTGTAATAGCCCAGCCGGTTTCTGCTTGGATGACACAGTCCATAAGATAGGATGAATTGGATAATGTCTTTACGCCACGTGGGCCACCAATAATTTCGTTTTATCTTGGCTGGGGTTTGAGCACTTCCGGGGTGGCCCTCGATCAAGGAACATGACTTGTTCTCGTAGTTCTTGGTTTAGTAAGAATAAATGATTCCTGAAGTAGGGCAACTGATCTTTTATCATGTAATGTTCTCCTTGTGAACTCCACGCTTGTAATTGCTCCGGGCTCATCAGGTTTTGGATTTCTTCATGTAATTCTTTCTGAGTTATGGTTGCTGTGATTCCTAGGAGCTTGTCACTCGGGATGATTGCTATTGGGTCAGGGGTCTGATACCCTTGCTCTTCCACCCCCATATGGGAAAGGGCATCGGCCTTCCCATTTTTCACCCCTGGTCGAAATGTAATCATGTAGTCATATTCAGCAAAAAAAAGAGCCCAACGTAGTTGTCGTGAGGATTGGGCCTTTGCCGTTTTTAGGTACTGGAGGTTCCGGTGGTCAGTTATTACGGTGATTGTGTGTCTGGCGCCCAAGAGGTAGTGCCGCCATGCCTTAAAGGCTGACATAATGGCCAGGAGTTCTTTGTCTGTGATATGGCCGAAGGCCATAGCCAGTGACTCAATTGCCATCAAGGTCTCCCATTCATGCAGTAACCAGAACAGACTCTGCTTCGCTTTAAAGTGAGGAAGGGGCCAGCCTTCTCATGCCATCTTGCCTGACAAATGAGCCAAATTTAGAAGACTACTTAGTGCAATGGGCAGGCCCTTTTCTTGCTTTGAATCTAAGCAGGGTCAGCCCCGCTTTGAAGCTAAGCAGGGTCAGTCCCTGTTACTGCATGGATGGTGACCAAATGGGCATCTGAATTATTAACTTTTTTTAAACCGTGCTATTGTCAATCCTTGAAGGTTTTACACTCAGTATTGTGCTAAAGTCCATGGCTATGTTCAGTGTATATAAAAAATAACAAGGAGGTCCTGGGAGACTCTCTGCCAGACATGAGTCCTGGTTACAAGAGCCTTACCCAGTGTCTTTAGCTCACTATCTTTCACAGAGGAGAAATATCCTACACATATCAGTTATCAGTCTTTGTCCTGCCCTGGGGCAGTCCAGCACCGAAATGCTAGGCAATTCTCATCTGAACAAGAGTACTAACAGCAACTCCAGGCACGTGTTTCAGTCTGGTTGAACGTCATCAGTATGGTGTAGCTGTGCCTCTCTAAGAATAGTGAGCAAGGGGTCCACATCTGGATTCCCCTAGTAACTTAGGGTGAGACATAAAGTTACTTGAAATATGAAAATAACAAGGGGGGTCCTGGGAGACTCTCTGCCAGACATGAGTCCTGCTTACAAGAGCCTTACCCAGAGTCTTTAGCTCACTATCTTTCACATAGGAGAAATATCCTACACATATCAGTCTTTGTCCTGCCCTGGGGCAGTTCAGCACCGAAATGCTAGGCAATTCTCCTCTGAACAAGAGTACCAACAGCAACCCCAGACACGTGTTTCGGTCTGGTTGAACCTCATCAGTAGGCTCTGGCAGAGAGTCTCCCAGGACCCCCCCTTGTTATTTGCGGTGTATACAAAAGACAGTGGACATTATTAAAGGCTGCATGCACAGGTAACGGCCAAAATCTATGGTCGGTATCTTGTTAGTGTTTTAAAATATTCAGCGCATGTGGGTGACATTTGTGACCACGGTCCATAAATGAAGTCCATGACTACTACCCATTCATGTGTTAAAATATAATTGGCTAAGCACACTGACCATGGCTGAAGGCCATGCTTAATGCCAGTTACTGTTGTAATGTAATTAGTGATGTCATCAGTGATGTGATCTGTGATGTCATCATTGTGGTCTATGCAATACGGGACGCAAAGTTAAGGTGGCTTTGGCTGAATTTCAAGGGTTTTGTTACATTAAGTTCTCACCTTAATGTCCCTGCAACTAACTTTTTTCCTTGAATATATATATATATATACACAGACACTCAAATGTATATGTCCAGCAATTCACATATAACAAGTGTGGATGCATCGGTGCTGTCTTGCAGGTGCAAAAAAAAGTGTATACCTCCTCATCCGCCTCCTCCCCTTGCCAGTCTTCCCTTGTTCGACACGTTCCATCCTCATGAAACACTGCATATTCAAATACCCTCACCCATTTCTGAGCCCCCAAAATCTTCTTCTCCCTTTTGTAAACATTCCACCTTTCCTCACTCCTCACTCTCACGTTCCCCCTACACGAAAATCTTCCCGCTTGACACATTTAAGCATGTCATATATCTCCTTCATACTCCCACTTTTGCTTTTAACACCTACCTTAAGTTCTTGTTCATCCCAGTCCATAAAATGAGCTCTTCCTAGCCACAGAGAACAGACCATTGTATACAGTTTTCTTAGCAAAAGCTCAAAAGGCAAAAGGTGTCTGGTGACACATTTAAGCATGTCATATTTCTCATTAATACTCTTACTTTTGCATTGGACACCTCCCTTAAGATCTTGCTCATCCCAGTCAATAAAATGAATTCTTCCTAGCCACAGAGGACAGACCATTGTATACAGTTTTCTTAGCAAAAGCTCAAAAGCCACAAGTCGTGTGGTGACAAGTGGTGCCAGTCAGTAGGCACAAAAACTCCTCAACACTCACTATATATTCTAACACATCATCCAAACCTGTGTCACTAGCATACATCATAACCCAAGTAGGATGCTGAACATTGAAGCTAGCCTTTACCGGTGCACTGGCTATTGCCTCTATGATGTCAATATATTATTTCTGGCAGGCCTCTGTCCACTGAAATCCCACTCCCTTCTTACTCAAATTCATAATCTCCCTGTGTCTATCTGCAAAATGTTTTACAGATTTAGTGTAGTACTGGTCTAGGCCTAGGAATGACATGACTCCCTGTCTGTCTTTAGGTTTTTCTAAACTCGTGATAGTTGACACCAATCCCATTTTGGCTGAACCCCCTTATGCACTCAGCGTAGTTTAACATTTTCCTAAATCAGACCAGCTTCCCTAATGAGTCTCAAAACTTTCGCCAACCTCTAAACATGTTCTGTCTTGTCATTCCCAGTCACCAGGATATCAGCCTGGAAACAGAATACAGTGTTGACCCATTTTAAAAGGGCATGCATGAGCCTTCAATAAAAATCAGCTGCTGAGATCAAGAAAAGGGAATCCTCTTTAATTGATACGTGCCATCCAGATTAACAAAAGTGGTATAATTCCTAGACTCAGGGTGAAAGTTCATTTAAAGTTAGGTAGATGCCAATTCGAGGGTGCTAAACACTTTTCTCCTACTAGACTAACCATTTCCCCAATGTTGGGTAATGGGAATGTGCCCACTATTGCATTTCTGTTGAGACCCATTAAATCCATCCAAATTCTGTCTTCTCCACTGGCCTTCCTCACAACCACTATTGCTGATACCCACTCAGATGCGTCCACCTGTTGTGACACCCCCAACTGCTCAGATTTCTGGAGCTCTTTCAATACCTCCTCCCTGAGATAAAGAAGAATATTAATCACATTGCCCACCACTAGCTCCACACCAGGCTTGAGACAAATGAAGTGTTAATACCCTTGGGGGTACCCCAAGCTTTCCTCGAAAACGGCTTCAGACCCATCATCCACCATTCTTTTTCCCCTCTTCTCAGTAGCCATCACCATTTATTTTTATTTATATTTATGACAAGTGTATAATGCCCAAACCTAGAGGTATGACAGTGTTTTTTACATAGCAGAATACAGTGACAGACAGACTTGGCTGGTAACACTAATTGAAAAAGCCATGTTTAAACAAGATTTTTGAAATACAAGATACAAATTGCTTTGTTACAAACTGAGTTGGTTATTCATACTTATTGAAAAGCCATGTTTTTACAGGTTTTTTGAATACATGATACGATTGCTTGTTTCTAATGTTTTTCAGGAGGGAGTGCCAAAGGGAGGGTGCAGTGACCCTGAAGCTGCTGCCGCCTGCCCTTATGCTTTTGAAGCTGGGTTTGACCATTGCAATACTGGTGTTCGATCTGGGGACTTTTCCTCCTTAATGTGGTTGCCACGCTTGAGTCCTAGTGAGTCCTAGTGAGGCTCTAAGAGCTTTCTTCTGGAGAAATTGTAGTTTTGGTAGGTCAATGGCTGAGGTGCCCATAAGGAGCATGATGCAGTAATCTAATTTAGATAGGATGTGTGCTTGTGCTAGTGTTAGACAGTTAGCTGGAGTCAAAAAATGTCTGCTCAGTGAGATGAGTCGTGAAGTATAGGCTGTGGTAGAACACAGTACATTTATGTATTTTGTCATGGTCAGATCAGCTTTGAGATGTACACCAAGAGTCTTTACGTTTTTTCAAGACAGGGATGATGGCGCCATCCATGCACACTGCAGAGAAGGATGGGTCAAAGCTTTTTAGGAGGTAGGGGGAGCGATCCAATTTTGTATGGTGCTGTAGATGGAGAATATAAAAGTGATGTCATGCGAGAAGTTGCCTAAGATGGGAATGAGTATTTGGGTATTATCCGCAAAGATGCTGTAGATGACACCTAGGGAGTCCAGGAGATCAAACAGTGGCTTGGTGTAGGTGTTGTATAGTGTAGGTGAGAGACTGGACCTCTGCAGTACACCAAGGGGGCTGGAATGAGGTCAGCGGCTGCTTCCCTTATAAACACTCTGGTGGTCCAGTCGTTGAGGAAAGAATTTATCCAGGTGGTGGCTTCCGTGGAGAAGTGGAAGTGCTGGCTAAGAGTTTGGCATAGTATACAGTGGTTGACAAGATAAAATGCTGCAGATAAGTATAGGAGAAGGAGAATGCAGAGATGCCCATAGTCCCTGATGACTTCCATTTGTTTTTTTTAGGTCTAGGAGTGCCGTCTCTGTACTATGTTTAGGACGGAAGCATGATTGTCTCTTGCCAAGTAGGTGGTTTTCCTCAGGAAAGTTCTGCACTTGTAGGTAGGCCCTTTTATCCAGGATTTTGAGTAAAAAAGGGACGGTAGTGATTGGTGGGTATTTGGTTGTTATAGAGGGGTCAAGAGTGGGCTTCTTTAAGAGAGTGGCGATCCATGCAGATTTGATGTTGGACAGGACTTCATTGGTGAGGAAGGGGGCATTGAGAAAACTCATGATGATGGGGGCCAGAGTATGAGCACAGAGTTTGATTATATGAGCTAGGCAGACATTTTCTTTGCAGTTGGAAGGCTTAAGGGTGAGGATGGCTGAGAGCACTTCCTCTATCGAGACTTCAGTGAACTTGAAGGGGGGATGTTGATGGGGTTGGCTGGTATGTTGCGGGAGATGGTAGAGGAAGCTTTGCTGAACAGATTGGCTTTTTTTATACTGATTTTGGTTTGCAGAGTGGCGATTTT
This sequence comes from Ambystoma mexicanum, assembly GCA_002915635.3. Lineage (NCBI taxonomy): Eukaryota > Metazoa > Chordata > Amphibia > Caudata > Ambystomatidae > Ambystoma > Ambystoma mexicanum. Next base: position 839,444,748 of record CM030321.1, on the reverse strand, counting down.
GTGTGCTAGCACATCTTCAATAGTAGTATACTTGCTTTGCCAGCACTGGTGAGAGTGGAATAGGGGTTTCTAGCTCTTTTTAATGGCAAAGAGCTATTTTGACTTGGAGCCAACGTTATTGATGCACTCATTGAATATACTGGTGGTGATTACAGGTGTTTTATAGTTACAGATGGCAGTAGTGAGGGTGGAGCTGGTGTCAGTGGATGGATTCCTTTTGTGAAGGTGTTTTAAGGCTCTTTCCTCCCTAAGCAGGGATATGAGGTGTTCGTTAAACCAGCTGGTGAACGACTTATGGGGTTTGGGAGTTTTGGCCCTTAGGGGAGCATCTATGTCCATGGTGGCGTGGATACCATTGTGATATCGTTGGCCATGTCAGTGGGGTTAAGGTTTGCCCATGGGGGCCTAATTCCAGAGTATCGATCAGGGTGGATTTCATGGAGTCCATTTACTATTGCTTCTTACCAATATGGTGTTCTGCTCTTTACTTAGGATGGTAATGAGTGTGAGGGTGGCTAGGTTGAAATGAATGATGAAGTGGTCTGACAAGTAGATTTTGTTGATGGCAGTGATATCTACCTTAACATTGGATGTGAGAAGCCAGTCAAACGTGCAGCCTTTGGAATGGGTGGGGTGTTGATTAGTTGTGTGAAGTTCATGTCTTCCAGGGCAAGGGCGAGGGCAGTTGTTTTGGTGACTGTCATGTCCTTAAAGCCCAAGTTGATGTTACCAAGGATAATGCATTTTGTGGAACGTTTAAGGAATGGGGTGACCAGTATAAGTATGTCCAGTTCTGGATCGTTTGAATTATTGGGTTGATGATAGATGAGGAATACATTGATGGTGGTTTTAGAATTGAAAGTCAGTTTGGATAGGAGTATTTCATAGCACTGTGTGATGAGGAGAGGGCAAGCTCAGAGCTAGAGTGAGGATCTGGTTGTGAGGGCCACTCCGCCACCAGAGGCTGTGAGGCAATCAGCCCTGAGGATGGCATGGGATGTGTGGAGGGGCTTATGTGCCCGGTTTGTCTTTTGTGGGTGTGGAAGAGTGGAGGCATGATTGTTCTGATTCTAAGTCTTGCTCATTTGGTTTCACGCAGGCAAGGTTGGTTGCACCTAGGTTCTCGAGTCGGAGGAGAGGGGGCTCACTGTCAGTTTGGTGGGTTAGTCTATTTCCAAGCCTAGAAAGGCGAGAGACTCCTAGACAGGGTAAGGTTCCTGGTTGGGTGGGATGCTGATGGGTGAGGTGGCTGTGTGGGAGGGGTTGGAGAGGTGGAAGTAATGGTGTAGAACAAGGAAGGGGAGTGGCCATGGGAGTTGCCATGAGGGTAGGGTTACGATGTTAACAAGGGTCAGCGTTTGGGGAGGGTTGTTGAACAGTTGAAGGTTTCGTAACAATTGGACATCTAGGCATATCAGTACTGCTAGGTACAACACGCTGGCATTTAGCATAGGTAGCATCTGGTGTAATGGGACACATAGGTACATGATTAGCAATACAATGGGCTGAAGGTACGCCAGTATCAGATAGGGTATTATGCGAGTGTAAACATTTTACAGTAAACATGCAAATAGCAATTTGGTTTGCCGGTAGAAGTTTCACAACATTTGGGTAGATAGGCATATCATTATTTATAGGTATAGCATGCAGTCATTTAGCAGAGGTAGCATATGGTGTAATGGGACACATGGGTACATAATTGGCCATACTATGTTCTGTGGGCAGGCTGATGTCAGGTAAATTCGTGTGCAAGTTGAAACAAGTAGCAGTATACTTGAAAATAGCATTTTGGTAAGCAGGCGGCAGTTGTTGAAGTGTGAATACATTTTGTAAAGCCCCGGGGGGCGAGAGGCTATAGAAGCATTATGGGCATTTTTGTGAGGGTAAAGGTCAATAGTGGATTGTGAGAGTGTTGATGGTGAAGAAGGACAGGACCGTTCCCACCGACCTGAAGGTAGCGACAAGCAGTGGTGGTACCAGTGCTAGTGAGGGAAGCAGCTGGGGAAGTGGCAGGGTATGGGGAGTGCCAATACTTGAAGGGTGAGACAATCTGGGTGGCGGGCATGGGGTATTGGAGTCAGCTGTTATGGTCTTGTTCTTCGGTAAGAAAAGGCAGCAAATCAGGGATCTGGTGGAGATGCAATCGTAGTGTGTTGTGATACAGATTTGTAATTCAGCAGGTGAGAGGCCCTCCAGGTCCCCCATGTCCAGACAGGCCCAGACAGGCAGAGGCCTTTTATGTGGGCCTTCTGTGAGGGTCGCCGTCACAACCTTCCGGCTATCTGTTTACAGTGAGTTGGAGTGGCTCAAAGCAGAGACGGAGACTGTGTCAGTCAGGGAATGTCGCGTGCCATATTCTGGTGATGTTTGTAGCCCAGGGCGGCGGCCATCTTCAAAAGGCACTTGTACTCTGAGTTCAGTAGGGAAGGTGCAGCATCAGCCTACACCTGGAGAGTGGGGATCAACAAGAGGGGCACAAATGCCGGACACCTTGTTGCAACAGTACTAGAAACATTAGGATTGAGTATGATACCCATTTCCCTCTGCTAATACCACCTTAGGAAAAAAACACCAAACTTAGAAACATAACATTTCACAGTGGTTGAACATCCCATGCATTCAAGTATCTCTTCAAATTCTCCCACTATCTCCGTTTTCACACCTATTTATTGCACACATTTTGGATTACGTGGTGCGATAGTACTGTTTTTTTTTTAGAGAAGATACTCGCAGCCCCCGTGATTAAACGTTATGTTATAAAATAATGAGGTCCCTCAAAATGTACAACATCAGTACCTATAAGCAGGTACATTCTGTTTTACACTTTGTGCCTCAATAGCCAATCATGGAGGATACATTTGGCCACTCTATGGACTGTATCTGCATCATCCAATCTTTTATATAGCTATAGCGCTTTAGAGGCAATACATGTTCCTGTTGTTCGTAAAAAGAAGGTTGAGATAGAGCACTCTCAAACCCTGTGTCTTGGGACAAAAAACAGAAAATGCATAACTGTCTTCTCACAAACACTGCAGAGGTGGCATAGGCATGAGGACCGTCTCCCCCGCCCACGGCATTGTAAAGGTTGCCAAATTAAGTGTAAAACAAAAGAGGTGATGGTGGAATTAATCATAACCCCTGGCATTGCTCTGGGCAACTCTCCATACCATCGTTCTTTGCCTGCCAAGCCATTATTCAAGGGGAAAGACCATATACAAATCAGGCTTAGTCCCACCCCAAAAGGGGCAGCCCAGCCAGAACTGATAGGGCACATCCGTTCTGCACAAGACCACTAGCATCCCCAAACATATTTTGGCCTTTTTGAGCCTCATCAGTGAAGAGTAGCTTGGGTCTCTAGGCCCAACAGGCATGACACCCATGTCTGGGAATACCCAACCCACTCAGAGTGATTAAAGCAAAACAAAAAAAGGTGATGGCTGTAAGGTTTTGAATTCATCGTAACCTCAGGAATTACTCTGGGAAACCCTCTAGACCATCATTCTTTGCCTGCCAAGCCGTTACAAAAGGGGAAAAACCATATGTAAATCAGGGATAGTCCCACCCCAAAGTCGAACAATTCATTAACAGGGGGATTCATGAAATCCAAGTTTTTTTTCAAAACCAAAATCAGATTTAACCCTTCCATAACTAGAGGCCAAATAAAAAAGACACCCATATCTTCCGATCCACAATTGTCTATTCCGACCCAGAGTCAATTAAAATGGGTGCTCCTCCTCAGTGACCCCAACTTCAGCAGGCAGCTTCCCCATTTCAGACCTTGCTTCCTACTTGCTTACTGAAAACCTCACAACACAGTCAACAACCATGTGTGCACACCTCTCTGCTTCAGCGACATCCTGTGAAACGTCTTTGCCACCCTGTTTAGAAAAATTATGACAACAATGACGTCCTGCATTACACATTCATCCTCAGACAGTTCCCTGAATTTTCAGAATGGAGGGCACCCTACATCGTTAACACATCTTTGCTTCCTTGCCGCCCCCTGTTGATGACCCTTTCTGTCCACTTTCTTTATCTGACTGCATTCCTTCCATTCTATTCCTTTATCTTTAGCCTCTAGTTCCTCGACACATCTCTTCATGTGTTCAATTGCTTTGCTATATCTAGAAACTCCTTAAGATTAGGATTACCCTTACTCCAAATGTCTTCCCATATTTTATGCTCTCCCACGCATAGCATAAATTGGTCTCATATGTATTTATTGCATGTCTCACAAATTGCACCAGTTGGCAAGTTCTCGAAGGTCTGTCACAAAACATTCTACGGACTGTCCCTCTGCTTGTTCCCCTGTCCAAAATGTGTTCTGGGATGGGACTTGCCTTTTTTCAATTTGTAGATCCAACCTCTCCATGATGCTTTCATAAACATTCAGCAAGTCTCCCCTAGTAGCTTCTTTGCCCTCACCGGTACCAGCGAGCGCTTAAGGATCCTGCAGCCCTCAAACACCATAAAATGCATAAGCTAGGGTCTTTCCCTGTCAACCATAAATGTTGGTACATGAATGGCAAAAACATATTCTTGAACGTCTTCCTTCCAAACCTCCCACTTGATAGGATGTTCCCCTGTATTGCGAAGAAACTGAGGTGGCAGATTACTCATTGCTGATTGCTCAACTCTCTCAGAAAGAACTTATTTTTTGTATTTTCAAAATACATTTCTTTTTTTATTTTATTTTTAAAAACGAATCTATGTGATAAAATCATTTGCAAAACAGTCAACTACTCCTTAAAATGGTAACAGTCTGCATAATTTAACAAGAGATGCTACAACTCTACCCTAGTGGCTTATTCATGCCAAAGACTGACTTTAAGATGAACGCTGTAGATCATTTCCTACCTATTGCCATTCACAGCAGCAACTGACCCAAACGTGGCTGCCTCAATGACAAATCCTGACTTCAAGATGGCTGCCGCTGTTTATCTCCTATTCATGTCCATCCAAAGTGGATCCTGATCCAAAAATGGCTGTCACAGCACTCCTTCAAATTAGGCATCACGTCCGAATGTGGCCTGACTCAAAAATGGCACAGGTGAGAGTGATCCTCGCAGCTCCAACCTGGGGTGCGCTAGTATCTGCGGGTGCTCATAGGCACTCATGGGCACTCAACAGATGGTCCTGCTTGCTCCTCTGATCTGCCTGGGATTTGCTTGAAGCTACTGGTAATCACAGCTCTCGCAGCAGTGTCTCCACTGGCTGCTCCTGTCCTCTCAAGCGTGGAGAGGCTCAACCATTTTCTCTCCCCTGTCACACAGAGGCCAGGTGCCGTTGACTTCACTTGAAGGCCAAGCGCTCTTCCAGTACCAGCTCCACGTGTTTAGTACCCGTCACAGTGGTACTGCTTAAAATGATCTTCTCCAAGGGCTCTCTGCTAGTCACCAGTTTTGTCCGCTCAATTATGAGAAGACCAGCAGTGAGTGATGTTAAACCATGTATTCAGGCGTAAAGTAAATGCATGGTTAATAAGCCTCAAGGAGCATCCTCCTTCTCTTCCTCCAGCTCCATCAACTGCCACTCCCATTTCCCCAGATTTATCATTGAAAATGCCAGAATCCTGGCCACCAGAGGTTCCCTCTTCCTCCACACTCGATTGAAGGCTCTTACCTACTACCTCAAACAACACATATATAACAAACCCTGCCCAAAATAACAGTCTTCCTGTGGTGATTCTTGCTTAGCTATAATTCAAAGCACCCAGATAAACTTGGGTTAGGCGCGCTATACAAGCAAATAAACTGAACTAAACTACAGGACACATGCCATGATCATTTAAGTGTTTCTTAAAGTACTGCACACACATGAAAGCTGCAAAAGATCATTGTAAACCGGAACACATGATAAGACAATTCAACAAAACATATAGGGGCATTTTCTCAAGACATTTTTTGCTACAATTGTGTAGATGCAGGTTTGCACATAAAGGGGACTAATTTTGCACCCACATTACAGATGGTCTTGGTCTTGGAGTACAAACATGAGTGTCTAAGTCAAAGTTCTCAGGGTAGCCAGAGCACTTACTTCCGTGCTGGAGTGATACAGTCAACTATCATGCCCCTGACTGCCAAAATAACTTCTATGTTAAGGTTTTCTCTCAAGATAAAGGGATGTCTCATGAAGACCCTCAAGAACAAAATTACCAAATAACCATGGCAAGTTCCGGTGCTACGTGAATGGAAACAACAAAGGTTTCCTAATATACCTAAATGAAAAAGTGTGCCCTAAGCAGTGTTTGGAATGTCATTATTACCTACTTGCTAAATGGACCTGAACCTAAACAATGTTTCCTGGAGCTTAAGTGAAGCTAAGTGTCACTTTGTCATCAGAATACAAAACATCCTCTATACTTGAACGTGTATTGTCTGCGTTTCTGATACAGGCAACCTCACTGAAGACTATCACTCCATTCCATGCAGTTTGTAAGGGTAACAATATATCTGTCAGCTAGTTAAACTTTGCAGGCAAGAGTATATATTCCATACATTGAACTCAGGCATTTAATGCTGAACATTGGAGGGATACATAAAAAAGTAACATTGTTTGGAAATCGTAATGTATTTTCTTTAGGATCATTGCACTAAAAGCGCCAATGAAAATAAATGGTCGTCGTAATCATGTAATAGGAAGCACATCACAACAAAATAACGCCTTGAGAGCAGCTCTTAATATCCCGAAACAAGAACACATCTCCAAAGCCAGAAGAGACGATCTTTGGCTGCCCATCCAGGAACAGATCACTTTTGAAACACTGTTCATTGGCCACAAGTGCCTCTCCAATACAACACCCCCTTATCTCACTGAATCACCAAAGCCCACTCTTCTAGACACACTAGGACCCCTTGCACGAACAGACTTCCTGTGCCTAAAGTGAGGAGATGCAAAGCCGAAGGCTCCAGCTTCCCCTACCGCGACGCCAAACTCTGGAATAGCCTCCCCCCTTTCTTGAGGGCTGAGAAACCCTACTGGATTTTTCGCAAAGTCCTCAAAACTCAGCTCTTCTCCGAACTCACCCACCCTTACCATCACGTCAGCAATTTATCCACAATATACCACAGTATGTACAGTACGACCAATATCTAGGAGAATATGTCTCAATGTAACTGTAATATTACCTACACTCCTTGTCTTTGCTACAAATATTTTACCATATGACTAAGTTTGCCTCCTTCACTTGTACCTGCAACAGCGCCTCAATGCCTCTGGGTTGTATGTGCGCTTTACAAATTAAATAAATAAATAAACATAGGACCCTTGCCTTTGCTTGCCACCTGTCATCTTCTATGCAGTTTGCAATTTGGGGCTTGAATTAAAGTGTTCCTATGCTTAATCTTTACGGCATCTGTGGCTTTGTCACATTGGCCACCTTCAATCAAGATATGTCGCCCAAAACAGAATAGTTAGTGCTGCATTGTAGGTGGGGCTAGCCCAGCTGAGCTTAAAAGAAAAATGGTATTGGCAATAGGGAGTGGCCAAAGAAATTAAAAATAACAATCACAGTTGGTGTAGGGGAAACAGATCTCTTGCAGCACAACACAAGTTTAAAGGAGAGATCAAGAAAGTCAGCGTAAGGGCTCACATCACTCTTTAAGGGCTTAATCACAAGTGGGGTGGTTTCCTGGCTGTAATACTGCCCAACTGTAATAGCGTTAGCGGCAACCGGTCCGCCGATATTACCGCTGGGTCAAGAGTTGGGCGTTGATGCTAAATCCCCATTCCCCATTTGGGGAATTTTCGACACTAATACTGCGTGCTAATAAAGGCGGCGGTAATTATGCCAAAAAGAGGATATTAAGTGCTTCATCATGAGTTGCGTGGTACCCTGACTGTGGTACCGCCCAACTTTATTTGCATTACATCCCACCTGTTCGGCAGTATTACCGCCGGATCACGGGTTCAGAGTAAACGTTAGTCCCCTCAATGGGGAATTTTCAGTGTAATTAACGCCAGCGATACTACCGGACGGTAATTGCACCTAAAATCTGCATTTCACCATACTCATGATTGGGCGGACCCTTATATGCGGCAGTAACCCTGTAACCTTGGTCTACCGCCCAACTCGTGATGAGGCCCTAAAAGCTGGAGGTAAAACAGCCCATTTAATGCCCAACTCGTGATAGGGCCAGCCCTTAAATGCGGCAGTAATATTGTTAGCACCGCATTTAAGGGCTACCACCCAACCCGTGATGACGGCCGTGATTATTGATGAATACAGAACATACTTGTACTTAACTTTAAATATTGTACCGGGTATGACCGTGTCCGACCACTATAAATGTGTCTCCAACATCAGCTATTTGAGCAAATCAGAAGCGTGACATTAATGGTAATATAACAAAACCCTGAATAACAGAGTTACTCTGGTCAATGATTGTGTGGGACTCCAATTGCTGTGACTTTCTCTTGAAGAGCTTTCACAGCAGGTATGCTTTTAGGAAGCGGCAAAGGTCGATGCGCTGTGGAGTCCTCTATCAGATGCTCAAAGCTCTATAGAGCAAAATGAATGCAATATCATTACTTCCAAAGGTCTAGTTGTCTCACTCTTCACCTTCCCTGTAAAGGACAAGAGCAAATGGAATGCAGATAATGTCTAACCTTTGGCGCGTGGTCACTGCATTAGCTATCACTTTTCATCACTTGGGAGCTGATCCCATTTAAGCCGACATCATGAAGGAGCTTGAGAAAACTACCAAAAAAATAAAGGTTTCAGTCAATAATGTCTAGTACCTGAAATATAAAATGCCAAGTTTTTACATTTTGCAGCAGGCGATATTCTAGCAGTAGGTGCGTGAACAAAGCAACGATATAAAGAGGTATGTTTGCAACGCCTCATAACTGCGAAATATTTCATAACAGGTGTTCCACTGGCCACTATAATCGACTTTACTTGATGTAAAAGTATGCAGAATTATGAATGATGATAGAACGATGCACACTTCTATCAGTTCACTGCTTAGTATCTACAAAATACTATTACTTTCTGATTATTCTTACGAGGTCAGATGGAAAGTTTTGATTTTATTAATGGCACAAATGTATTATTTGTCAAACTCTTTTCATCATAAAAAAAAATAAGAGACACACTCGAACTTTAAATGCATCATGTTTCAAAAGACCAAGCAGATCACTCTGCCAGTCAACCACCATTTCAAACCCAATCAGGCCCACAAAGTTCTCCGTATGAGCAGATATCAGTCACAGGGTTCATGCCTAGGCTGTAGCCTTGGTAAAGATAATTACACTCCAAAGAGCCATATCCTGGCCAGGTTCAAACTTGATCAACTCGGTATATCCGGTCATCCGCTAAAGGCAGTTTGCTGAAACCACCAGTATTCTGGAAGTAAACATGAAGAAAAAAAAACAAAACAGAGCTGTTTTGTTTAGCAATGGTGGTATACTACTTGGTATAAAACCCCTCCCATGCCATTAATACAATCCTGCCTTCACAACTCTATGCCCCTGTTCAATGACTTTAAATGGGTATTCTCCTCAGTGGCACAGGTAATGGTGTTCCTGCCCAGTATTTTAATGTGATTATAGAATAGAGTTTAGTTGAATAGCGTTTTAATGGCTGAATGTTAATTATCTGCCATTTGCAGCCAGGAAAGACACATTCACTGATGAAAATCTGTCCTTCCTGGGCGTGATGCTCTAAATCCCGCCTGCATAACCACCATTAAAATAGGAAAGAGACTACGTCCCTTTTTCGGATGACTGCATGCCTTTTGGAACATGTTTCTTTTTGTTTTCTCTGCTGGGAAATATATACTATATACAACCCCAACCTGGACTGCCTTTGCTTAGCTTGGGTCTACAAAGGCTCGGGCTGGCGGTCCGTTGAAGCCCATATCTGCCCACCCCCCTGCCCTGTCAGGGCTTGAAAACTATATTCTGGGAGGGAATCAGGTGAATTGCAATCAACTTCACAGATATGGGCTGACATCTGATTGGGAATTGGCCAAATATACTTTGGATGGACATCATTTATCAATTACTGATGTTGTAGCCCGCCATTGCCCATGTGATTTCTAAACCTTTCAGAGCAACAACAAAGGTTAGAAGCCCCAATGCCTCCATAAGTCTTCTCGCCATTATAGACCCACTCTTCGGGATCCAAGTTGATAAAAATGGCTTCTGTTATGAACTGCGTGCCACTTACATTTATATTTTCTGAATTTAATAATATTTTGGAAAATGTATGTATGAACTTGTGCGGTGTATACGCTCCGTATGTATTACAACTTTATGATTTTACCTGCTATTGCCTCCATGGCAGCTTTGGCTTTCTGGCCGCCTTTCCTCAAGCTCCTCTCTTCTTTGCTTCTGCCGATATATTTTCCTTTCCGCTAGCATATGTTTTAAACCTAGATTATGACCTTCTGACATGATCTCAATATAGACATGAATGGTTGCGTCCAGCATATGTGATACTTTTATAGTTTGATTTTAACAATACTTTTGATTTTCTCCTTTGCATCTGTATAAGTGGTTTGATGATCTGTGTATGAGCTAGCTTTATGTAGGGCTGCTTGTAAGATCACTTGTGTCTTCAAAGAAAATCCAACTGAGATAAAAGGGGTTGAGTTAAACAAGTTAATTTTGCAGATGACATTATGTTGAACATTAGAGAAAGTAGGGGCACGCACCTTGCGGAACTATTCAGGGAATGGCTTCATTCGCTGAAAATAAGCATCCAGAGTTCTGGAAAATGGGAATACCAAGTCTTCAAGACTTGGAACTGTGGAATTCTTAAAATCAGTTTGTAATGTGTTACTATCTTCGGTTTCTCACATGGTTATGAAATAAAAGCTTTCAAAACAAACGGAAGGCCACCAAAGAACCAAAGTGCTCTATTGGTTTGAAAAGGACTGTGCAGAGTGTAAAAATCGACTTCAAGAAGCCTTTAAGGAAGGCTTAGGCATAGATTTACTAAGGAAACGCTGTCGACCAGCAAAGATGGAATTGATTAAAGAGAGAGGCATGGGAACAAGACACAAAGGGTCTGATCACAGATCTGGCAGTGTCCCAGCAGTAACACTGCCGCCGGGATACCGCCAATGAGTATATTTTTCAAAATCGTTTTTCTTTTTCAGGTGTGCACCATTGCATTTGAACGCATAATGTGATTTTGTGAGTACTATATCTCAAAAGTACCTTGTCACACATTGCTTTGCCCTGTCCCTTACCATTTCGCCCTTTGGCCTTCTTTCGAATGCCCTCTCAGGCCAAGAAATACCTTGTATGGAAAGACATTTCATGGGAAAAGCCTCAGCAATTGCATCTGGCTGGATGTGGAGCCTGGGACTGTCTGGTCCCAATTGGCACACTGGGTAGCGGTATGTTTGTTGTTGGGAAAATGTGGGGCAAGAGGCAGTCCAGCATTGGACATCCCTAGCCAGTTTCAAAGGTGCAGACTGTTCCCATTTGTGGGTTAAATGAACCACCATGCAGCCATTCTTCAGGTCATCATTGGAGATAAGATGCATTTGAAGAGCTGCAGCCAGCTCAAAACGTGATGAAGGCAGTGGATGACCTTTGAAAACACCTATCATTGCCCCCTGCCAAGTCACAGTTAATCCCTGTCTATCTTGACTGAACCCCTGAAGACCTTGGTTCTTTGACTCTTGGACTGGTGGATCCAACCAGTCTAAAACTCTGCTTACTGATCCTGCCTGATGGGGCATTTTGAAGTGCCCTGTGGCTGACCATCTCCCTCCAGGACATCTGATGTGCATGGTTGCCATTCCAAGTTCAGACTTGGAACTATGCATGTCTTCAGCTTGTGGCCTAAGTACAATCATCCTGCTGCTGCTGATCAACACCATGAATAGGGGCCATCCTAGAGCAGTTTGTTCAGTGTGGTGATCTTTGCTGCTACCTGCTCCAATCGTGTCCTGGGGGTCTCCTTTTGTTGAAAGACTTGTGATGCTCTGCATCTGAGGGGGCCTGTGTCATCCAGCTTCCAAGTCACAATAAATGTTTACCAGAGTTTGGAACACTCTTCTAGCCAGACCAATCTGATCCTGGAAACAGCCTTTGCACCCCCTGCCCATGAACCCCAGCTAAGAGTCGAATGATAGAAGTAAGTTGTTCCAGCAAATCTAAGTGCCCTATGGGTGGTTTCTAGGAAAAACAGAGTAAGGTGGCAAGGCTGCATACCTGTTTCAACCCCTCCCCCCTTGCCTGCCCATGGTCAGTGGAGTTTGGGCCAAGGATCCCCTCCTAAATTTAAAGTCAAATACTTCTGAAAGTGATAACTGATTGGTTTGGCAGAAAATTCATACTAAACTCAATACAAGGAGGCTTTAGACCGGATCTGTTAACAATTGATCAGGTGTTTGTCTTGTTAAATATTGTACATATATTTTTACAGGCAAAACGTTGCTCTTCTATGTAGCATTCATAGATCTTTCCACTGACTTTGACTTGATAGATATGTTAAAACATTATAGAAAGCAGGCTAAAACGGGTATGGAAACTTCCCTTGCTAGCCACATTAAGGGCCTTTATGAGAATTTGCGCAAGTTGTTTAATTAATTAAACAACTCAAATAACTTAAAGAAGCAGTAATAGGCTCCTAATTACCACATGTCATAATACAATGTTGAAGATGTAGGAACAAAACCAACAAGAGCTGTCTTTGATCAATACAATTACTCATAGCAATGTCAAATATGAGCTGCTTAAATGCATATCATATATAATTAGTAACAACAATGCCCATGGGTTAACAATCCCCTTCTGATACATAACCCTCTCCCAGTTTAGGCAAGAAGCAATGTGTACCGTATTCACCAGGACTTTTGAATGCATTGCATATATATGCAGCTAGTTTAAAAAGGTGATCTCCATGAAAAGTGGTTATGAGATAAGATAACACATCATCATGATGATGTAGGTTAAGTGTTTTCAGGAACTGAAACATTGGCATGTTCTAGACCAGGGCCAATAGAGAAGAAGATGATAGTCTGTTCCAGTCAATGTACCATTGTCAGGAAACCGCTCACTGTAGCTCCCAGGGCATGCCACACACATACTACTTAGTTTCCGTCCTTGTACACATCTGTAGTTCCCCCGTGTTCAGAAAAGACTCCTCAAACATGATATGAGTCACACAAAGTCTATTAGTCTACGTTCCCGTGTACAGAAAGGACTTTTGCCCTACAGACAAGGAGTACCGTTCCGTGCGCATTGGCAGTTGCCCTGGAAATGATGGAAACCCTTGCATCATTCACAGGCTCTGATCAAGGAACCACAGCTCTCCCACTCATGTGACACGGAAGTCTTAAGGACCACCTTCGCTCCTGTCAGGTGCTTCTGATTGCATTAGTTTTCCTGGAAACCTTCTTGTGCTTTTGTCTCACAATTCTCATTTTTTGACCAGTGCCTGTTTTTGACATTGCCTTGCCTTCTCCCTTCTATATTTGATTCCACAGTACTCAACTCAGCATTTCCACTCAGATTCCTTGCCTCACGTTTTGTCTACCGCCGCCCATATGAAGCTGACTCGGATTTTGCCTTAAGGATTGCTGGATTTCTCCCTGGTTCTTGGTTTCGCTCATCTGTTGTCGACCCTGTTTTGTCTTTTGGATTTTCTTCCCAGCTCCTTGGCCAACATACCCAGAAAATGTCTTGCTAGCCTAGTGACGCTGTGCAGACTCCCCTAAAACGCACCTCTTGGAAACGCTATGGCGTCCTCATGCTATCTGGGTAGGTGGACCTGTGCCTGCACTAGAGACCTTCAATTACAGTACTAATCCTGGAGGAAATATCTCAGGCATCCTCGTGCTGTCGGGTTTGATGTACTTGTCCTGGACTCTTGGACTCCAGAAATTTTGACTTTTTGGACTACTTTTATTCAATTCCCCCATGGTTTCAACACTCCTGGTAAGAGTTTACTTAATCATTATTGCATTCTCAGCAATTGCTCCCTTGCTCCTTAGGCTTTCTCTTCTTAAAACCTTTTGATGTATTTGTTACAGGCATACACTCCCACCGGGCTGACCCAAGGGATCCATTTGGTTGTAATTCTTCTATGTCTACCCATTCAGGGGACTCATTTCATGAAGGTCAGCCCGCCTTTTGTTCAGCTACCATGCTCTATTATGACTCCTTCTGATTTTGATTACCTACCTATATCTTTTCTAACAGCTGGTGGTGTCAGGTGGTGTGTCCCTCAATCTTCTGATGAATAGATCCTTCTGCTTGTTATTCTAACATGACAGAGGGGTACATTGGTAGGAAGAGTTTGTCGTCTACCATACGAGTTCTGCTCCCTATCACCTCCTTCTGGAATACTCCATGATCAGAGACAACCAGGTGGTGAGTCCTGACAACCATCAAGTAGTAAGAGTTTTCCAACCAAACCATTTCCCAACTCTGGTCTTAAGCTTCTGGAGGAAATCTAGCCTTAACTGTGTGACCATCGTATGGCCTAGCCATATGTTCAACACATCAAGATAAACTTCTATATAATGAATAATCATTTCTGGAAAATAAGAAATAACAGAATAGCTAATTGCCGAATTGTCTCCCTGAGAAGAACTTTTTTTATTATGTTCTTACTGTCATGGGATATATTAAATCAAACTATACATCAGCAATCCACAAGACAACTAGATTCCTATGTCTACAAGAGGGTCAAGAATAGAAGGATTGTTAGTGTGTTAGCAACATTGCGTTAAGCAGTGGGGAATTGCCTGTCAGCCTGGAATAATGTCCTTTCTAACATCAACCAATAGAAAATTGGGCTTAGTTTGATATTGTCTGGTACAAATAATGTTCTACAATTCTAGTGGACCACTTCAGTCAAACAGTTCAAACTACAGATGGAGCATATAATATTCTCAGAAATGGATAGTGAAATATGAGGCTCCACTCCATTAGTTCTGCATATAAAGCGATTGCCCTAGATTTAGCTTCAAAGGCCAGTACAGGTGCTGGCAATTGCCCTAGATGGTCCCCATTGGTTAACAGTGCCCCGGACTGTTATTTTAATTATCATATTAAAGACAGATCTGATCATACAAAGCAGAAATTCTAAAAGCAAGAAAGAAATATTACAATGAACGGATCAGGAAAGCCAACAACATCATAAACGAGATGAGAAACCCTCACTGGTGCAACAACACACAAACCCCTCACAAAAACTGTGGGACGATCTTGCAGATCACTTTAAAAATAAAATCACCAACATACAACGGATCATGCAAAGTAGACCAACCCACCCAAGCGCTCACCTCAACCAACTTACCCCAACCCAAAGACCAGGCTGAACCTCTTTCCCCAAATCCTAAAGGAAAAAATCATCAACCTGGTCAACAAAAGCTCCATGGCCGGCTCACCAGATGATCCGAGCCCACAAAACATCTACAAAACAATGCTTGCACAGGGAACACCATCAGAATATTAACTAAACCACTTCAAATTGTTACTTTCAGTGGGAAGTGTACCCCAAGCCTTCAAAACAGCCTACGTCAAACAAGTCATCAAAGATGCGACGGATGAAACTGAAGACCTCTCAAACTACAGACCTATTTCAAACATTCCATACCCGGCAAAACTAATAGAGAGCTAGGTTTACGAACACATACTGGAACACGTCAAAAACAACCAGCGTTTAGATCAGGCACAAGTAGGCTTTAGACCCATGAGAGGAACAGAGATGGCATTACTCTTATTATAGGATGACCTAAAGACCAATGCAGACTCCAACACAAACTCTGAACTGATACTTCTCTGTCTCTCTGCAGCATTCAATACTGTCTACCATTACACCCTTGTCAAAAGACTTCAAGAAATAGGCATAAGCAACACAGAACTTCTCTAGATTCAATCTTTCCTGTCCGGAAGAACAGAAACAATATGGCTAAAACCATTCAAATCTGCACCACAGAACACCACTTGTGGAGTCCCACAGGACTCCTTGCTATCCCCACTATTGTTCAACATCTACCTGATGCCCCTAATCAGCCTCATCAAAAGACACAGCCTCACATGCTACAATTAGGCAGATGATACCAAAATCATCTACGAAATCAAGGGCAATAAAGAGGAGAACCCCACGCTAACAGACTTCCTCAAAGTACTCTACCAATGGATGGACACTAATAACCTTAAAATTAACCTGGACAAACCAAAATCATTCTATCACCCAACAACCGAGGAAACAGCAAGGACATCCCATGGCCCACAGTACTGAGAACCCCACCTGGAGCATCCAAAGTAGTCAAAAACCTTGGAGTCCTAATGGACAACCAGCTAACACTAGAACCGCAAGTCAACAAAATAATTGAGAAATGCTTCTTCCAGCTACACACTTGCAAAAATATACTATCCTTCTTTTCCTGCATGCACAGCACACTTGCCATCATCTCCCTCATCTTGTCCAGAATAGACTACACCAACAGCATATACCTTGGAATGCAGGAATACTTGCTGAGGAAGCTACAACAAACACAGAATGCAACCATCTGAGTGCTCCTCAAACTCTCCCAAAGAGACCACATCACAAAAGTGCTAAGGAGGCTACATTGGCTCCCAGTCAAAAAACGAATCACCTTCAAACAATGTGCACAACACACAGAGCAATCCATGTCGAGGGAGCAGATTTCATACAAATGAAAATCACCATCTACAAACCAGCAAGATCACTTAGATCCAGCATTGACATCCACCAACAACCTAAACACTACGCAAAGAAAAAACTTGGTCAGACTTCTCTTGCATAGAAACAAAACTCTGGACCTCCTTCCCAAAAGAAATATGAACTATGGAGGACCATCTAAAATTCAAAACAAATTTAAAAACCTAGCTCCTCAGATCCAAAGGGGAGCAAAATGCCTGAATAGCATCTACGCATCACGAAATTAGCAAACACACGAAAAGGAATGAATCCATTGACTAACCAAATACACCCAACATGAACCGAGATCAACCGAAGGGACCTACCCCCATCAACAACCCAAAGCATGAAACACATTATTCACAGCACATGCAGCCAAGAACCTCTATGAAATAAATTAAAGTAGGTTGCCAGTTATCTACAATCTGTAGAGTGGGTGCACTGTTAAATCACAAACTCCAAATAGTGAATTCACACCTTTCAGACTAGCCTATGTATTTTGGATACAAAAATCACCTACTTAGTACAGGTGATAGTCAACCTTTGTGCCTTGTTGTGTTAGTCTTGGAATGTACTAATATTCATATTTCTCAGATTGAACTACATGTGGAAGGTGGGCAGAGGAGAAGAAGTGTAGTGGGCATAGGTAAACATCTACTGTATAGAATCATGATTCAGAACTTTCTGTAGAATGATCCTAACAATAAAAGTGCCCTGGGTATACACACTGAATATTGATAGACAGACTATGACAACTATTAAAAATGTCACTATATGAAAGGGAACATTTGTGGGTTTGTGGCAAAGTGTATGCTCCCTATAAAATTCCACACCATTTCACCAACCTGGACCACATTTTTCACACTCACCTGGTAGGACCCTCTGGACATTACTGGCTACATGACATTGAGACACCACTCCCCCCTTTCCCTGGATTTCAGCAAAAGTGATAAGTTGTGTGGGGGTTTGTGGCTTTGTGTATGCTCCCTATACAATTCCACACCTTTTCACCAATATGCACCACATTTTGCACAGTTACCTGTTTGAACCCTCCAGACATTACTGGCTACATGACATTTGGACAACCCACCCTTTTCCCCGGGTTTCAGCAAAGGTCTCAGGGTTTGTGGGTTTGTGACTTTGTGTATGTTTCCTATACAAGTCAACACCACTTCACCAATCTGCACCAAATTCTGCAGTCACCTGTTCAGACCCTCTGGACATTACTGGATACATGACATTTGGACACCCCACCCCTTTGTTTGTATTTCAGCAAAAGTGAAAAACTGGGTGTGGATTTGTGGGTTCGTGGTTTGAGTATGTTCCCAATACAATTCCACACCATTTCACCAATCTGCACCAAATTCTGTACAGTCACATGTTAGGACCCTACAGACATTACTGGCTACATTACATTAGTACAGCCCACCCCTTTTGCCAGATTTCAGCAAACGTGATACATAATGTGTGTGTTTGTGGCTTTGCTTATGTTCCCCATACAATTCCAAACCTTTTCACAAATGTGCACCCCATTTTGCACAGTCGCCTGTTAGGGCCCTCCAGGCATTACTGGATACATGACATTTGTACACCCCACCCCTTTCCCTGGATTTCAGCAAAAGTGATAAATTGCGTGTGGGTTTGTGGTTTTGCCTATGTTCTGTATACAATTCTACACTTTTTCACCAATTTGCACCACATTTTGCACAGTCACCTGTTAGGACCCTCCAGACATTTCTGCCACATGACATTGAGAGAACCCACCCATTTCCCTGGATTTCATCAAAAGGCTGTGGGTTTGTGCTTTTGTGACTTTGTGTATGTTCCCTATACAATTCCACACTGTTTCACTAATCCACACCAAGTTCTGCAGCCACATGTTGGGACACTCTGGACATTACCGGCTACATGGCATTTGGACACCCCACCCCTTTCCCTGGATTTCAGAAAAAGTCAACATTTGTTTGTGAGTTTGTGGCTTGGCAAAGTATTGTTCCTAATACAATTCTACACTGTTTCAGCAATCTGTACAAAATTTTGGAGTTACCTGCACCTATGAGCAAATGAAAGATTGGGCAATGACGGGTATATCAGCTAGTGCACTATGAAAGAGGCACTGCCACAGTTTTCTGTGTAAAGAATTGCTGTTATCTTGCACAGACTATGCCGTATTATGTCTTCTGAAACACATTTACTGACTGCAAAACAAAAAAGAACAAATGAGGTGTAACTAGTGTCTGTTTTTGACATGATCAGTTTTTTACCATAGCCCTTGTGGCTTTTCACTTGTAGCCTATCAACACTCCTGCTGTAAAGCATAGCTGTTCAGTGATCACTATGGCCATGCATTTAGGGTACCAATGGGAGTTGAAATCAGTAACTCTGTTAAACGACACAGATTTATTATTTGTATGTATTCGTATTTATAAAGCACTCACACTGGAGCGCTGTAAAACATTTTTTTTTTTAAAAAAAAAATACAATAACCAGTGAAAACAGTATCAACACATTACAATAGGCTGGAAGGGAGATTTATTTTTATTTATTGAATATTTGAAAGGACCTATACAACAAATGGTGTTTCAAGGTGCCTGTGCTAGTGGCCCCAGAGAAGCAGGCTTGGATATGGACCCTCTTCTTCAAGTTGATGGAGTGTCTGTATTGCCTTTGGAGCAGGTGGCTGGCCATTCGGTCAGTGAATGTGCCTGATGCCTGCCATTACCGTTCAGCAACTCTGCACTTGCGTTTCAGAGAGTCTGGGTCAGAGTCATACCATGGGCCTCATTACAACCCAGGCGGTAAGTTCCCTACTTTACCACCATGGTGTAAACTCTGTTTACACCATGGTGGATGGTGGATTTACCGTCCCATTCCAAGGTGAGTGGGGCGGTAAATCCCCATTCCCCATTTACCCTTCCCCATTCCCATTTTTGCCCCATGGGGCATAATGGGAGTGGGGAAGGCGCTAATTACGGCACCGTAAATTACAGTGCCGTAATTAGCACCAAGGCGGGTTAGAGCCTTGCATTTTAACGCCTGCTAAAAGCAGGCGTTAAAATGGTAATCAGGCGTTAAGAGTTAACGGCGCCGACGGCGCCGTTAAACCCTTAACGCCTGGGTTGTAATGAGGCCCCATATGTTGCGCTTGGAGGCAAACTTCATGGAGATCCTCATTAAAGGGGCAAGGATGTCGATAGTGTTGGTGATAAAGGGGTGAAGATTAGCAAGGGCAGTCAGTGAGGAAGTCCGTGGCACTAGTGGGAGGGCAAATGAAAGTGGCGGCAAAAGCAGCAACTGACACTCGCTTCATCGGTCAAATGATGGTGAAGTAGACTGGAAGTGCAGGCTGAGACTTTGCTGGGGTCCTAAGAGTTCCAGGTGAGAGGACAGGTGAGTCTGGTCAGACCAGTCGGGTCAGACCAGGAGAGAGGTGTAGTGAGAGGGTTGGAGATGGGGATGCCTGCTGAGATGAGAGCATCCACAGTATGTCTGGCTAAGTGCTGAATGTGTCGGACTGAATGGTGATGGAAAGAAAGTCAAAGAGGCTGCAGAAGAATCCAGTGGCCGAATCAGGAGAGTCAAGGTGAACATTGAAGTCTCCAAGGAGGAGAAGCTTGGAGGTGGAGGCAATAATAGAAGAGGTGTGGTCAGACCACTCTGATAGGAAGAGGGAGACTGGACCAGTAGCCCTTTAGATGGTGGAGAGAATGAATGAGAGGGTTGAAGAGACAACAAGCCTTCAGACGAGGCATTCAAAGGAAGAGTAGGTCTGAGTGGGAATGATAGTAACAAGGAGCCATTCAGGGAAGATCAAGGCCACTCAGCCTCTAGACTGTTTAGGCCTCGGCTTAGAGAGTTTCTTGTAGACCTCAGGGATGAGTGTGTCAAAAGCACTGACAGAGCTGGCAGTGAACCACGTCTCAGTGACAGTGAGAAGGTCAAGGTTAACAGTCTTTAAGAGGGAGACAGATATTAAAAGAGTGTGTGAGTAGCTAGGTAAAGCTGGTTGCCACCTTTGGAATTCTGAGAAGGGTTATAGGGATGTGTTATGCCTGTCAGTGGTGGAGAAGGGGCAGGAAGGGTGTCAGATGGATGTGTGGCAGGAGAAGGGAGGAAGTTGATGAGAGACGGAAGATGCCTATCAAGAAGGAGGTGGTTGGACTGAGAGCCCTGCGCCACGACAGTGCCATTCTGATAGACATTAATGATGAGCCTAGAGGATGAGAAGCATGCCAAGAGTACTTCCCATCTGTTGCCACCATTAATGGGTGACACAGAGAAATGGAAGAGAACAGAGACCATGTGAGGATTCCGTAGGTCCAGAGAGAGAACAACAAAGGATGTCTGTGACAGTCTGCCTTGATGAAGCATTGACGTAGGTGTCATTGATGGGCAGGCCTAGATTGGAGACCAGGGGTTTTTTTTTAAACTTTTTCTTTCCAGGCTTTGAGTGAGAGGTAGGATAGGTGATAGAGAAGCAGTTGGAGTAAATAGGAGAGATATAAAGCAATATGAGGGAGAGAGCAGAGAAATGGAAAGGGGGAGCAAGAGAGAGACAGAGAAATTGCAATGCACAGAGAAACTGCAAAATGCACGACAAACTCACCAGGCGGCCTAGCAGTAAGGTAGTTGCAGAGAAGACAGGTTCACAAGATGTCTAAGGTCCCCAAAAATAATCAGGTGCAAGACATTGCACAGGTCGCCAAAAGGGGTAATGCGCTGCTCCAGCAGCAGAGGAGGAAGGAAGGGTACACAGGTGGGATGAACCCTGCCCCAGAATACGACAAAAGGAGGGTAGCTCAGGGGCAACACGCTTGCCTTGGTAGCAAGCTGACATAGAGCAACACAGGTTCGATCGACGGGTCCACGCTTAAAAACCTGTGGGTTAAAGCGTGTTATAAATAACCAATTACAAATACTGCAGAGACCGAATATGGGTGTCCATGGCATATGGTGTGTCATACACATTTCCATGATATGCCCAGTTTTCCTGCCGCTGTAAGACATGCCCTGCTGTATTAAGCTCAATTTTGTTGACTTTGGTGTCTGCCCTACTAAAATTCGGTTTCAGGCCTTCCTGAGATGGGAGACGTGCCCAGCACGCTTAAAATACTCAGCAGACCACTAGAGTGGATCTGTTGTGGTCATTGCATTCCACGCCACACCTGGCTCCAGATCTGCACTCCAGTCTGCGCTCCTGCACCCTCTGCAACCACCAGCAACACCCCTTGTAGTGGGCCTGCATGAGTGTGATGCCGGGAGGCCCGGGGGTAGGGAGCTGTGAAGTCACTGTAGCATACACACCTTCAGGGCCCAAGAATGAATGCTCCCCTCTATGCTTCAGGAGCTCAACTACTGGAATGCACTGTGTTTCTGTGAGCACCTGCGGCCCTTGCCATCCCACATGTGCTGGGGGTGGGTAACCCCTCTCCCAGCTACATACTCAGGAAGAAGAATGCCAGCTGGGCTCTTCACGGGGGACCGCTCGATGGAAGTAGAGCCCCGCTCAGCAGGACTCCATTACTTTCCCCTCTACGGCACCAGTGGGGGACATGCAACCACATCCTGAGAGCTCCGCTAGTCACCAGGTGTTCCACTTAGGTATTGTGAGAGGGCAACTCATTAGAGCTGTAACATTGCAGCTAAAGCGAATGGATCATGGGAAGGCAAAGTAACTTGTGCCTTGCAGTTGAAGATCTACGTTCCCTTCCCTCACCTGAGTATGCAGAATATTCTGTACGGAAGAGGCTACAAGGCGGATCCTGATGACGACAAGAAGATGGAGGATTCTTAATCACAGTGGGCAAAGGCGAGCCCCACTGTACTGACAGGCTGGTAGTGGCACGGAGTTCCGAGTGCTTTCTACCCGCCCATGGCCAACACAAAGGGCCTCATTACCCGGTAGGAGGTAAGGGATTACTGGCACCAGTAAGGGTGCCGGTAATCCCTTACCTCCATATTCCGAGGTCCCTTAGCGGGTCCCTTCCTTAACGCCTGGTCTGACCAGGTGTTAAGGACGGGACCCGCTAAGGGACTTCAGAGCTAATAACGGTACCGCAAATTACGGTACCGTTATTACCTACTTCCCCATTCCCATTGAGCCCTATGGGGGCTCAAATGGGATTGGGGAATGTTTCTCAGAATGGGGATTTACCGGGTCCTCCAAGGTTGGAATGACCCGGTAAGTACCCATTCTGAGAACCCGGACCCGGTATGCAATAAGGGGGTAGCCATGGTGCTAATAGCGCGTAATGAGACCCCAAGTCTTTTGTCCTGGGGGTCAGCACCCCAGAAGGCCCATTAGCGACTCCCAGGGCCTGCACGGGGCAGGAAGGAAGAATGGAAACAGCACTGCACACATGATGTTCTGGGCACAGAGAGAAAACAACGAGATTGAGAACGAAGGGTCCGATACAGGCAAAACTATTGTGACTCACAAAGCTGCCACCTGGGTCATTTTGGAGCTAAACTAATGGTGCAATGTACTGATGAAATGATCATTTCTAGTGAGAAAATGGTAAAGAGCAATCGACATCGTCTGTCATGGATGCTCCTAGGAATCTGGGTAGCCTACTCCAGAACCTGGCCCTAGAACCTGAGTGGTGCTGACCCCCAGCAGTTCTAGCTAGAACTGCTAGTTCCCCCTGTCCACCAGAGGGAGACATAAAGCGTCTGACACTCAGAACATTAATCCAGTGTGTATGTTGTGCATTCTTAGACTGCGCCTTCACAGGAAAAAAGCTCTTCCTCTTCTCCTGCTTGAGAGAACTCCTGATATGGGTCTCGTGGGAGGAAAGAACTCCAGTGGAATCTGTGCAGACTTTCTTTTTGTATGAAGATAATCACACCCATTTTGAAAATGCCATCTCAATTCTGATTTCATAGATCTTTTAAAATTAATTTAGCTTTTTTTTCCAAATAGAGTAGAGCCAGTTTAACTGAAGGCATTTTAGTTTGTATATCTCATCGGGATAACGGAGTAAGACATGTTATTTCATTCTAGACAAGAAATAATGGACTACTGCACTTTGGAGCAATTCCATCAGGCGCAAAGATTATGTGTCATCCCTTCTTTTTTTCATTATTTATGTCAAGCAGCAAGCATTCTTCTAATACATAGCTCCGTCTATTCATGCTCGGTGATGTATAATCAAAGACACGCGAGGTTTTACTACTACACAAGCAGCTGATGAAGCTTGGAGGCCTTTAATAATGGCTCCTCTGTTAAATGGTCTATCAACAAGAAAAGAAAACAAAACGTTTTCGTATAGTGTTGTGTACAATTCATAGCTATAGGGTACACGAGAAAACGAATGAATATCAGAAACATTTGTCGCACACATTAGTTATAAGGTCAGGTACTTGTAAGGTTCAGCAACAGGTAAACATATCCCTTTGTTTTCAGTAGGCCTTATATGCACGCATGTGCCCTTTATGCTAGATACCGATGACAAAACCACGATGCAGTCTGTTGAATCGTGCTTCCCACAATCCATGAAAACGTTGCTTTCAGCATTGCATTAGGCTCCCTCGGAGCTTGGGAGGTCCTCTCCTTGTTAACCTGCCTGGCAAACCCGAGTGGTGGCACACATACGCGTAACGGTGCTTTACAGTTTATTGAATCTAAAACACAGGAATATAACTGTAACTGCGCCTCCACCTGCTACGTTTTTAATGGAATAGAGAAGTGCCCCCGGTTGATGTAATACTTTACATTCATTTGCCATCTCATAAACTGTGAACACATGAAACTCAGTTTATTTTATCTTTGTTTCCAAGAACTCTTGGCACTGGCCCCAAAGATGTTATACAGGACTTAGAAATGCATGATGTTGTAATGCACAGTACCTCTGAAGTACGAGTGCTTCTTGCAGTTATGAAGTAGTGCCAGGATTATGGTAATGGGCATGCTGGCCAATATTATGTAACCAACTCTTGTCTTTGTATTATTATGTCCTGCAGTAATACGAGCAAAAAGACAAAAAAGAAAAACATTTGCACAACTCCAAACCAACAACAAGTCCCATAAATGTCTGTTTCTACCTCTCTTAGTTGACCAATACCTGAGCATCTTAAAGTGAATGTCCTTCTTCAGTTCTTTCTATTGCCTTAATGTTGTAGGAAATCCAAAGTTCTGAGAAATCCTTTCACATTCGTTATTTTCTTTCTGTTTTCAGTAGGCCCTTTGCAATTCTGCCAAGCACATCACTTATGACAGAGTGAGTTATGTGTACGGCATAATTGGAGGGGATGTGTCCAAAGGCCCCTTATGAACTGGGTGCCACTGAAAGAAGCCATTTGTGCAAATTCTTTATGGTGAGGAGATTTATCCAGGCTTTCCTATATGAATTGTATTTTTAAAAACAGACTAAAATGGGTCCAAAACTGAACATTAGCGAACATGATTCTACTACTAACATGATTGAATCAAGTGGAATGTGTGCCTTGTGGGATTGTTTAAAGAAATTAAATGAAAAAGGAAAATGGGACAGGCCAACAACAAATAAGTAGAACATGGCTAACATGACTTCAATTCAGTAGCGCAAAAAGGGGCTGGTGGGGTGCGTGCGTCCTGTCAGTCCCCTGGATATAAACTTTGCAGAATTGGCTGTGAATGAAGGTGAGTTCAAAACAATTGAATATGTGCTCTGATTGCTATTTCAGGACTTGCAATAAAGCCTTTCACATGCACTCTTTGTGGCATGATCAGTTAATGCAGGTGGATGACATTTTTAAGTTATTAGTTTAATCTTATTTGATGGCTGTAGGTATTCTGCGTGGGGTGGCAAGCTAAAAGAATGATTGGGGGCACAAGGGGCTAGAAGAGTGGATGGTCTTCTGGGTAATGTACAAGAGTTTGAGTTCTATTTTAGTTTTGCTGGTAACCAGTTGAGGGTTTTTAGAGTTGAAGTAATATGGTTGTAAGGCTTGCTGTTTAATATGCATATTGTAGTTATATTTTGTATGATTTGGAGTGATTTTAGGTTTTCTGAGGCTTGCTTCAAGTGGACAATGTCCACATTCGTGGAGTCAAGTGATCGTAGTCCCTGCATTCAAAAAAGGTAAGAGAGAAGACCCCTCGAGATATTGACCATTTTCACTGATCGATATGTCATCTAAAATCCTTGCAACCTTGATTACAGACACATATCGAGATGATTAATGTTCTAGTTTGGAGAATATTGAGGGAATGGGGATGTGAATTCTGTGAAATTCCAAGTAGGAGAGTGTATTTCTGAGGATGTGAAGGAGGACGTTTTTATTTTTGATATAATCTGTTATATGTGGTTTAAGGGATAGTTCAGTGGTTATTAGGATTCCTGGATTCTGTGCTTCTGCAGTAGGTGAAGGGGGGTCCCTAGGTCATAAGTCCATTTGCAAGGAAGGTGGTGAATGTGTTGGGTGCTGTAGGGAAAATGTGGTTCCAAATTTCAGCCAGGGCAGAATGTCATCAAAAACTGCTTCTGCGACAGGAAGAGGTGTGCGACTCTGGTATGAGTCAGTACTGTGAATTTATATTTCAAAAGGGGGGTGAACCCAGCTTTGCATTATAGCTGTACCATAGCATAGTGCACCACACCATGTTATAGTATGGACTGATCTGCTTTTGTGATGAAGATGTGAGCTGAGGAATATGGAAAGTCACATTGCTCAAAGTAGCTCCATTGTCCATGTTTTACTGTAGGAAGCCAGCATAGAGAAATTTAACTCATTGGCATCTGTTTGCTGCCCTGACACAATGAAAGAAGAAAGGAAACAACATGTGTTTGTGGAACCTTCCAAGAGGTTTGGCTATTCAGAGGTGGTGTCTGATTGGCATGTCACATCACGAAGGAGCAGGCAGTACTTACACTTTCTGTAGGAGTATGTACATGAAGGGGCAGGTTGAAGAGAGAGGCCTTACAAAGGTAAAGGCAGATGAAAAAAATGGGTTGGCTCTTGGAGACTGCAGTGTGTTTTTCTGGACCTTTCCTGCCCAAAGGGAGAAAAACAGATAAAAAGGGTTTACGCATGCAAGCACTGACCAGACGGCCTGTGGTGAGGGAAGAATCCAAGCTCAGCAGACCGAGGGCACACAGAACCTATAATTCCCTGAATGTCCTGATGAGAATATTTCAAGCATTCGTTAGTAGATAATAAAGTACTAAGTAAGGTCTTGCTTTTGTGTGACTTACAAATGTAGATAGTTATTTTCATGGCTTTCTGCACCATCAAGAAGCACATTTCTGGTTTCCCCGATGCAGGATGGGCTCCCTCCCACCTTGTGGCCTGGAGGCCTATGTCCCACAACTTTGTTGTGCCTGTTCGATTTTCAACCCCCACCACATCCTCACCTCCACTCCACCCTACTTTCCCATTCCCTTATACCTTATAAATGCTAACTACTCAGATTGTAGTAATGCCCAGTAGTCTACCTTTCCCACATTCCTCTTCCCTTCCCCTCTCACCCTCCCACCCCTCCACTGTATTTACATCACACCGCTATATAATTGTGTGACCCACTTCAACTTCGCATTGTATAGTAGCCTGTCTGTTCTATCCCCCGACCCACTTTTACCCTATTTGTGTAATATCTTCGACTGCAGCCTCCCTTGGGAAAGGCCTCCCTCACCCTCTGTGCCTTGAGTCGGATCTCCTTACGTTCTGGAAGTTCCGCAAGACCTTCCTTTTCTCCTCTTCCTTCCCTCTGCCCCTGCCCTGCCAGTCTTGCCTGATAAGCCTTGCAAAGCTGGTCCTCCCCAGCCCCTTGCACTATTACCTTACCTCTAGCTTCCCCTGACACTAGCACTCCTGGGCACCTTTGTACTTTCCCAGTTCCCTTATGCACCCTCCCTCCAGCACGTCTCCCTCTTCCCCATGCTATGATATGATATGATAAGGCATTTGTAACGCGCCTATACACAAGTGTTTCAAGGCGCGACATCCCTCTTCCCAACCTTGACCTGCCCTTCCCCCTCCCCTGGACTTCTTGATACTGCACTTACATGATCCAAATATCACAAGGACTAGTAGGACCCTTATTGTTATTGTTGTTTTCCCTTGTGCCCCCACCCCCTCTTTTGTCTTGTGGCTCCTTTAAACACTTTCTGCTGTATTGGCGCCTTCCAAATGTTCAATAAATAAATAAAATAACACGTCCTGACTCAAAAAGACACAGTGTACCCCATGTGCAGAAAAACAGGCATCTGGCAGTTGCCACTTGAGGGAATTATGTAGTCTGGTAACTCCCCTTATTAGCATAAACTACATTGTAATGGTTATGGGAGGAACAACGTTTTGCTGCTTGAAATTTTAGGATTACAGGCACCAATTTCACCTTTCTCATTCTAAAAGGCTGAGGTGCTGTGCTCAGTGGCCTGCTTGTACTTTTTCCCAAATGCAGACCCTGTTAGGAACAGCACAAATTTGTGTAAGGCATTTGTCAGGGCAGTTGCCAACATTTCTTATTATTCCTTCCAGAGGTTGACCTTGATGACCCCCTCAAATTCCTCACAAACAGTGTATGCAACCACAGGCCAAAATGGAGTTCCCCCTACTGGCCAACACCATAAATTCACATTCAGAGTGATGCTGCAACCTTGCAGGGTGTTCAAAGTTAAATGAGCAAGAAAGGAATTTAATAATAACTAGTAATTAAAATCCTCATCAAAACTTTTATTCTCCCTCTTCCATCAAACACTCTGTACGTCAACCAAAAATAGCACGCAGACTGTTGTCTCAGCTCTCATATAATGGATACAACAAACTCACCTTCACTGCTTTTGACAATCTTCCCTTTGCTCCTCTACTTCTAACTCCCTCAGGGTCAGTCGCATTTCAAAGAAATGGGGGTAGATCTCTGTCTTCGGCTGGGGCCTCCCTTTGGAACAGCTTCCCCGCCACCTTGAAACTTGAGGAGAATCATCTCCGGTTCCGGAAGCACCACAAGACCTTCCTCTTCGCTTCTGCCTTTGACCCTCTTGTACCATGCTGATCTGTTTTCTCCCCGACACCGTGCTCCTGGGCACCCTCTGTCCATCGGGCCCAGGTACCTGCTCACCCTGCAATCCTCCCACACTGCCTCTGGGCCTCCCCTTGCACTGGAGTCTGTATCTGTACCTATACAGTCCCCCACCCACTTCTCTTCTGCACTTATCAGATGTACCCTACCTGCTTAACCTAGCACTTGCCACTTGCTGGCTGCCCAACCACCTTTATTTATTTATTTTACTTATTTGTTTATTCTATTCTCTCCTCTGTTCTGCACGTTCAACCTCTTCCCCTCCCATGCACTTGTCCCCTTTTCTCTTTCCCATTCACTTGCACATTCTTAATGTCACTGGGTCTAGTAAGACCCTTGTTTTGTTTCTCCCCTGTTTCCCTCCCTTTGCCTGGTCATGCTCCGAAACACCTGTGTATGAGCGCGATATAAATAAAATATAATTACATTTCAATCTATTAAAATGTTTCTACAGAATTAGCCTTGTTGTTGCCATGCGACAGAATGAGAGATACCCACAGGAGGAGGACACTGAAGACTGAATACATAGACAGACCGAGACGGAAGCACTTGGACGACTCATCCATAGCACCCTGGCCGTGCACCACACCCATAGTTCCAGCACACCATTTCACATAGATGGTAGGGAAAAGGGGCCACCCAACCCCTCCTCCGATACCGAAGGAGGAGAATAGACTCACCGACCACATCATACTTAGTTCATTAGAATACAACAGGGAATGTGCTGTGTTAAAACCCGCAACAGTCAGACGGTCAAGAAAGGATAGTAACAACTAATCTCACCATTAGTAATATAATTTAAACTGAACAAGATGTGCCACAATCAGGTTTCTCACCACACTAACCCCGTCTTCAAATCTCTGCATACCTACCTAACCCGAATAATTCACACAACCTACTCTCGCCCAGCAGACCGCACGCACTTCACCACGCCGCATCAACAACAAACTAACAACTCATAAACAGCACCAACTGCACAAATGGTCTCGACCCAGTCCAATACTTACACCAAAGCACAGTGCACAGTGTATACCGAGCTGAAGCTGCCAACAGCACACCACCCCTCTTACTTTCCTACTCCCTCTTTTCCCGACTAACCCAACCCCACCCCTTTTTGTTTACAGATCCACCAGAACGCCTGGGGACCAACTCTGTTGGTGACGGTGCACAATATAAATACCTTTAACATTTAACATTTAACATTTAACATAACCCCCTAGTGCCTGTGTATACACCTTATCAGCCTGCATCTGCTACTTTTGTATTCCTACCATATCCGTATTGAACTTTGCCCACAGAGGGATATTTGGTTTAGTTTTCAGGGAAGGAATGGGTTGTGGAATGTGGGGAATGCCCACTTTTTATTGATAAACTGGTCTGGCACTAACTTAAGAATGAATACCCCAGCATTCCCTGTAATAACTCAAATGAGACAGGATCCTCAATGTAAGACCTGTGGTCTAGTGGTAGTGAACACCCTTTAATCATAACATATACCAAAAATTCACTTTGAATAACCCTGATGACTTTACACATTTCAGTAACACAAAATAGAATCACAAAATGTGTAACTTACTATACTTTCAGAAAGAAATATACATTCTTATTTGGAAAGGCAATTACCTCTAGTGGTGGTGTGCACAATTGCTTTTTGGCAGGATAAGAAAGACTTGAGTTTGATTAATAAAAATAAAATGATTCAGGTAATTCCATCTCTGAAAGAGTAATCTTCTGATCAGATCTCCCCATTCATAAGCTCCATGCGAAAAGCATAGTGTGTATGTGTGTCCCGCAGCATCAGTCTTCTGATCTGTTGTGCCTGCTCTATTAGTGACACAGGGTAGGATCAGAGGTCACAGTAGCCCCTCTGACAGCTGCAGTGACAGCCACATCTCATAAAATAGGCACATCTGTACCAAAACTGTGATGATCATAGGTAACCCATGAGGGTGGCAATCTACACTCTTAATATAAGATATGCCTATGTTAAGGCATTGCTCATGGCACTGCCAATGATCACTGCAACCACATCCAAATTGATATCACACATGTGTGAGCTCCTGTGAGCCAAATCAGCTGTGGAAGGTGTATTCTGCTGGCACTGCCAACTGATAGGACAGGGACTTGAGTGGCAAGGCCTTTTCTTTGATTTATTTGTGAGGGTAGGCAACACCCTCGACCAGAGACAGCCACTCCACAGGAAGCCGTCCTTGAGCCAGGCAAGGAGAACACCCATTCACAGGGTGTAGCCTCACATTAGCTGCATTTGTTAAAGATGTTGATCCTAGTGAGAAGGGAAGGGCCAGGGTTAGTGTAGACAGACATGCTCTGTTGAGTGGAGTAAGACTTCCACCATCTTGTTTCACTCTACCTATCACTCTCCTTCCTGTCCCCTCAACATCCTCTAGAGCAAAGCACTTCCTCTTCTTCAGACCAACTGTTGGCACATGGGGGTGAACTGCTGCTGGAACAAGACCTGCCTCTTTGCCGGCCACACAGCTTCCAGGTCCTCAACTTGGTGAGGGACCCCTAGAGCTGCATACAAGCCTCCCTTGCTGGGAGGCAAAGAACAAGGACTGAACTTGTCCCTGAGGCAAATGAGAAGGACTTAATTAATTAATTCATTCATCTTTTTACAATGCACTTACTACCAGAGACCAGTCTCTAAGTGTAGAAGTAGATTCAAACCTGTGTTGCTCTGCCTTGTCTTACTTTCAAGACAAACACATTGCCCCTGAGCTATCCTCCAGGCCCCACTATTGAGCTTTGCTGATCTATCCTTCCAGCTGCATCTAGCTGCCCTCCCATCAAACTGACAGCAGAGTGGGAGCCAAGACAACACATAGCCCTCTGCTTCCTTGCATGGTACCGGTCAAACTCTAGTTGAGCCAGGTTCACTGCAATTCAAACCAGGAGGACCCACTGGAGCTGCCTTTAGCACTCACCAAGCTTTTCACACTTAAACTGCTTATTCAAACATATTTGCTGCTGCTCGTCATTTCCCCAACTTGAATTACAAGCTCCGATGTTGGATCTTGTTAGGTAAGAATTGGTGCAGTCACAATGTGTGGGACTACACACAACGTATCTGCTTGCTATTAGGTAACCCACCTTTTGGTATAGGTCTGTACTACACAAGTTGGTAGTGTGACTGAGCAGCCAGGCCTCAAGAGGGGTACATATGAGCCGTAGAACTGTACACATGAAATTTGTAAATACAAGTAACTCAGTAACACTTACACTCAAGGTTTCAGTTATAAATAGTTATTTATTTATTTAACATCAGCTTTAAATAAGCATTATTTTATAACAATTCAAATAAACTTTAAAATGACTTATCAGAATCAAAACAAGTTAGTGGATAATCTTTGGATATGCTTCATAGAAAATTCCTACGCCCTGGGGTGACTTCAATCACACAAGGACAGTAAGTATATTTATATATCACACTAGTTATAATGTGTAGATTCTGAGGTTACAGAAAGGAACGGTTAGAAGTAAAACAGTTTAGAACATTTTCTCAGCAAATGTTAGAACAACTAAAATCCCCCAATGATGTCTAGATAAGCCTTTCCCAGCAGTACCAGTATACAACAAGCTACCACCTATGAGGGACAAACATTATCATAGGCAAGGGACTAGAGGAGTGTCTTCAGGGAGCCAGAACTCCAAAGTCATTTGGGACACATTTTATGGATCTGATGCACTTCTTGGATTAAAGTCTTGCACAAAGTTAGAGAGTTTCAAAAAATCACTTGTAGGGACACAAACTATTGAGCCTGTGAGAAGGGAGTTGAAATCAACTCGAAAAAGGTAAGCCAATCACAAGAGAGAAAAGCGTGGCTAAAGGCAATAAGGTAAGTACCCCAAGCCTACACAGTACCTCTGGTTTGAAGAAGAGTGGTCCAGCTAGAGTTTGGTGTGCTACAGCAGTGCAGACCCTGTTTCCTGAGCCTCATTCGTGGGGACAAGAGGGAGGACATCCTGAGGGCTCTTGTGGTGGTACTTGGGTGGTCGTCGGTAGCTACAGTCTTTTTTCAATTCGGCAGCACTTCACGGTTTCAGCGCTTTACTAACAGCACTGTGGCAGATCTTTGATGCTGGTGGGTCTCTCTTTGCTCCCTCAGTACTGCATTCTGATGAGGGGACTCTGGATCTGGAAGTCCTGCTTGGGATGTTTGTTAGGAGTCTCCTGGAGCTTCTTGCCTGATTTGGTTCTGCGACAGACGTTGCACTCGTCTAAGGAAATTTGACCCCTGACATTGGGCTCTCACAGCAATGGAGAAGCACTTCAAGTCAGGGATGGTCCAGTGGAGTTCATCTCAGGGTTAGTTGGTCCCACTAACCCAAGAGGAGAAGTCATTCCTGAGGAGCTTCTACGTCGAGGTGAAAACGGAGGTCAGCACAGCAGCAGGGCTTCACCGGGCAATTCAAAAGTCCAGGAGGTTGGGGCACACTTCCGTCACGGTTTCTTCTTTGGATGTTCCTCCAGTGGTTGACTCTACCAGTAGTCCCAAAACCCTGCCTTTTAAGCAGGTTTTTCACATTCATGCACAGCCTAGGCTGTCAATCACATGGCAGGGTGACTGGCTTCAAAGGACAGCCAGAAGCCAATCAGGACAAGTTGTATTCAGGCATTCATAGAGACAAAGGACAGGGGAGTTTCGGGACCATCCGTCACATCCTGTTCTTCCAGACACACTGGAGCCAGGGGTGGGCTTCAAAGCTGAAGCCCTCCAAAGACGAGAAAAGCAAAGGGCCCAATCCTGTCTCAAGGCACAGAGCAAAAGACAAGAAAGACATCACAAACAGAAAATGGCGAAAACAAGAAGACAGGGGCTATTTTGATAAAATGGCTACCCATGGCTGCTATACTGCAGCTGAGGGTTCAGCCTGCGGTAGAAAAGCACAATGGTAGTAAAAGCAAACCACTGCCACCAGCCATTTAAAGTAGGAAGAGTAACAGAATAATTTTACATGAGAAAGTTGGATAAGGGGCTACTAAGTACCCACCTCTAGCTCTCCACATAAGATGGGGTGTGCTGGACCTACAAAGAGAAAAGGTGAGTAAAGTCAATTTCACTTTACAAGTCTTGGGAACTGTAGTTCACACAAGAAAAGGTATTTAAAACTTGAGAGAATTCTAAGGGATTTCTCAGTGACACTGCACTGAAGGTGCTGTGTCACCATACAAAAACAGATGCCTATGGAGTTTGTCAGACTCCAAAAACTGTTAAAACACAAAATCCAAATCAGGTATAAACACATGAGAGAGTGGGACACAGGTCCCAGGAGTTAAAATTAAAATGTCCTAAGTCCAGCAAAAGAGCTGGAGGTCTCTAAGGTGGGAGGAATTTAGCACAACAATGAACATTCTTCCTAACAGATCTGATGCTGTCAAACCACTACTAGCCCTCTCTTACCTTCAACTGGGTCTGGTTGATAAAATTTACAGCAGAGGGCTTAGAGCAGGAAATCTGAAGATGGTCTTCTTCTTTCTCTTTTTTACCATATCCCTCGGTACGTCAGGTTTCACGGCTGTGGAAGACTTTCATACACAGATGCCAGCTGGCAA
This sequence comes from Ambystoma mexicanum, assembly GCA_002915635.3. Lineage (NCBI taxonomy): Eukaryota > Metazoa > Chordata > Amphibia > Caudata > Ambystomatidae > Ambystoma > Ambystoma mexicanum. The sequence goes on along the minus strand of CM030321.1, from coordinate 839,410,536 downwards.
CAGCAGACGCTTGCTCTCTCTTCACATCCAGCACCCCTAAAGGAAGGGTGATAGATCTCCACCATCCTGACGAGGCCTTAGCAGGCCTTCCAAGGGCTGACAGACCTGGCTGAAGAGTGTGCTCCTTCCTCCCTTCAGATCACCTTCAGACTCTCCTCTCAGAGAGAAAACGCTGGCTTTTCTGGTTCCAGGGTCATAACATATGTGCATTCCTTACAGGGATAAAGCCTGGAAATACCATTTGTATCTCACATGTTTCTCCTAAGAGACACAGAGATACCCTCAGCACACAATGCCAACACAGATCTCATTTTCAAGTCCCCAGATGAGGAGAGTTATTTGATAGGACAAAATGGCAGTTGTTTTTCTTTTCTTTTACAGTGTAGATGTTACCCAGATTACATTCTACACACAAGTCAGCAAAATTACACGGATAATAAATAACACAAGTACATTAGCAGGAGAAAATAAATATCCAATTTTAATCATAGGAAAACATTTTAAACGTCTCAAAATGTAACTTTACATGCAACAGATTTTTGACATTAATAATGTGAAATGTCACTTTACATGGGTCATGGAAGTTTTCTTTTCTAGCCGTCCATTAAAGGTCATGTTCTGTCCACTACCAAACCCAGAATGTATGACAGATTTCACCCCAACCCGGCCTCAGGAATAAAAACTGTGTCCCTAAGTTTTTCGGCTCATCATTGGGGTAATGGGGGCAAGAAATATGAGGTCTCGATCCTAACAGGGGTATACTCCACAATGGAAGGATCCTAGGGCCTTTAATTTGAGTGCTAGAAATGGCACAGGCAAAAACCGTACAGGAGTACCCCTTATGGTGATTTGCCTCTGTTCTCAAGAGGAATAGTTGATCAGACTCCTAAGTGTTCTGACCTCCTGGGTTCGAGGGGCACTTTAGTATTTGGTTCTGACTCAGCATCTAAGCTCACAAGTTCATCAAAAGGTCTTTCCTTCATGACAGAGTCTGTGGTTTGTATGGATTCCTCATGAATTAGAGGGAAGGGATTCATGCCCACCTCAGTGTTGCCCCCTTCTCTAGTTTCTGGGCATAACATAGGATAAGACATACATGGAGTCTCTGGCGTGGTTTCATTTCAGAAAGATATACTACTTTCCTCAGGATTGTCATGGCTCTCTTCTTCTTCTTTGTGAATTGGTTGGTGTCTCAGAGACTATGGGCAGCCTCCTACCGCTGTGCTTCACTATCTGCACCTTTTTTCTCCCTTCTCAAGGCCAGATGCATGCTGTGGTACAGTATTTCACTTTGTTTAACCTAAGGTGGACTTATCACAAGGTTCCTCCAACCTACTTCTAATTTACTATGACTGAGCTGAATGCAGATGCTAAATATGCATTCATCTCTACACCATCTCCTATGAGTAGGAGGTGATTTCTGTGAAGGGTCTTTACAATGGAATGTTTGCCCTCTTCCCTGATGATTGATGACGTAAGGCTGGGATTCCCAGCAATCACCCAGCTTATTTTCTTCCTCTTCTTCCCAGGCTTCTTATTAGGACCCGGTCCACAGTTTGCAGGTGCTGAACCCTTACTTTAGCATCATGTTTTCTTTTATTGCCAGTATTGTTTGTTGTAGCAGCTGCTTGAGCTAACCTATGAGCTTGATAGTTGTTCCTGCAGCTCTCATGCATATTTGCTGTAATTTTCGGGCTCAACCACATCTAATGATACACCAAAGCACAGGTCTTTGGGTTACCTGACATATTGCCCAAACATGAGTTGATAGGGGGCAAATCCGGTCTTGTCATCTCTTGAGCAATTATACACATGGATAAAGGTGGTGACATGTTGGCTCCATTGGGATTTGTCTCAGCGCTCAAGGTACCAAGCATGTTAAGAAGGATATGATTACGTCGCTCAGCGTGTGCTTCCCCTTGAGGGTGGTATGGGGAAAGTCTTATCTTTTGTTCTCCTATTAATTACATACATTCTTTTATCAATCTGGGCCAGTGATCAGAATAGAGCTAAGACAGCCATAGGTGATGAAACATTTCTTCCATAGTACCTTGTCTATGGTTGTGGCTTTCTGGTCTTTTGTAGGGGATGCTTCCGCATATCTGGTGAAATGGTATGTTATGACTAAGATGTTCTTAATCCTGCTGCTGTCTACTTCTAGACTCAGGAAGTCAACACAGACTAAATCCAATAGTCCATAGCTCTGCAGATGTTGAAGTGCTGCGGTCGGACAAAAGGGCGACTTCCTGGCGATGTACCAGGCACATGTTTTTAATTGGTTGTCAACATCTGGGCCCAAACAGGGCCAGTAAAATTGGTGCCTTGTCAGGTCAAGAGTGAGTTCACGCCCCGGATGGCCATGTTGGTCATGGAGAGCATGATGTGTCACTTGGCGGAGTTGGCGAGGGTGCACCAGGCGATGGAGATACCATGAGTCTGACTTTCCTTGTAAAGAACACCCCCTTAAAAAATCTATGTTTTCCATTCCTTGGTATAAGCCAACTGATCTGCAAGATGATTTCTGTCCCATTCTCCTTTGCCTCCAGAACTTCTGCTATGGTGGAGTCAAGTAGCTGGGCTTGTCACAAATCGTATCTTGACAGGTGGGGTAGCCCAGAGGGAACTCAATCAGCATTCCACCAGAACAGTCTATCATCCAAACTCTGTCTAGATTTGTGTGTTCTTCAGTGGCACACAGTGGCCTCGTCACTGTCACAGGAATAACTTCTCTGTATTCTGTGTCTTCTCCCTCATTATAATGCGCCCTTCGCAACAGACCATTTGCGTCAATATTGGTGACCCTGGGCAGTATTCCAGCTTGAAGTTATGTGCTAACAGTGCAGTTACTCCTCAATGTTCTTGGTACAGCACTTCACCTAAAACGTAGAGACTGTCATCTATGTGTAGAATGTAAGGCAGCTAATGTTCAACATATGCTAGTACCAAAGCTTTCGTGAGTGTCTCCTTCAGGAGGGCAAATGCTCTGTCACACTGATTGTTCCAACACTGCCCAAATGGCTCCCCTGGATGACAGAGTGCTTCACAGTTGGTCTTAATGAGGAACCTATCTTCTGTGGGGCAGGATTACCCTTAATAAGGTTAGTGAGAGGTTGGGCTATGTTCAACCAGTGGTAGTCAATGCACAACCCTACATTGTTATTCTTTTTTGGGCTACCATGCTTGGTGATGCACAGGGGCTTTATGATTCTTGGATTACTCCAGCCTGTAATAACTCCCGTAGGTGTTCTCAGACATCCTCCACATCAGCGAGGATGAATCGACTCGACCTCTCCTGAAATGCAGTGGTTTCATTCTGCCTGATGTCTTGCTCTACTCCATGCCCTTTAACATGGTCTCAATCACTACTTAAGAATACTTCTACCCTCAGTGCCAACTGTTCAAATAGGTGATTATTTTTTTCTATTAGACATTGGGGAGTACAAAAAGTTGACCTTCAGTATGTCAAAAGGGAGAAAGTTGCTCTGAATGGTGGCAGCTTGGGCTACATAGTCAGTGAGATAGAATAAGGTGATCTTTAAAACCCCAGGTAGACGGTTGAATTTGTCTGTTATATTTGTAATACAGACTTTGAAGTCTCTCAGCCCTCTGCCATTGTCTGATCAGAGAGTGTTGTACCAACAGATTCCATGCATATCTTAACCCTCGGGAACCTCAATCCCCAACCTTCTGAATGCCATGTTATCAGAGTTGTCCATGGCCTGGTACCATCACTGTCTTGCCAGGTGGTATTTCAACTTGAGCATGATTGGTGGTGGTCATGTCTCCCATGGGCCCTTCAGGTCAGCTATGATCCTCCAAGCCACTCTTGAGTTAAGCCCATTGGAAAGCAGGGTGCATTCCTACAGTTTGGGTGAATTTAGAGCCATCCATATTCCTTCAGAGCTTTGTCAGGCTTCCAAACATTGCAGAGTTGTGCCTGTGAGCAGCAGCACCTCAAGGCTTTTGTTCATCTTGGTGCAAACTAACGCCAGCATGTTGAAGGTTGTGCTCACATTAGCAACTTCCTGTGTCAGATGTATTTTCAAGCAGAGATACCTGAGGTATCTGCAGGCAGCATCTCCGACTCCCATTAGGTTTAACCCTTCTATGGGCACCAGAGGTATATCAGTCAAATTTTGATGATAGTAGGGTTCATACACTATCATAACCTGGGACCCACTGACCAGTATGGCTTTTGTTTGCTGCCCTTCCATCTCGAATGGTTCTGTCATGGTGGGCCCAATGAGGCCAGCCAGGATGCTATTGTTAGTATACCCTTGACTATTGAGCCTGCCGCAGTTCACTTGCAGCATAACAGGTTGTATAGCTCAGTGGCAACGCACTCGTCTTGGAAGCAAGACAGCGCAGAGCAACACAGGTTCGAATCCCGGGTCTGCACTTAGAAATCTCTTCAGTATTAAGCATGTTATAAAAATGAATTATTATAATTATAACTATAACCCTGTTGTTGCAGCATGTATGGACTTGACAGAGATGATCTGATGTTGGTCTTGCCTAAGCCTTAGTCTGATGCCTACTGTTCTTGATCCCAGAGTTCTGTTTCACCATTGGGTGGAGTGTTTCACCCTTGGTAGAGCCTATTCCTGATTTTGAGGCATTTCCTGACATTTCACGTGCAGTTGTAGGTTTTCAGGCTTCAAATTGGGCTCCTAGCTGGAGATAATTGCAATCCCTCTCACGCTGCCAAGTGGAATGATCTAAAGCCATGCATCTGTGACAAAACATCCATGGGGAAAGTGGCAGAGAAGATCATGGAGGACATTCTGGGGGCTCTTGTGCTCAATGGTAGGCCTGATCTTAGGATCCTGGAAAAGCACCATGCCCCCAGTCCATGTTTTCCAGTAGATTCTCCTTGGAAACCAGTTGCATTAGAAGCTTCTTCATCAGCTGCTGAAGTTCTTTTATCAGTCTCTGTTGAGCTGTAACAGTATTTGGGTGTTGTTATAATGCCTTAAATAGGACGGTTCTACACAGTAACTTCACCAGTCTCTTCTTCCAGTACCCTGATGGACCTCATCATTTCTTCACAAGAGGGTGGATTATCACGATTCTCTAGCAGTCACAGTTGTAGTAAGGGAAGTGCCACCTCCTTAGCACTTGCTTCAGTCAGCCGTGGTTCAGTTTTTCAGTTTCCACACCTCTTCTTTGGTGAGCTAGATGCAGAATCTGCCCAATCTGTACCACATAGACAGCTTCTCTCCAGAGCACATAATGGTGGCATGGATATTCATCATAAGGTTTTCTCCTGGTTGGGTGTTACCAAACATGCCTTCCAATGCTTCCATCATTTGTTGGGAGGCAGCTTCGGACATAAGGTACGGAGCAATGTACCATCTGCAGAGTGTCCCCCCTCCATGCTTTCACTATTTGCTGTCTCTTCTCGTGATTTTACACATTCCAATCTTGCAGCATGAGCTTTGTGAGATTGAGCCATAGTTCATATGCCCCCTCATCATTTATAACATGAGGATACACTGAAAAAGGTTGTAGTTGAGTATTGGTTCCATTCTCACGTGTGAAGGATGGTATGGGCTGTTGTTCTAGCAACACTCTCACAGATTCCACCACCACAGCAGCAACAACACCAGTATCATTAGGTCATGTGACAGAATTGAGGAGTTGTGGTATAACTGGCCAGGTAGCGGGTGGCTAGATGGGACAAACAAGTAGAAGTTCCCCACCCCAGAATAGGATTTTGTCCATAACATAGCATATATCGTGCATTGTCCTGGCCAGGAACATACCCTACACTTTTCACTTTCCCAGTGATGGGTTTCAAGGGACTTGTCATGGCAAGAATCCCATCAGTGATGGCATGAAGCATCACTTCTCCTGCTAGGCAATAGTAATCTAGGGCTAAGACCCTCTGGTCACACCCAAAGTAGTAAACATGCCATACTGTCTGTGGGCATTGTTTTGAAAGATTACATAATTGTATGCAATGTTCCCTCAATGTGGAATGTGTGCACCCCTAAACTTTTTGCTGCTGTTTAGACACCATAGACTGACATTGTCAGAGAAGCACAGCCTTCAGCTGCACTCCTATGGGCTTTCACTCCCTTTTTATGGGGAAACTGACATGCCCTTAAGACAGTCAGTACTGGGAGACTTTGTTTCCCTTAGACCTTTTCCAATGTTGCAACTTGTCTGCATGTAACAAGTACACAATGTACCTTCCAGTGCAGTGTATTTGGGTCTGTAGTAATTTTCCAAAGGCCCTAGATACTCTCAGTGGACTTTTTCTGAGATGTGCAGATGTGTCATAGACAGGGGTGGTGGCAGCTATATTTTTGCCTGATTTTTAACCCTTTCTTGCCATGTTAACCACGTTAACCGTATTTGGCACAAACAGATGGCCTGGCTCCAAAATGGCCATGGCCAAAATGGCCATGTCACGATGTTCTTTGTCCTGTCCTTTGGCCACCTTGCCCCTTCAACTTCCCCAGGTCGAGTCGACCCGGGTCAGTCCTTATTTGGTCATGCATTTCCCCACGAAACACAATGCTTTCACAGGCTTCTGCATGCCTTTGGTGTGTGTGCCTCCAGGATGTGGGCTGGGTTGTCTGTCCCCAGTACACATCCTGGGTGCCAGAGAGTCTGGAGTGCCATGAATGACTGGGACCACCATGGTCCATGATTGGTCCATGTATGGAGTGTGTATTTGTGAGCAGATCTCCCATTGGGTCCTCTTCATTTTGCCGCAAAGGGAACTTTGGATAAGAGGAGGCCAAAAACAACCATACCATGTCGATCTCTGGAGTTCTCACTGAACAAAGGAAAGGTTCCAAGTATCCTGAAACTACAAAGCTGAGTCGAGGAACCACTGGTGACCCGCTGGAAGGTTTGGCACCCTGAGCCCGCGTCGTCCCATGGGACGCCTCTGCATCTGGTCGTCCTAGAAGGTCTGCGAAGATGCTTCAACCCATTGTAATAGTGGGACCAACTATTATCAGCACCTTCACCAAAACCTGCAAGTAAGCTTTCTCGGAAGTGTCCTGGGGCCAACCAGTGTCTCCGCTGCCCTCGAAACCTGGTTTACTGCTAGCTCTGTGCCCTGGCACCCTCACACCAAATTTCATACACTTGGCGGTTCCAGGTCTGAAGTTAGACGAGTGCGGCAGGACTGGAGCATACGTGGTTAAAGTGTTGCCCTGCCATGGCAACGGCCCTTGCAAGTTGCTGCATTTGTGACCCTCTTGCCCCTGAAGCCTGCTGCCGTGAAACCAGTTTGATTCATCAACCAGGAGTAGAGAAATCGCCACTGTCCCGTTTGGGAATCCTCATTGAATCTCAGGAACTGAAAGCCACAGAGACGTCCTTTTTGTCGCGTTAAAACTGCATATATACAGAAAGGGGGCCACTCAGTGGCCACAGTGGTCTGCCCGGGGGGTAACATACCAGTAGGGGGCGGAATCTATAATCTCAACAAAACAAAGGTACTGGTATGCTAGGGGTTAGCCAGTGTGAAGTGAAAATAAATTAGAAATGTTCCGGTCTAAACCCATGTAACCATAATGTATATAAATGTTGTATGCAAATGTGTGTACTAGAACACTCCTTGAAAATAAACAGATTGTTGGAGAGATTGATGTTAAAACTTTATATCAGAAAATTGGTGCATATAATAAAATAAAATCCAATTTGCAAGGACATATACAATCAAGAACATAAACATAAATCTCCCATTTGTAGATTGAGTGTGGAAACTTTCAAACAATCAAAAAAATGAGAATTTGTACATCAAAGAAAAACATAAAGCAATTTTCAATATTAACAAAAAAGCAGTTATTTGTCACTGGGATGCTTGATTAAATCAGAAGCAAAAGACAAAAAGACAAAAACAGAGAGTAATAAATACAACTGCAACTCTATTCAACCTAATAAGAAGTAGAACAAATGAGCGTTAAAACTGCAAGCAAAGTGGACTGAACTGGCGAAGTTTGGGTCCGAGTACGCCTGGGACCGGTGAGTACTTCTAACACTAACCGGTGAACCCTAGCACCAGGGCCCCTTTTTACGTACAAGTTGCCCCGGACGGTCCCTCTCCTTTCCACTGCTAGTGCAAACTAGCGACTCCATCCTACACTCTGGAACTGCCTCTGCCTTCAAGTGGAGGTCCTCCCTGACTAGTGGGAACTTTTTCTTCATCGCCTCATCCACCTTCCTGAGTTGCTAGAGACCACTGAAGAGACTCAGTGCCCATTGGAACAACTGCGTGCACTTGCACTGCATGTACTATTGAGCACAAGGCTCCCCTCTTCTTAGGGCTTGGACTGCCTCTTAGTTAGGTGTGTTGCTGATGTCGAAGGGGCCTAAAGATTACCTGAACTGCCTGTTTCCACCCCCTACTAGGTTGTCAACATATTTCAGGCATTTAACATTTGGACCCCATTGGTCTAGTATATACATTGTATTGGTATTGTTTTGTTGGTTTATTTAGTATTACTGTGATTATTTTGCTATGGTCTGAGCTACAAAGGCCTTGTAATAAATGTGTCTATATTTTTGATATAACACCTGTCTGGGAGTAATTTGTAAGTGTCCTTGCTTTGTGTGCTCATTGAGGTCTTTCAGTCACCCTCACCCCTCCTGAGACTTAGGGCCTCATTCCGAGTTTGGAGGTAGCCATGGTGCTATATGCGCCATGGCTGCCTCCAAACCTGGGTCCGTGTCCAGTCTGGGTGAATGAGGACTTACCGGGACATTCCGACCTGTGCGAACCCGGTAAGTCCCCATTCACCAACCATTCCCCATTCCCATTTGAACCCGCAATAGGGCTCAATGGGAATGGGGAAGGCGCTAATTATGGGCGGGACCCGTGAAGAACGTGTGGTCCAACCACACATCCTTTGCGGTAACCGCTAAGGGACCTCGGAATTGGGCGGTAAGGGATTACCGGCACCGGTCTCCTTACCGGTGCCCGGTATCCCTTACCGCCAAACTCAGAATGACCCCCTTAGTCTTGACCGCCTGCCATAGCTACCTTGATTGGTCTGGCTTGACCAGAGCTTACCCTGCTCCTAGAAACTAGGCTGGCCTTCTGAACCTCTACCCACCAGGTCAGAGTTCAGAAATCCATTTTAACAGGTATGAGTAGGCTACACTACCCAAAAGTGTAGGTTGATTTTGCCTATTGTTTGTACATGGAGGATGGTCATTGTACCAGACCACCCTAGAATATCATGAGATATATAGCAAAACGTAGGTGAGCAGAAGATGGACACACACCTTACGGCACACATGCACTTTTTTCAAAGCTTCAGGGGAGATCAATGAAGACAAGTACTGCTTGCTCCCACCTGTTCAATGGTAAATGTCCCCATAAGGAGTGAACAAGGGGCATACTCACGGAAATCCCCGACTGTAGGAAAGAAAAACACAGAACAACTTCTCTCCCATGTATACTCTTAGTGCATATAAGATTCACCACTAAATATAAAAGTGAAATTCCCAGTTGGTTAAAACAGGGTCCTTCGCAGGGCTATTTTTATATATGTTAATATATAAACGGGTACATATTAGGCATAAATAAATACATAAATTACTGGTATACATAAACACATCAAAGAGTCTTGATAAATATAACCCACAAGTATGGCAGATACATCATAAACGACCTCCCCTTGAACATTGACCATCCTGTACGATGTTAACACATTGGCTCATAAATACATAAAAATAACTTCATGGCAGAAAAAACAACCAAATGCCACCTCTGTGCTTTGCCTTAATAACTTAGCAATCTGATGAGGGTCTTCTTCTTTCTCTCTTTTACTGTATATCTCTGTCTGTCAGTTTCATGGCTGCGGAGGACTCACATACATGGAGCCCAGGCCGGCTTCCTCAAAGATCAAATGCGACTGCTGACAATAGCAGATGCTTGCTCTCTCTCCACTCTCAGCACCACCAAGGGATCTCCACAATCCTGAAAAGGCTTTAGCAGGACTCCCACACTTCAGATTGCCTTCAGACTCTCCCCTAAGAGAGAGCACACTCGCTTTTCTATTTGCAGGGTCATACCATAACTGCATTCCTGGAAGTAGTGCCACCTGCCAGGGACACAGAGATCCCCTTGCACACGACACCAACAAAACCTCTCATTTTCGAGTCCCCACACAAGGAGAGTTATTTGATAGCACAACATGGCAGAGTTTGTTTTCTTTTCTTTTCAAGTGTTTAGGCGACCAAGATAACATTTGTCTCATAAATCAGAAATGTTACACAGATGATACATAACACGAGTACATTAGCAGGAGAATATAAATATCCAATTTTAGTGATAGGAAAACATTGTACACTTCTCCAAAATGTAACTTTACATGCAACAGAGCTTTGACATTATATAATGTGAAATGTCATTCTACATGGGCCATGGCAATTTTCTTTTCTAATCATCCATTAAAGATGACGTTCTGTCCAAACTGATGGGTTTCATACCGCCTTCGCCTTTAGTAGTAATGTGCGCCAAGGGAAGACTATGCTCTCAAGAGTGCATGAAGGTGAACCATTAGTGACCTAAACAACACAGTAGAACATTCCAAAATAAACAGGATGTCCAATCAAGTTTATATAATGATATATGTATATGCATTAATTAAACACACCCAATAGAACAAAAAGAAAATATTGTACACAAACCACCCCAAAGTAAGAGCAGAGAAAATGCGACAGACTGAGGAAAGTATTTCCAGTGGTGGTAGGTAAGTTAATAGCCACAGAAAGGATATTTCATTGTTGAAAACAAGTGCAATCGTGACCTAACCAGTCTCCATGGCCCAATCAGACTAAGGGGGAAATTTGGGGTAAACAGTACTTGAATTCAGTTCTTGGTGGTTTGAAGCAGTTTGATCCACTGTGGAACGTTGATGCGAGTGGATCAAGCTCAGCTCAGGCATTGAATCATGTAAGAAGCAATCAGGCATCAAATAGGAGCACATTTGGTTACTATGTGAGGTCGAAGAAGGGCTCCCAATCATGCAGGTTATGGCGGTCCCATGATCTCTTTGCAGTTGTGGCTGTCAAGTTGGTCTTTAGCTGCTGGGAGTGGTCCATGAGTGAAGCTCCAATGGTTCAAGTCGACAGGCAACAGTCTTCAAAGGGTTGATCTTGGGGACGTCAATATCCAGGTCAATGAGGTGGCCATTCTAGGGCTAGCGAGATCGAGCCATTGTTGTAATTCCTGGTCAGATTTGGTGTGTGACTCACCAGCGGTTTAAATCAGGTCCCCGACATCTATCAGTCGATTTGTTCCTTGCAGGTGACAGGCTTAGCTAGTGCATGATGGAGTGTCAAGCTGTTTCAAAGTGCAAGCAATAGTTGAATTAGTGGAGGAACACAACAGCCAGGGCCGGCACCTTCCCTCTCATTCAAGGTGCAGTGAACATAGAGCAAATGGTTTGGTGTGGTAGAACAGAGAGCTTTGGCTCGTCTGACCATTCTGCTGCTGTGAGGTCTGCTCAGAGGGACTCAAGGACAGGAATGTTCGATTCAGGGTCAGCTCTCCCAGTTCTAGGAGAAACCAGTGCAGAGTGATAAGTCGTGGTCCAAAGTCTATCACTCCCGATGTGTCCTGGGATTGGGTAGGGGACAGATCATCCTTCTGCCTGGACGGATCCATCTTCATCTCAGGCTGATGGCCTTGGAAAGTCTAACTTTTCCAAAGGAAATCCAGAGAGGACTTCCAGAATGAATCTGCAGTCTTGAGTGGATATGAGAGAATCTTTAGAAGTAGTGGGAGATCCCTTCTTTTAAAGGCAAGATCCCCACAGGTGATTGGCCCACACGTAGCCTGCATTATCGGTCTAATTGGTGCTCAACATGATGTTGTCAACTTAATAGGTGATATAAGCATAAGCAGAGCATCATTCACAATAGGGCAATGTTCCATATTCAGCATCAGGACACATATAAGTAGTTGGTGATAACCAACATTTTTTTTAAAAACATGATCTGTCTCGTGCACATTTGCCCGAGGTTGTGTACATCTTGTAAATCGCAGAACAATGTGTATCTCGTAATCATGGGTCCTTACAAACATGACAACTGTTCTTACTTTAATCTATCCTGAAATTCAACATGACTGTATCTCACTCCTAATCAATCAGATCTTGCCTACTAAGATTCTCTCTGCTGCCCAGCCGTTTCAATTCCCTGGGTGCTGCTCCTCTGATGTGCTTGTGCTGTTGCAAAAATCTGCCTGTTTACGTCTTTTCGGCTGCATCGCTAATGGACTTTGTGTTTGGAGTGGATGCTTCCACTGCTTATCAGCTTCCATGACTGACTGATGTGGCAGTTAAGTGAGGGGCCCTGACTCAGGTGATTGATTGATCTTCATCCCGTTTTTCACTACAGATAACCTATATGGATGGAGTGGGTATTAAAAACCAGGCTGCTATCAAATAATGCCCAAACAGGAAGAGAAAAATGCCTCACTCCCTTGTCTAAACCGTGCAGGTGTGGCCCTTTGTTGCCAATTTGTAGAAGTTGAACACTAGCATGATTACGCCATCAAGGCCGGTGCCACCATGTTAAGGTGTATGCCACTGGAATCGGCAACCATCTGTTCAGACAACGGCCATGTCCTGCAGTCTGTTAAGGATTTGAAAGAGGTGTCACACTCCAGACCAGGACTCTTTATACAGGCCAGGGATGTAGCACACAATCAAAATGCTTTTAAATTTATGAATTTGGATTCAACTTTGAGAAGGCAGCCAACCCGTCTCACACCCCCTTAACGTACACCCCCTGTCACAATGGACCATGAACCAGGCCGGTGTGTAATAATAGAATATTTATTTATTTTAATTGTGAATAAAAATCAAACACATTCAATGTAGGGCAGCAATCACCAGTGTGGTGATACTTACACTGAAAAATGATAGAATAAACTTAGTTTGTCCTTTTAATATAAGATATACAATGCACAATTGAATAAAAACATGATTACTTTTCAGATAGCACCACAGTTAGTATCTCCCCCTGCAACACTCCTTCAAACCACTGTTAACCAAATTTTGTGTGGGTGGAAAGGAGTAGCAAGGAGTCAGGTATACTATGCAAACATCGGATTGAAAATCCAACATACCACCCTGAATGGGAGACAAAAATCGGATTGAGCTCCCTTAAAAATGAGCAAAATGGCACTCACAATTACTAAACAGCTGTTTTACATGTGTGGTTAAATGAGTAAGCCAAGAACGTGTATTACTGTATGAAGTAAGCAAGAAAACTGGAAACTACAAGGCAATTGACTAAACAATAGGCATACCGTTTAGAAATTCAACTTTAGAAGGAAACACAGTGCAGCAAAATCACACGTGGCAGGATTGCATTGTCTTGACTTGTACGGGTTTAAATAGCAAAACAGGTTGGAAATTGAGCTAAACAAACACAATCAGAATTTGGTTTTAATGCTAAGGTACTAAGGCACATCACAGGTATGATATGAAAGTAAAAGAGTGACTTTGGATGGATGACAATATGGGATTCTTAAATGGAAAGGACAAATTGGCCTTTGAAAATGAAAGCAGTTGCACAGCGAAAATCGGTTTTAAGATACAAATGACAAGTTTTCCTAGACTACATTTTAGTGGTTAGAAAAGAGGAACACCGCCCACGACAAAGGTTAATTTGCAATTTTAACCCCTTCCCGCCGTGTTTCTCTTTATATGAGAAATAATTAATTCATTCCAAATACTACTAAGAACTTATACAACAGACTGAAATGATTTGGAAAGAATAGCGCTAACACATGGAGATGACTATGGATTTTCCTAAGGACAGGACACACAGAGGATTGGACAATTTTAAGGATTTTGCTAGGGCAGTTATAGGATTTCTATGGGATTGGACATAATGCAAGGTAACAAAGCAAGGGATGCCGTTTTTGGTTACTGGGGAAGTGTGATACTTACAACAAACACTTGAATGGGGTAGTTTGGACAGCCAGCTGGGTTTCTGGGAAGCGGGGCAAGATCTGGTCACTGTGCAGCAGCAGGCTCTCCTGGAAGGGGACAGCTGGGCCTAGTCTGGTCATTGGATAGCAAGGTGCATCAGCTGGCTCTCCTTGAATTATTGGGATTTTAGAGGGTTTTAATTCTGGATCAGTGGTTCAGCCTGGCTAAGAGGTTCTTCCTGGATCTGCTATCAACTATCCCTGGCCTGGCACTGGAATCTGGAATCTTGCAGGGTGAACGTGTAATGCCTGGGTCTCTGGATGTTGATTTATGAATGCTGGATTTTCTTGAATGAATCTCCTGAGCTTTGAATGTCTCCACCTTTATAGCCCGGATAACATCAGAGGAATTCTACTATGTGGCCAGAACTAAGCTAGACATGCCTCTAAATTGGATTGGTTAGCCTATGGAAGTTGCCACCTCCATGTAAGCAGATTGAACTGAAGGTAGTGACTCAGTTTTTTGGTGGGTGTTTTTTACAATATGCTTTGTTCTACCAAAGTTACTTTTGCCAATATCAGTTAAGGAACAAAATACTCATATTTACAAATGTCATCATCAGGAAAAGTATACAGGCAGATTCCATATTTTACAAGAAACATGCTGATCCAAATCCCAAGACGGTGCAATGCTGTTTAGTCGTTCTGGCAATCTTTCGCAATTTACACCAATAATATTTTATCAAACATCCTGCAAATGGATATACATAAGCCTAACAGTATCAGACAGATTTGCATTTAAGTCCAAAAACTTCGTACGCTTTTCCCAGAAATGACATTTTACTGGCGTTTGCGTCCCCAACATGCCAGATAAACCTACAATGTCTTATTCTAATGGTGACAAAATTACTTTAAAACCATCATAATTTCCATTATTGCGCCTTTAGGGTACTGAGATAAATACTTTGATGTGAAGATTCTTTGAAATCAAATGGACAGGCTTTGTTTCCAAATATGGGCAGCTTTTCCCACCCCCAGCCAAATGTCAGGCTCTGGTCAGTTAGCCCAGGGTTACCATGGAATCACCTTTGATCTTAGACAGTTGAAGCTTAGGAGAGGTGTCAGATGATTTCACACCTCTGCGCTAGGGCAGTCCATTGTCTCATAATGCCACATTGCCGGTCTCTCTGATAAGGTTGCTAGAATCTCCACCATGGTCCCTTTCATGTGCCATGGGACTGGTCCACTTAGGGAAGGTAATTCTGTTCCCAGGGGAGGCAGGGCCCTTTGAAGTCAGGGCCTGCCAAACCTGTTCTGCTGGCCTCAAAGTAATTGTATTTATTTATTTATTTCCCTTTCTTTAAACAGAAAGCAAGTCTTTTGGGAATAAATATCATGTATATATTTTGAGCAAACCACAGGGCATCATTCTAACATTTCACTTTCAAAAAGGCCATTTCTTGCTTGGCAAAAGCACCGTTTTACATGAGAGAGAGGGCTTCTTGTGAAGAGTTTGCCTGTGTTATTTTGTTGCAAAAAGTAAAAAGCTTGATGTACAGCCTGGAGTGAAATTCCCTACTCTTTCACAGATCTTTCTTGACACAACATGCCATTCAGTGAGGAATGCCTCCATTTCTGGTGTACACCCTGAAAATGGATGAACATGGATGTGTCTTACTGGAACCAAACTGTGTAATGTTGAAAAGATGTAAAGGGCATCAGTGCGCAGTCATTTTAAACGCACAACATTTTCTTTTTCAGTGGGAGGGTTTGAGCTGGCAGCATAGCAGTGCTGCCTTTGTATTATTTTCTTTGGTGCATATGAAGAAAACACTGGCAGCCATTCTCAGGGTGTTCCAGGTTCCATCTCGCCCCATATGTGCTCGTCAAATGACAGCGCTGCCATTCTTCATGGAACTGCTGAAAATACAGTTTGGTGGTGCAGGGGAGTTCTGTAGGGCTGGTAAATGTACCCCACAAGTCTCTGCCGGTCCCATTTACCATCCAGGAACTGACACGCCAACCACAGCGAGATGTGAAATATGATGCATATTGCATTTGCCTCCAGCACCCTGCTAAAATAGCTGCCGCTATGTTTGAGCATCTTCTGTGCTCCCATGCTGCTTTGAATTGCCAGAATCCTGATTGGCTGAGCTCCAGCTCAACCATGGCCCCCTCACCCAGCTAGGAGGCACAGCCGGCAATTTGCAAAGGCCAGGAGCAAAGCCCATGTCCTGCAGTCTCTGCCAGTCTCTGCCAGCGAAACCATGAAATGTCAGGCCCTTACATCCTCTGCACTCCTCCGGAACATACACCAGCCTCTTTATGCAAAGGTAAGCATTGCCTACTACTCTCCATACTTGCATTGGCTAATATCTGCCCTGCTACAGTTCTACTGCAGTCTAAATCCATACCATTTCTCAATTGCACACACACGCCCTATTCCAACATCCTCCTCCATTGTTACACCACCGCTTATCAAAATATCTCACCATTACCTTGTAGCCCCTCTGGTTACTACCGCAATCCACTGACCTCTCATCCCGCAACGTTGACCACTCTTCCCACCCCCATTGCCTTCCTCCTGCCTTTTCATTAATTCCCAGCATTGTCTTTATTGACTAGCGCTGGCCAGGCAACACGTTCAATTGCGCAAAGTGCAACCACTGGTTCCGGCCCACTCCCAGCACCATCATGCATGATGCACGACCTAGATTCTTTACACAACTCTTGCCAACTTGCAAAACACCTGTGCACCTATGTGCATTAACCTACCCAGAGCCATTGCTACTGTCGTCCTCCTCGCACTCACAGAAACCTGGCTCACAGCCACCTCGGGCCCAGCACTCTCAATCACTATCCCTCATGAATACACCATACTTTGCTGTGACAGAGAATACCCTCCCACTCCACTTGCTCGACCTCAACCCTCTCCTCAATTGCGAATCTATCTCGGCCAAAATCAAATGCATGCCCAATGCCACAGTCACCCTCCACCTCGTCTACCGACTCCCCGGTCCCCTGTCCACCTTTGAGGAGGACCTAATCCAACTTGCCTTAATCAACTTCAAGCCTACATCCCGAATCCTTATCCTGGGAGACTTCAACTTGGGCTACAATGACTTGTTAGACACAGAATACACCTCCCTTGCAGGTTCCATGGCAGCCCTAGACTTTCTGCAACTGATCACCCTCCCCACTCATGACCACGGTTGCACACCAGACTGGATCTTGGATCAAAAATGTAACACCACCATCATCTCCAACAATCTATGCCCATGGTCTGACCACAACACCATCACCTTTGCCATCCCACCCCCCCCCAACACAAATTATACGACCACCACCACATCAGGCCTCATTATGGGCCAGAACATCCGGAACCTCACCACTAACAATGTTACTCCTTTCCTAATGCAGCCCCTCCCACCTACTAGGGACACTACTGCCCTGGTCAACCACTACAGCAACCTGCTCCTAAACACCCTGGACCACCTGGCCCGGCTCAAAGCCAAGAAACTTAAAAACTGTCATTACTCTAACTCCTGGTTCACACCAGAAATCCGAAACATCCGTACCGACAAAAGAACAGCTGAAGCCGCATTGTGCAAAGACCCCTCCACCACTTATAAAAAAACACTTCACTACAGCCTCCCGCAATTACAAACAGGCCATTCACACTGCCAAAGCAGCAGCCTACAATACCAGGATCCCCAAAGGATCCTCCCGCCCATGTGAACTCTTCACTATCCTCCGAGAGCTCGAAACCCCTTCCACTTTCCCCATGCCAATTCTCGAAGACAACTCCTGCTGCAACATTGCCTAAGACACCCCACACTGCCAAAGCAGCAGCCTACAATACCAGGATCCCCAAAGAATCCTCCCGCCCATGTGAACTCTTCACTATCCTCCGAGAGCTCGAAACCCCTTCCACTCTCCCCATGCCAATTCTCGAACACAACTCCTGCTGCAACATTGCCTAAGACACCCTCACCAAAATAAATCATGCTACTACAAAAGAAGACTGTGGCTAAACAGTCCTGCATCTCAGCAGCATTCCAACAGCCCCACCCCCAGTCAAACAACCAGAGGTTATCCAAAAGCATCCCACTTTTCATGTTGCAACCAATCTGTCCCCTACTCTTGATAGAATCATTAAGGGACTAAAACTGTTATGGTGTAAGGGTGTATTCTGCCCAGCTCCCATCATAAACTATTGCACTGAACCACCTTATAGCAGCAATAATCATCTCCTCCTTTGCATCCTTCTCCATACCTCTTGCCCTTAGGGAATACTGGATCTCCCTGCTAAAATCTTCCCTCGACCCCACCATCCCCACTAACTACCAACTCATCACCACCATTCTCGTCCTGCTAAAAATCATAGACAGAGTCACCTACCTACAAATACAGGAATTCCTAGAATCCCATCACATCCTGGGCATGCGTAAATCTGGTGTTCTCCCAAATCACGGAACCAAGACCCACTTGCTAGATCTCAAGAACAAGCTAGATGTCTCCAATGATCATGGTAACCTTTCCCTCCTCCTACTGCTAGACCTCTCTGTGACATTTGATCTGGTGGACTACCAAACACTTTGCCACCAACCCACATCAGCATCCCACTTCTCTCCTGATGCAGCAAGCTGGATCACCTCATTCCTAGCTAAAAGAACCTCTTGAGTCTTTCCTAGTGAAGCCTCTGCACACCTCACACCTACCTCTTCTGGTTTACCACAGGCTCCTGTGTCTCCCCTACTCTGTACAGCATGCATACTAAGCCCCTCTTCGACCTCCTGGATGCACTACGCATATCTTACACAAGAAAAAAGGGGATGACATGCATATCCTTGTCCCCCTCTCCGGCAATCATGCACATGATTCGCTCAGCATAATCGCTATTTACGAATCTATTCAAACGTGGATGGCCACACATAGGGGGTCATTATGAGTAGGGCGGTAAGGGGTTAACGGTGCTGGTAAAGATGCCTGAGCCATCAACCCCTTACCGCCCTATTACGAGGTCTCCTTGAGGGACCCGATAAGGCCGCCTGGTAAAACCAGGCAGCTTTAGCGGGTTCCCCCGATGAGACCAGCATGCTAACAATGGGCCTGTTATTAACGGGCCGTTGTTAACATGCTCCCCATTCCCATTGTGCCCTATGGGGGCTAGGCAGGTTTTTCCAACGCTTCAAAGGTTATTCTTTCATTCCTGAAAACACGTCACACGCAATT
This sequence comes from Ambystoma mexicanum, assembly GCA_002915635.3. Taxonomy (NCBI): domain Eukaryota; kingdom Metazoa; phylum Chordata; class Amphibia; order Caudata; family Ambystomatidae; genus Ambystoma; species Ambystoma mexicanum. The sequence goes on along the minus strand of CM030321.1, from coordinate 839,391,386 downwards.
CTACCCCGAATTACTTGGCAGCGCTAGGAAACCTCTCGCTATTAAAGGCATTATAAACAACCAATTTAAAATTATTATCGGAAAGATAAACCTCAAAGGTTGGACTTACATCTTCAAAGCAGAAACTCTTTTTTTTAACAGAGACACATACATCTAATTTGAACGCAACCATAGTTTTGATTTAAACTTGTGAATAATTTGAATAATTTACAAATGTGTAATGGAAAGCAACCATCAGTGGTGCGAACACTGTGTTAGAAGGCCGAGGTCATGTTAAAGCGAGAGGCGATGTATGATAATATGTGCATGTATGAGAAATGAGAGTAATAAGACATGCATATCATCACTGGAAGTTCCCCTCCAGCTTAGAGTCGCATGAGCAATGCATTGTGAGTATGTAAATAAGATCACATGCAAGACATTTTGCACCAGAACATTATGTTTATCTTACAGGGCAGTGATGTTTTATACATAGCATTTTTCATACATACTCGTGGGAGGCGAGATAAGATGAAACCTGTTTGCATTGACTTTTCCCAAAATTCCATTGCTAATACCCTTTGGCATGTTTGCTGGATGGATTTCCAGGACATTTTATGAACAAGAAAAGCTTGCAACATGCACATTGGAACTGGAAACTCTGGGGAAAATCCGTTAACCGGTTCGAGCTATTACCACAGGAATCACATTGACAGCCAAAAATGAAGTGCTCAAAACGAAATTTGGAGGGAGCACAGATGGGTTTCATAGGAGGGTAGAGGCGAGGAGGGGCAAGAGGAGAACATGGGTAGTTGGAGAGTTTGTTCTGTGCTGGAGAACCCATTTTGTGACAGAATGTTTTGGTCACCAAAGGAATCCCACAGGATGCACACAGGATTCCTGTGCAAACCTCAAAACACGGGCTCACCAAAAAATGTACCACTGGAGCTGAGAGTGAAATAGGAAAGGGTCTGAGAGGATTTCCATAGCGTGGGGCAGATGGGGAACAAGAGGAGAGATATACACGAAGAGATGCAGTGTGCAATGGGAATTCCTTTAGTGTGTTGATTGTTTCCACATTACTGGGGTAAATGGCAAACAATGCATTTATGGATGAATGATTACTGGAAATGATTACCACAGTAATACAAGGTTACATCCTCAGTATGTGTGCAGCCAGTGCAGTGTGTAACTGCATTCTAATGGTAGGCATGGTGCAGTGGCTGTGTGAGGTCAGTAGAATGTGTGCACCAAGGCCATTGACCTCGGGTCTGCATTCTGATGGTAGTGGAGCTTGTGTATGGTATTATGTGTGCAGCTAGGCTGTATTGATCGCGGGTTATAGCTGCATGCTATTATATGTTGGTGTAGAGAAGAGAGTAAGCATATTGGTGTGTGTGAGTGTCAGTGTGGATTGTTTGACAACCCCTGTTGTTGCCTTATTTCTAGAGTTCTCTGAGTGACCTTTGTCTCTTCTAGAGAAGAATGGGTCTCAGAGAGAGTTCTCTATCAGAATCCTTGCCTGCAACAGACCGTCTTCCTATGATGTGGGACAAAGTGAGAAAGCTTCAGAAGCATGGTTATTAGTACTAGTGGGCCTATTTTCTGGGCAGGTGGATGGGACTTCTTCCATAGTTTATGGACTGAGTTGTGGATTTGTGTTGCATTATTGCCCCTTCTTGAAATTGAGCACCTGGAAACTCCTTGGGTCGTAGGGCATAGTGCATATCTGTAGGAGACTAGAGCAGGTCTGACCAGACACAGACACTGCGCCCCAGTGAAGGATTTCATTACAACAGGTTCTAGGCAAATCAGGGTAACCTGCCTTGATTGGAGACCACCTTGTATTTCCGATGAATGATATGATCTGGCCCAGTTGCAATGTTTGAACATACGTGCTGTTGGGTTCCGGGGTTGCAGTTCTGTGCATTACTCCCATAGGAGTGTGATTGACTCAGTTTAACAAGAGCATGTCCCCAATAATGTCCAGTTTAGAGGGGCACATGTCACACTGTTTTCTTAAAAACATTCAGTGAAACCCATCTGACAAGTTAAAGTTTATTAGTAATAACATTTTGCAAAAGACAAAGCACATTGATTTGATCTTAACTATAGGGCATCTATCTATCTATCTATCTATCTATCTATCTATCTATCTATCTATCTATCTATCTATCTATCTGTCTATCTATATATTCAGTGAAAAAACTTTGTTAAAGAGATGTTATGGTTAAGTTGCACTAATAAAAACCTATGAAATTCAATGAAAAAACTTTGTTAACGGGAAGTTATGGTAACAAGTAAAACTGAAAAACCTCAGAAATGTGCCAGTTATGGTAAACTAAGCAACCAGAACTCGCACCACCACCGTGCACTGCTAAGACTAACACCCAGAACATCAAAGATTACCTCACACCATGTACATGCAAAAGTAACAGATATATGTACCACATCCAAAAATGCATATATATAGAAATTCTGTACTTGAGAAACCAGAAGTATGTTGCATTCATAATGGAATGCGCCAAGCACAAAGGTGAACTGTACACCTAACAGTATCACCTCAGTGCAACCTTCATTACACACTTAGAAGCAGCTGGCAGTTATTCCAGAAGAAACCGTTTCAGGGATAGTAAGTGCACTATATTTCTTTCTGTATCATTAAAATTTGTTATGTATAGATACCATATAAGACATAGAAGTATTGTTTCCTTTCCACAGAAATGACAAGCACACTGCAGTGGTTCCCCCATGACAAATGAGTGAAGGAAACTATAATGGTACAGAATACCATTTTTAAACCAGAAAAAAAGTGATGCAATTTGTTGACATGTCACTAGAACATGGTTTTCTTTTTAACAGTACATAGTGTGAATGAAGAAAGTGGCCCCAAATTACTATTGAATGACCCAGAAGATGGCCACAGACAGCACCTAACTCCAAATGCAGAAAATGAACTACTAAACATATCTCCAAAAATCAATCAATTAAATAATAATTTTGTACAGTTAATGACATTTGTTAAAAATAATGTCAAAGAAAATATCCAATACCACGGGCCAACTTGTACCTGTGCCCATTCACCCTGTCCCAACCAATCATCCACATCAAATTCCCTAAATCAAAGACGCTACAATGAAACCTCAATTCCTTCCTCCCCTCATGAACAGTATGTAGAAAACCCCAACTCCCCCATATATGTTTCCCATTCTGCTACCCCATCTCTTTCCTAATTGATTGTATTTGTTTGTTTTAATAAATATGTATGTGTGTACTGTTGGTGCGTGTGTTTTTTTAAAAGGGCCAATTTGGAGTCCACGGACTGCACGACTGCCCGGCTGTCAGTAACCGAAATGGAGGTGCACCCGGGCATCGCGCCTGTCTGGGGATGTCTACCAGGTCATGTCGCACTTAAAATTAGTTTGTGTACTCAGCCCCTGTCCTGCAGACACCTGGACACATACATGCCTGACCTTGCTGTGCCCCGAACACTGCGCCTGTCTGGGCCAGTCCGCCTGCATGTGTTGCACTTTTAATTTGTTTGTGGACTCAGGCCCTGTCCTGTGTACACCTGGGCGCATGCTTACCTGATCTTGCTGTGCCCCCAACACTGCGCCTGTCCAGACCTGTCTGCCCTCACGTGTCACAGTTTTATGTAGGTCAGGGACTCCACCTACGGACACTGGCATATATGCACACCTGATCCCATTGTGCCCCCGTACTGTGCCTGTCTGGACCTTTCCGCTTGCACGTGGCATACTTTTAATTAGTTCAGGGACCCCACCCCTGTCCTACGGACACTGGCACGCATGCACGCAACATAGCCATCGAAAAAGGTGTCTGCATGACAGCCATCCTATCCGAGGTCACCTGGGGATGTCATCATGTGACTGCACCAGTGCTGCACATTGGGAGTATCTGCAGACACTCTCCGTACTCCCAGACTGTTGAAATCTGTATTTCTGACCAATCCACAATGTTTAAACGTCAAACTATACCCTTACAGAGGTCCCAGACCATGTATTAGTTGATCTAGTGACTTTTTGTATCTTTTGGAACCCCATCTGTGGATTGAATTGTCTGCAGATAGTTGTGCCATCCGTGGACAGCCCCTCTAAAGGGACCCATCCACTATTTATTTATTTATTTATTTATTCGGATTTTTAAAGCGCGCAATCAGCCCGCGGGCATTGTGGCGCTGTTACAGTTCAAAAATACAATTGTCTGGTTACATAGAGGAGAAAGGTTGATTATGGTACAGGCATTTTGCTTTACAGTCTGTGCATATAAGGTGTTGTATACAGGGCATAATGTATACAGTACTGTTGCTTGGTTACATTTGTATTTAGTTACATTTCAAACAGCAGACCATTTGTGGTACAGCTTGGGCAAGAGTGTGGGAGGGGGTAGAGGCACTGTTTTAGGTAAAGAGCTTGGTTTTGAGTGATTTGCAGAAGGATAGCAGGGATGGTTCGGCTCTAAGGGCGATGGGGGGGTCATTCCAGAGCTTGGGGGCTATGTGTGGGAAGCCAATGCCACCAAGTTTGGCTCTTCTTATGGTGGGCACTTGAAGTTGGTTGTCATATTGGCTTCTTGTTGGACGGAGCGAGGATTTCCTGTATATGGTCTCTGATAAGTATGACGGAGCAGTATGATTGATACATTTGTGAGTGAGGGTGAGTATTTTGAAATTGATTCTTTCCTTGACTGGGAGCCAGTGTGCCTCTCTACGGGCCTGAGATACATGGTTGGATTTCGGCATGTGCAGGGCAGTGCGCAGTGCGTTGTTTTGTACTATTTGGAGCTTTTTTAGATTTTTTGCAGATGTGCCGGCTAGGAGGGCGTTGCAATAGTCTAATTTGGCTCCTATGGTTGCTCTAGTGATGGCGAGGCAGTTGGGTGTGGTGAGGTAGGGTTTTATGGCAAGGATGAGTTTGGTGGTCAATGCAGATGAAGAGGAGATGGCGCTGACTTGTCTTGACATGGAGAGTGTGTTGCCTAGGTAGAGTCCTAGGGTTTTGACAGCAGTGGAGACCGGTATGTTGATGTTATCAATGATCATGTGTGAATAGTCTTGGCTGAGTCTGGAGAGGGTTTCTCTGGGTGCCAGGATAATGATCTCAGTTTTGTTGCTGTTAAGGCAGAGACCGTTGATCGCCATCCAGGTCTGGATTGTGGAGTAGATGTTGAGGAGGGCTTCTGAGTCTTTGGCATAGTCTCCCGTAATTGGGAGTAGGACTTGAGTGTCATCGGCATAGTTGGTGTAGGCTATGCCGAGGGCATCCAGTAGGTCAAAGAGAGGTTTAGTGAAAAGGTTGTAGAGGGTCGGTGCAGTGCAGGAGCCTTGTGGGACTCCACAGCTAATGGTGATGGGGGGAGCGTTGGCGAGATCCGAGTATACTTTCATGGCCCTGCCTTCAAGGAATGAGGTGATCCAGGCGGTTGCTTTGTGAGAGAAGTGGGCTGCATTGGAAAGGTGAGATGTGAGGATGTTGTGGTCGACTAGGTCGAATGCTGCAGAGAGATCGAGCAGAAGGAGGAGAGCAGGTTTACCTGTGTCCATTATTTTGGTGATTTGATTTTTCAGATCTAGAAGGGCAGTTTCAGTTCCATGTCCTTTGCGGAACCCCGATTGCCTTTTGCCGAGGATGGCATAGGTTTCAAGGTACTGCTGTATTTAGTTGTGTGCGGCTTTATCTAGGATTTTGAGGAGGAAGGGGACAGTGGTGATGGGGCGATAGTTGTTAGGGGAAGTCGGGTCTAGGGATTTTCTTTTAAGAGTGGGCGGACCCAGGCCTCTTTTAGGCATTGGGGTACTGAGCCAGAGGAGAAGGAGGCATTGGTGAATGCTGTGATGATGGGGGTGAGGGCTTCAGAGCACTCTTTAATGATGGCGGGCGGGCATATGTCACCTTTGCATGTTGAGGGTTTGATGTTTTTGAGTATGGTGGAAACTTCTGGTTCCGTGACTTCTCTGTTGTCTAGGTAGAGTCCTAGGGTTTTGACAGTAGTGGAGACTAGTATGTCGATGTAATCAATGATCATGTGTGAATAGTCTTGGCTGAGTCTGGAGAGGGTTTCTCTGGGTGCCAGGATAATGATCTCAGTTTTGCCGCTGTTAAGGCAGAGACTGTTGATCGCCATCCAGGTCTGGATTGTGGAGTAGATGTTGAGGAGGGCTTCTTAGTCTTTGGCATAGTCTCCAGTAAGTGGGAGTAGGACTTGAGTGTCATCGGCATAGTTGGTGTAGGCTATGCCGAGGGCATCCAGTAGGTCAAAGAGAGGTTTAGTGAAAAGGTTGTAGAGGGTCGGTGCAGTGCAGGAGCCTTGTGGGACTCCACAGCTAATGGTGATGGGGGGAGCGTTGGCGAGATCCGAGTATACTTTCATGGCCCTGCCTTCAAGGAATGAGGTGATCCAGGCGGTTGCTTTGTGAGAGAAGTGGGCTGCATTGGAAAGGTGAGATGTGAGGATGTTGTGGTCGACTAGGTCGAATGCTGCAGAGAGATCGAGCAGAAGGAGGAGAGCAGGTTTACCTGTGTCCATTATTTTGGTGATTTGATTTTTCAGATCTAGAAGGGCAGTTTCAGTTCCATGTCCTTTGCGGAACCCCGATTGCCTTTTGCCGAGGATGGCATAGGTTTCAAGGTACTGCTGTATTTAGTTGTGTGCGGCTTTATCTAGGATTTTGAGGAGGAAGGGGACAGTGGTGATGGGGCGATAGTTGTTAGGGGAAGTCGGGTCTAGGGATTTTCTTTTAAGAGTGGGCGGACCCAGGCCTCTTTTAGGCATTGGGGTACTGAGCCAGAGGAGAAGGAGGCATTGGTGAATGCTGTGATGATGGGGGTGAGGGCTTCAGAGCACTCTTTAATGATGGCGGGCGGGCATATGTCACCTTTGCATGTTGAGGGTTTGATGTTTTTGAGTATGGTGGAAACTTCTGGTTCCGTGACTTCTCTGTTGTCTAGGTAGAGTCCTAGGTTTGACAGTAGTGGAGACTAGTATGTCGATGTAATCAATGATCATGTGTGAATAGTCTTGGCTGAGTCTGGAGAGGGTTTCTCTGGGTGCCAGGATAATGATCTCAGTTTTGCCGCTGTTAAGGCAGAGACTGTTGATCGCCATCCAGGTCTGGATTGTGGAGTAGATGTTGAGGAGGGCTTCTTAGTCTTTGGCATAGTCTCCAGTAAGTGGGAGTAGGACTTGAGTGTCATCGGCATAGTTGGTGTAGGCTATGCCGAGAGCATCCAGTAGGTCAAAGAGAGGTTTAGTGAAAAGGTTGTAGAGGGTCGGTGCAGTGCAGGAGCCTTGTGGGACTCCACAGCTAATGGTGGTGGGGGGAGCGTTGGCGAGATCCGAGTATATTTCATGGCCCTGCCTTCAAGGAATGAGGTGATCCAGGTGGTTGCTTTGTGAGAGAAGTGGGCTGCATTGGAAAGGTGAGATGTGAGGATGTTGTGGTCGACTAGGTCGAATGCTGCGGAGAGATCGAGCAGAAGGAGTAGAGCAGGTTTACCTGTGTCCATTATTTTGGTGATTTGATTTTTCATATCTAGAAGGGCAGTTTCAGTTCCATGTCCTTTGCGGAACCCTGATTGCCTTTTGCCGAGGATGGCATAGGTTTCAAGGTACTGCTGTTTTTGGTTGTGTGCGGCATTATCTAGGATTTTGAGGAGGAAGGGGACGGTGGTGATGGGGCGATAGTTGTTAGGGGAAGTCGGGTCTAGGGACGGTTTTTTTAAGAGTGGGCGCACCCAGGTCTCTTTTAGGCATTGGGGTACTGAGCCAGAGGAGAAGGAGGCATTGGTGAATGCTGTGATGATGGGGGTGAGGGCTTCAGAGCACTCTTTAATGATGGCGGGCGGGCGGGCATATGTCACCTTTGCATGTTGAGGGTTTGATGTTTTTTTAGTATGGTGGAAACTTCTGGCTCTGTGACTTCCCTAAAGGCAAAGAGGGGTATTTCTGGGTGTGGGTTGAGAGGGGATGGGGAGGGAGGCATGGGGGCTGTGTTGAGTGCTTTACGTTGGGATGCAATTTTGTCTTGGAGCGTTTTGACTTTGCTAAGGAGTGCTGTTTGGATGCCTGAGCACCAAGCTTCATCCTTAATGATTTAGTCGGGACTAGACTCAGGGGTGGTGAGTTCTTTGAATATAGAGAATATTTCTCTTGATTTGGAGCTTGCTTTGGATATTCTTTGATTAAAGGATTCTGATTTGGCTTTGAAGACAGCGTTTTTGTAGGACAGTGCAATGGCTTTGAACTCATCTAGGGAGGATTGGTTGGGAGTTGATTGTCAATTGGATAGGGCTTTCCGTTTTTTGGTTCTCATGGCAGCTAGTTCTTCTGAGAACCAGGAGTTGGAATGCAGGGATTTTTTGGCTTTTTTTGCTTCCAGTGGGGCAATGGAGTCAATGGCTTGGGCGAGGACATTGTTATAGGTGTTAGCTATAGAAGTGGGGTCTTGATTGAACAGATGCTTGAGTTCAGGGATGTCAAGGAGCGGGGCGAGGTTGGTGGCGGTGAGTTTTTTGGAGTTTCTGACTTTAGCGGGGGGGCACATGTGGTGATTTTTCGAGTGGGTGTGGTGGGGATGGAGAACTGGATGAGATAGTGATCTGTCCATGGAAGGGGTGCAATGGAGGTGATGGTCGATGAGCAGTTGTGATCTGCTATCCAATCTATGGTCTGTCCTTTGCAGTGAGTCGGGCTGGTGATTTTATGTTCGAACCCCATTTGGGAAAGATCTTTTGCCAGGAGGGCGGCAGTCTTGTCCTTGGGATCATCTAGGCCAAGGTTAAGGTCACCAAGAAGAATGGTTTTGGTGGAGAGTTTCAGGTTACTACCTATGATTTGGAGGATTTGCTTTTGGTAGTCTGGGGGAGAGGCAGGTGATCTATATGTGACTAGAAGGTTGATGGTGCAGTTAGGGGAGATAGCTAGTTTGGCGTAGAGAAGGTCTGCGTTGCTGTTCCACTGTTGGTCACACAACCTGATGGAGAGGGAGTTTTTATAGATGAGGGCAACCCCCCCACCTTTGGAGGTTTTGAGGTCCTGTCTAAGGATGGTGTAGTCCTGGGGAGTGCGAGATGCAAGGGTGGGTTGGAGGCTTCATGGAGCCAAGTTTCGGATATGGCTAGTATGTCAAGTTTGTGACTAGTAATGAGGTAATTGATCTCAATAGCATGTGCATGAATGGAGCATGCATTGATGAGTGCACATTTAAGGGTGGGTTTGGCTGGTGGTGGATGACTAGCGGGTGGTGGATGCCTAGCGCTGGTGTTTATGATAGGCGATGTGATGGCGGCCTGGGTGGGCGAGGAGGGTTGTGTTGTGAGTTTGGGGGATGGGGGTATGTGCGATGTGTGTATAGACAGGTGGGTGTAAGGGTGCAAAGGTAGTGTAGGTGCGATGCCTGAGCATTGAGTTCCTGTTGAGAGTGGATGGTGGTGCGTTGCGGAAAGATAGGGAGGACTTGGTGTGAGTTCTTAGTCTGTGCTTCCTAAAGAGGAGTCCAGGTGGGTTAGAGTCACTGTGAGGAGGTAGGTTATGGTGCATGGTAGAAGAGGTGGCCTGCATGATGAGAGGTGATGGTCCTGGGTCAGGCTGAAAGTGGCGCAGAGTGCGAGGGCGCAAAGGAAAGGGTAAGCTACATTAGACATAACATAATTGAGAGAGATCAGCAGTTACAGTGGCTAATGGGGTTTTAATGCAGTGGCAGTGCAGGCAATACTTTAGTAGCAACTAAGTTCGAAATACCCCATTTGGGCAGAAATCAGCACTCTTTGTGGCAAATTAGGCTCAATGCAGTTGCAGTGCAAGCAATGTTTAGTAGCAACTAGATTTGAAATACCCCATTTGGGCAAAAATCAACACTCTCAGTGGCAAATTAGGCTCATTGCAGTTGCAATGTAAGCAGTACGCAATAGAATTTAGAGTTGGGACGGCTGACTGGTTACACGTGCAGAGTTGCAGAGTGGTTTGTACTTAAGTGAAGTGAGGACAACGTTGTGGGGCGTCCGAAGGGAGTCTGTGGACCGGGATGCTGTGCTTATCGTACAATGCTGGTGCGCTAGCCGTGTCAGGCTGTGAGATGATCGCAGTGCGTGTTGGTAGGTATTCATAAGGAATTACAATAGGGGTTACAGTACCTTTGAGGAGGCTCTCCACGGCAGGGTGCACCTCGGTAGTGAGGGGCAGCGTTTCTGGCAGAAGGCAGAGGTCGGCAGGGACAGGCTTGAACAGGGGAGGTGGCCTTTCCAATGTGGGCCTTACCCAAAGGTGGGCCGGCTCGCGCCTCCGGTCGCCGGTTGGAGCATATGTGCTGTGCAGCAGCCAATCAGGAATGAGGCAGCAGGCTGGAGATGCGGACTACGGGCAGAGTCGGCTATGCGGCCATCTTGGAATGGCTGTAGCCTCGTGGTTGTCAATGGCGAACAAGGCAGATAAGCGGATCTGGGCAGCAAGAAGCGCCGCGTCGGGTCGGTGCAAACAGCAAGAGGTGCAGGATGTGTGCACGGCTCTGTGCCTGTAATTAGGCAGCACGAAGCAAAGATACAAATCGTGGCACCTATTTCCGTAGGAGGCTGGTGTAGCCCTATGGCTTACCTCCAGCAGATGCCTGGCTGAAGGGGCATCCTGTTGTGGATCTGCAGGCTCCTGCTTTGCAGCGTGGAAGAGCTGCTCCTCAATGTGTTTCTGGCTGTCCAGGAGAGAGCACCTGCTGCTGATTTGGGATTAGCTATCTCTGCTTTATACTTCTTTGAGAGGATGGCATCCATGGCCTTTGCAGCTGCCCCACCACCACCACCATCTGGAGGGCCCGGAGAGGGGAACAGGCGTGATGCTACAGAGGTGGATGAGGATGAGGTAGTCAAAATCCCTCTTACTGGCTCCCAATGTGAACCTTGGATGTGGAAGCTTTTTACCCCCATTGGGGGGGGTACATAAGGCTTGTGCGGACAAGTTTATATGCATTGAGTGCAAAGTTGTACTCAGTCACAGAAAACTGGGTCTGTATAGCTACGGGACCACCTCCATGCAGCACCACCTTTGGTCAAATCACAAGAGGGCAGTGCGAATGGTTGAACCTTTTTGAAGAGGCTAGTAGGTTGGCATCCACAATCACACCCTCATCCGCTCCTGCCACCTCAAGAGACACTCCAATGGGGCAGAGGATCCCTGTGGAAGCTGTGCAGGTCATACATGACAGAGTCAACCCTTATCTTTTGAGGGTGGCAGTGCACTGTATGTACTCTGAGACATCGCTCTGTAGGGGGGAGCCGTTTTGAAGTGCTTTTGAGGCTGTGGTCTGGGAGAAACACTGCCCCCTACCTAATTAAGGCCCACCCAACATCTTTCTCTCTACACTTGCCCCTTTGTCCCTGTGGTTGGTGCCCATTCCCTCCCCTCCCTTCCCTACCTCCTTTCTGTCTCCTGTGAAAAAAGCACAAAAAATATAAAACATAAATAATAAAAAATAAATGGGAATTTTCAAAACCACCTTTCACAGTTCAAAAATAGAAGTACCAAAAAAGATTATTGGCCCTCACGCAGTCTGCTAAGTCTTCGGACAGCACAGTAGACCACAGGCATCCAAACAATGTGGGTGGTGGTGTTTTTTAAACGTTTTTTTCAAGTTTTAATGTAAACTAAGCAACATTCTAGTGAACTAACACGTTTTCTTTAAACTTCAAAACAGAAGGGATTCTGATTTCTCTGTGCTTCCATGCATTTTTTTTTCACCTACTGGAAAATGCTTTGTATATTTACAAAAAGTGCTTCAAAACATTTTGAATATTTTGCAAAAACAGCTGATTACCAGCATCGGTCAGATGTACTCTATCTCTAAGGAAAATATTGGCAGTGCCAAATTTAATATGTTCATTATGGAAAGACGTCATGCCAACATCTCCCAAAAATGCACACACAGCCTTGTTGACATTGCGCCTCGCTTTCTCCATTTGCAGACCAAACGAACTAGAGTGCATCCACATCTATCTCTGGGCAATGCGAGAAAAAAATTAGTCAAGTGTTCGTGAACATTTCCTTCATTTTACCAAATGTCTCCTTCATTACAAACTGCTATGAAATTCCAGTTACAAACCCTAAACTGTTACCTCCTCAATGAACAATCATAATGTCTGGATGTTCCAGTGTGATCAAATTGACACAAAATGGGAGCAAGTCCACCTACTTCATGCCGCACACTCTATACCACTTCACATGACCATGATGAAATCCAAGATGTTCAGCCACTCCACACTGCTCTGCATACACCTGCAACCAATGGATCCACAAGTCCCCCAAAATCCACATACTCTGCCTCTTGAAAGACATAGCCATAGCCATCTGCACTCCTCTCAGCAATCAGACCTTCTGCCACACTCGCTCCTTACATACCACACCCAAGCAACCTGATTGGCTAATCCCCTGGACTGCACAGTCCATGTCAATGCCTGGCATCCTCAAAAGACCCAGATGCGGCATGTGCTGTCTGCGGGCTACTGCAGTGTCCATGGACATATTGTCCAATTCAAGCTTGTGAGGAGAGAAATTAAATGCAAGGTGCATTATTGACTCTTTTGTAGTGGCTCTGAAAAAAAAAATGTTTTTGGTATTTTTATTTTGGGGGGTCTTTTCAGATTTGTTTCCTATGCCTTCTAACAGGCACCCTACATAATTTTCACAAGAACCTTATGAGTGCATTCTGAATATTGGCTGTGTCTTGTTGAGGATAAAAGACATTGGGGCATCTCCATAGTGCCTTTGAGGGTATATTTGAAAATAGTACCTTTCCACATGAAACAGCTGCATTAGTGCCTCCAGAAATTCTTCCAACACACTCTGCAAACTCATTGCACTAATATACCCCAAACATTGTCATTCCTCCACAATGCACCACAATGTGTCTGGAGTTTGGAAAACAGACACATGTTTACAAAGTGCAAATAAATCCTTTAAGTTTTGCCCAGACACACCACACCAAAAAGCCTCCACTCCCTCCAATCCAAGGTTAACATGAATGCCACACATGTCTGTCTATGATAAAATGATTACTTTCTCTTCCTATAAAGCATAAACTGAACATCCGATTGGCTAATCCCCAAAGTCCCTTTTCCATGCCAAGACAGGGATGTGGCATGTGCTGTCCGCGGACTACCGAGGTGTCCATGGACCCCGTAACACAGGGCAGCCCTTCTTACCTTGCCATTTCAATCTTTGCAGTACTTCCTCATTGGCCACTGTCTAGCAGTCACACACCCATCCACCTATCACATCCAAAACCTCTACATCTAACCCTTTCATCTCTGTTCAATACTTCAGATGTACTGTTGAACACTCAGAGTACAGGTCTCCTGTTATTCCCAAGCACCTGCATCAGAAACTTCTATATACATCTCCTATATTTCTATTTGCTGATTCAACCACAGCTGCATCCATCAACACAAAGTACAGATATGCATACATTTTGAAAAGCAAATTTCCAACTCTTTTACAAATGCATCCATACAAAGTCCTTCCTGCCACTTACCCTGCATAACCTACTCAATAATCATACTCTTGTTTGTCCCATCTCCTGACATCAAGTGGCAGTTACTTACAATTCTGTGTGCTTGAAAAGTTTTCTTTTAATGAGCATGGACATAAGTTTCAAAAACACATATTCCAATTTCAGCAGCACTGTTTATGTCTTTCGTAAAAGAAAAGAACCACATTTAATACATTTCCACAGCATGTTTAAGCGCCAGATCATGTGTGAAAGTTCAATTTATTCAATTTATTACAAGGACATACACACTTGCCCATATCACCCATTATAATGTACAAACTGTTATTTTCTTCTCTTATACTGTCACTTTTAACACCACATCTCCCACTAACAAAGTTACACCTGAACTCCCACAATGCAAACATGTATGTTGCTAATACATGGCATATATGTGAAATGAAAAATGACATATGAAATGGCTTTAAAACTATTAATTTCAGAACCATTTCAAGTAAAACAATGACATGCATGTATACATTTACAACAGCGCTGTGTGTCTGTATTAATAAAAAAAACAAAGAAAATGGTAACAATTACTCCAGTACATTGTAATAACACTCAGTGGGCATCATTACGAGTCTGGCGGTAGCCATTCCGGAAAAACCGGCAGGCTGCCGCCAGACCCGTAGTGAATTACCGGCTCCAGACTTGCTGGAATCATAAAGTATTACATCCCTGGTTATCTGGTAATTCCGGAGCCGGCATTCTGTTACTCCGCATTCCCATGGAGTCCCGAATGGGGACCATGGAAACACCGCACCATAAATAACGGTGCCAGTGTTTCCATTTCTGTCTGCAGGCAGGTGGCGTTACTCCAGCCAGGTCAGACCTGGCCAGAGTGAGGCCACCCACCTACAGAACTCGTAGTTTGCTGATCCAGAAACAACAGTGGCGACGGGTTTACCACCACCGTTGTTTCTGGACCGACAACCTTGTAACGAGGCCCAGTGTGTCCAATTTCATTACCTTTCCCACACATGCCTACTTGCTAACAATCTCCTTTGTAATCTGCACAGGCTTATGGCCTACTCGATTTTTCTCTGCATTCTCGAACTTCCAAAGCACCTTTTCTAATGCAAATAGTGCAACCAAAACTGCCATAATACAAACAAAAAAACATAATTTAATAAGCAAGTACATATTACAATACATTCCATTCGCAAGTATGCATGTACTGACAACATAACGCACCTTCACACAAGTGCTGGGGAATGCCGCAGGGCACCCAGGCAAGACGAGGTAACGGCTGTACCATGACAGCAGGCCCAGGGTGGGGGGCGCAGGCCCGCTAGGGCCAACGCCCCCCACGCGGTGCAAAACTTTCCCAGAGACACGCTGTCTCGGGGACAGTATGAACGGACGGTCAGGGTGTGATTTCACACCTTGCTCGTCCGCAACACAAAGGGGTGGGAGAAGCCACCCAAGACAAATGGCCGGAAGCTCTGCCAGAGCAAAAGGTGCCCCCATCCCCTAAGGGGGTGGGGGACTCAGACAGTCGGTGCCGTGCCGGCCTGGGGGCTGGGGTACAGCTCCCAAGAAAGCACCTACGTGCATATAAGGACAGTGCTGGTGGACAAGACACCAGCAGTTTTGTGGACCCTACAGGGGGACCCAAAACACAAAGGGAAGTGCACTGTGACCTCAGTGCTTCCAAAACTCACTTTTCCCGAATCAATTTCGCTGTTTGCTCAATATGTTGACTCAGGCTTTGTTGAAGAGCACAAAGCATCCCGGCCGGTGGGGTATCATTGTCCTGGTACATCCGCGCCGGCAGAACACAGACGGCAGCAGCTTAAACCCCTTTCATCTGACCGAAGACGGCAGGACAACAGACCTAACAGCGCAGGACTGCAGCAACGCCCAGGCTGAGGAGCCGTGACTTATTCAAGAAACAAGAGAGCGTCTTCGCCCCCAAATTCGAGTCGGCGGCAGCATCTTCAAGTAAGTCACGCTCCGGCAGCAAAAGCCTAAGCCACGCAGGAGAAACAAGGGGCACGGGAAGGACATAGAAACAACCCAGTTTAAAATTGTTTGTTGGACTAAGGGGGTGGGGGTTATAATTAACAGTCGCTCAGATAGCACATCAAGTAGATTGCTCACTCTACAGAGCCTGCCAACACAGTTTTGAGTCCCGGCGGTGTAAAAAAATCAGCCGTTTCATTTTCTTGCAGAAGGATCTACATTTCCTTCACCCTTCCCCACAGGCCGGCTAAGTGGCACCGCAAGCAGTGCACTTACCTCGACATCCATACAGATCCGGCAGATGCATTTTTTAATCTCTGCAGAGCCAAAATCGGCCCCGCATCCCCCCGCGGTCGATAAAGAAGCACCACACACTGTGGTCAACATAAAGTACTGCTTAGACACCCGAGGGTCAGCAGCGCTACATAAACGCTAAATTAATTTAAACATACAGAAAACGCACTGCCCCCCTGCCTTACATTTTTCCTATTGAAAGCGGGTAGAGCTTACGTGACAGCGGGACAGTGCATACCAACGCAGGTTTTAAAGCACAGCCGCTCTCACGTGTGCTTATCAGCAGCCCAAGGTTGGAACAAGCATCAGCCAGCCGAATAGCTCAGCTAGTAGAGTTCCTGCTCTGACGTCTCGTGCAGAGACAGCTGACTACAGTTCAAATCCCAGCAGAGGTCGATAAATAATCATCATGGGTATTCATAAGCATTTGTTCAGATGTTTAAATTTTTGGGCAATATAACACTCGAGTCATGACAATCACGGTTCTCGCGACCCACGCCCTCTCAATTTGGTTGTTATTAACAAAGAGCGTTTCAAAAGCAATTTTCCCGACGTTGTCATTTTCATAGCACATGTGAAATGCAAAGTTAAAGTAGTCGGTGGTCAAGATAACGCGAGAGTCACAGCAATCACGGGTTTCAACCCCCCTTTTGAACAGGCTCTTAAGAGCAACCCTGGTTTTGCTTACAGTAAATCACAGGAGCAGCGCTCGAATACAAAACTGTTAATATACTGGCACAAGACAAAGCACAGTACCAACTACATTTCCTCAAAAGCACGGGGAATACAGAGGGCTACACCCACAGAGATCAGTACCCCAAATACGGGGCACAGAGAACAGTACCCCAATTATGGGGGACACAGATTGCTTAACAGAACAACAGTACCCCAGCACGGGGAACAAAGTATTTTGTCATAATCAGCAAAGCATTTTTCTATCCAATAGGAAGATGGCGCCAAAAAGGAATCCACAGGCACCGAAAGACACAGCAAAGAAGATAATATCCCCACTATTACAGGCGACAGTAGAGGCACCAAAGTCTATGGTTGGGCCTGGGTACAAGAAAATATGTACGGGATGCCAAAGGGAAGTCCAGCACAGCCAACAGGTGAGGAAAACATCTCCCCAGCACCGGCAAAGAAGAGCAGATCAGCAGATTACAGTGGAGGAGGTAAAACAAATAGAAATTTGTCCGCATTATGTGAAAGCATTAAGGTCATGCAACAAAGTATAGCAGAGTTAAGGGGCAAACAAATAAATCCAGCAGAGGAGATTGAGGCGCAGTACAGCCCACTTGAACCCACAATAATAGTGGAAAACCTCACACCCACAGAGTTAACAGGCACGGGAGGAGGCATTACAGTACCCGATGGGGCACAGGGGCCTTTACAAGCATGGGCTAATCCCATTAATAACATAGCAGACCCAGTTGGCGTAGGCATCAACATCAATGGGGACATCATAACACTCAGCACTGCACAGTTAGAGCTGAGATTGAAGAATTTTGAGACAGAGATGCACAATAGATATGAAAAATCTTTAACATGGAACATAGACATAACGATTAAGGAAGCTATCTGGCAAAAAGAATTTATCGAGATTTTCTCACTAAGTGAAGCCCAACGCAAAGGCAGAGATGCATTCCGGGACCCCAAAAAGATAGAGGAGAAGGCCATAGAAATGCAAGAAATGCACAGGTGGAACAAAATTGGGACAATTGGTTCAAGGCGTTCGCGGTCCTTGCAAGCATCTACCAGGAAAAATTTCCAGGGGATGGTATAAAGTTATGGGCATATACGGATAAAATAAGAGAGGTAAAAACAACACACAGGGGAAAGATTTGGTTAGCATATGACATAAGATTCAGAAGAAGTATGTCTGAAAGAACAGCAATAGAATGGGACGAAGTCCAGAATGACCTCCACATAATGAACGGGGAACTAACATCCAAGGAGGAGGTGACACAAACTACAGACAGAAACACTAGAAACCCCCGTCACAATCCAATAGTCGAGGGCAAGATAACGAGAGGCATAAAAAGAACGAACAGCCCTTTCGGAAGAATCAGCCATGGGCGGCTAAGTCAAATGCCCGGGGTCAGAATAAAAGCAACCACCTCTCAAAAACCAACATACCATCCAGGAATTATGGGAAGAACCAGTGTACATGGGGGAAGGAGTGTTGGTACAAACACACCTGCACCAACTGTTGGGGCGAACACCCCACATGTAACTGCACCCGACTCCCGGCAAACAATTCTAAGAAAGAGGAACGCTAGCGGGACAGTAATAAAACTAGAGCCCAGCAAAACACCGATAAATTATCACAACTTTTACAAAGCAATAAGGGACTATCCCGACAAAACAATCAGTACAGCAATATGGACAGGTTTCACAGATGGTTTCGTAATCCCTTTCAAGGGGAAAGGGTCAGAGAGGATCCCAAAAAACTTAAAATCAGCACAACACAAAAGTAATAAAAGAAAAATTAGACAAAGAATTGCAGTTGGGTAGAATAGCGGGACCTTGGGACATTATGCCGTTTTCAGAATTTTTGGTATCACCACTAGGTTTAGTACCTAAAAAAGAGCCAGGAAAGTGGAGAGTGATTCATCATTTATCTTATCCCAAAGGCAATTCACTCAATGACGGGATTCCACACACGGAGTCAGCTGTCACTTACACCCATTTCCAAGAGGCACTCAGGCTAATCCAGGTTTGCGGTAAGAATGCTTTGATGGCCAAATTGGATATAGAATCGGCTTTTAGACTACTGCCGGTCCACCCCAGCTCCCAGCACTGGTTGGGGTTTTCATTTAACAACAAATTTTATGTGGACCGCTGCTTACCAATGGGATGCGCAGTATCATGCGTGCTTTTTGAACAATTCAGCTCATTTTTCCAATGGGCCTTCCAAAAACAAATGCCTGACGCCAGGGTGATCCATTATCTAGACGATTTTCTGGTCATAGGTACAGAAAAATCGGACGATTGCAACAAAGCTTTAACAAGAGCTACAAAACATGGCTAAACAATGGGGGATCCCATTAGCAAAAGAGAAAACAACACTCCCATCCACCAGCATTATATTCTTTGGGATATAGATTCCACAGCCGGGGTCTGCAGAATACCAAGGAACAAAGTTATAGAACTCAAAAGTAAAATACAAGAACTATGCGACAAAGACAAAGGTACAGTAAAGGAGCTACAATCGCTAGCAGGGAGTCTAAATTTTGCAGCAAGAGTCATCCCACAGGGAGGAGTCTTCTCCAGGAGCCTAGCATGGAAGGCCAAAGCATGCGGAAAACCACACAGGCACGTCAGGCTATCAAAGGAGGTTAAAGAAGATTTAAAGATCTGGAACAATTTCCTGGAGACATACAACGGGATCACACTCTGGCGCACACCAGTTAACACTAAAGGAAGAAGGGTGCTCTATACAGACGCAGCTGGCAACAGGGGCTACAGGGCCATATTGGGCAAAGAGTGGCTGGCGGGAATATGGCCAGAGTATTGGCACACAGCAGGATGGGTAAAAAACATCACATTATTGGAGATATTCCCAATCTGGTTAACCATCAACAGCCAACACTGAGCTCATGATATGGTGCGACAACATGGCAGTAGTAGGGATCCTAAACAGGAGAACCACAAAATGCCACAAAGTGCTCAAAGTGCTGCGAGCTATCACAGCAGCCACACTACACAAAAATATAATTATTAGAGCAAGGCACATCGCTGGGGCTGATAATAACGTTGCGGATGCCTTATCTCGCTTTCAGTGGTCCAGATTCCGGGAAATAGCACCACACGCCAGTGAGAAGGGAACGCAGATCCCGGCAGACTGCTGAAGAATTATGGACAAATAGAAAAAACAGCATCATCACCGGTGAGAAAGAGCACAGGGTACCGGGCGCTACAACAAACAGGCATCTCAACAACGGGTGCCAGCTGCATGCAGCCTACAAGAAGCAAGAACCCTGCGACAGGGTTCCTAGAAAAGATGGCAGAAAAGGCACTTGCCAGTAGTACCACGGCACAATACAGTAAGTGTTTACAAACCGTTTTTAAAATAACAGGTTTAAAGCATGTAGAACTGATAACACAGAAAGACATAGAGATCTTTCTACAAGGGGCGCATGAGCAAGGTTTTAAGAAAGAGTGGGCCAAAAGGCATTTAGTAGCAATCTCGTATTTTTCAAAGATACGGGGGGATTCGGATCCTACCCACAGCACACTAATCGCATATGCAATGAAAGGCTGGGGAAAAGCCGAGGGGCCACAGATAGATACCCGCCGCCCACTAGATTTTCCAAAACTTTTAAAAATTACGGCTTTGCTTGTAGACATATGCACGCACCCCTACGAAGTATTATTGTTTAAAGCCTTTTTTTTGGCTTACTTCGGGGCCTTCAGAGTGGGGGAACTGATAGCGTCCAGCAAAACAGCAAACAACGGCTTGTGGATCATGGAAACCAGGGTAAGCAAAGAATGCGTATGCATCGATATAAAACGCTCAAAAACGGGAGCGAAAAGAGTCATAAATATTTGTTACATAGACGATGCAGCCAACTGCCCGGTGTGCATTACCAACCAGTACTATGCACTACGACCGAAAGTGGGGGGGAGAATCCTAATACATAGGGACGCCATGGCACTAAGCAATTATCAATTTAAGGGAGTGCTCATGAAAGCAATTAGCAGAGCAGGCTGGGACCCTAAGAAATTTGGCACTCACTCATTTAGAATTGGTGCAGCAACCTCTGCATGGCAAGGAGGGCTGGGTGCACAACAAATTAAAAAGATAGGGGGGGGTGGAAATCGGATTGTTTTAAAAGATACATCAGACCGGAGCTAATATAGCACAACTTTCTCTTCCCCCCCACTCCTTTTTTCATTCCCCCTGCAGATGACACAACAGAACAGAGAACCTCTTTGAAATCTGCCTGGATAATAGGACACTCGTTCGTTTTCAGGACGGGATGCTGGGCTGAGGAAACCAAAGACGGCGCACCATTTAAAAACATGATTGCATCCTGGTGGGGTTACAGGGGCCTACTATGGAATGACCTGCATGACAAACTGGCTGAGTTAGTGGCCTACAGAGACCCCCCAGAATATTTAATAATGCATCTAGGGGGAAACGATTTAGTAAAAACAGGCAGGAGAGCGCTTTACGAAGACATGATATCATCCCTAGCAGGGATTGTGCACAATTGGAAGGAGACAGAAATCTATTTTTCAGCAATCCTACCCAGAAAAATATGGTAGGGGGCAAATTGTTATAAATCCATAAACGAATCCAGGAGAAAAGTAAACAGAAGCATGGAAAAATTCTGTATCTCCAGGGGCATAGGTTTTATTAAACACCCTGCCATAACTTTAGGTGACCCTGAACTGTTCCACATGGATGGAACACACTTATGAACACGCGGGATGGAACATTTCTACAGAGAAATCACAGACAGACTGTGATTTCACACCTTGCTCGTCCGCAACACAAAGGGGTGGGAGAAGCCACCCAAGACAAAAGGCAGGAAGCTCTGACAGAGCAAAAGGTGCCCCCATCCCCTAAGGGGGTGGGGGACTCAGACAGTCGGCGCAGTGCCGGCCTGGGGGCTGGGTTACAGCTCCCAAGAAAGCTCCTACGTGCATATAAGGACAGCGCTGGTGGACAAGACACCAGCAGTTTTGTGGACCCTACACGGGGACCCAAAACACAAAGGGAAGTGCACTGTGACCTCAGTGCCTTCCAAAACTCACTTTTCCCGAACTAACTCCCACCCCAGAAAGAAGGAGAAGAGAAGAAGAGAAGAGAAATCAGGTCACTGCACGGTGACCAGAAACACAAGTTGTGGGACAGCGAAAGCGGCACGGGTCGGAGGGGAGAACTTCAGGACCCGGCACCCTAAAGGGTATATGATATGATATGCAAGTATTGTTACTGTTACCAATAACCATATCTGTACCAATAAAAACCACAGCCTTTTTATTGCCAACAACAGCACAATGTATGGTGTAACTAATTCCTGGGGGGAGGGGCCGGGGGGACAACGGCCAGCTGCACACACAAGGGGGTGGCAAACAGGTACAACAAGGCTAAGCTGCCTGCATATGGGTACAGCAGTTACACTTAAAAGTGTTCTACAAATATCTTCAGGAGACTCTGCTGACGCTTTTGGATTTCGACTCGTAAAACTTTTGGACACTTGAAACTCCATCCACCAGAAGGCTTTGCTGCACACCCAGCAAGTCCCAGAAGTCCCAGAAGTCCCGCTTTGCCGCAGGAGACTCTGCTGCCGCTTTTGGATTTCGACTCGGAAAACTTTTGGACACTTGAAACTCCATCCACCAGAAGGTGAATTATCTTAAGGATATAGACTTAAGCACTAATAGTGCTAACAAACTCTATCTTTCCGCTTTGTTTAGGCTTTGCTGCACACTTAGAGGTGGGCTTACATAAGGGAATCTGCGCGCGCACTGCATGCGTGCACCCAGCAAGTCCCAGAAGTCCCGCTTTGCCGCTTTGCCGCTTAGCCGCGTAACTGCGGCGCTGCGGCCCGGAGCTCTTGTGTTTGTGGTTGTGATTTCGGTGAGCTGTTGGTAACTCTAAAGGAAAAGAGTGCGTAGTTCTGTTTTTGAAATTTCGACAGTTGTGATTCATTTTGATTGCTACTTGCTGGTTGCTGGTGGTAACTGTTTATATTTATATTGTTTTATAAATCAGACTACTTAGAAATAAGTAGTCACTGCTCAAGGTTTACTTTTGTACGATCCCGTACACGTTAAAATCAAACATGCCTGAGACTGCCAGAACTCTCGATCCACCCTTGTCTGTAGATGTTTTAACAAAAAAAACTAACGCAAAAAACAAACTGAAAAGAATGTCCACAAGCAAATCTATTATCCTTACACCACGAGCAATGGCTCAGGCATCCATTATAGATAAAAGGCAGTTTTGCACGCCTTCTCAAACAAGATTGCCAGCTGCCTTGTCAATGGTCGCTCAAATCAATTCCAACATAAGTAGCTTAATATATCAACAAACAGGCCAAACTTTACTCTTAAACTCACTACAAAGCTCTTTAACAACAGCAGCTGCCAGTGCTACCCAAATGAACAATGATCAAACTAGTGCTGCCACAAACAACATAACGACTCAACAAGTAACCGTAGATCAAGCGCTTCAACGTTCTCTGATAGAAACTTCAGTAAGCGTTTGTAATGACACTCAGTCCACCCCAAATGACGATTCTACATTAACCCCTCAAGCAGTACAAGCATCACAACCTCTAGAACCACAACCGGTCTCTGACACTACCATGCTATAGACCCTTAACAAAACTGAAAAGGAGGTGGTTATACGTCCGCCATTGGAAATAATTGAAGAAATCTCGATTCATGACCAAAATGAAGAATTATTTTCAACAGATTTGATTGATGCAACACCAGGCACAATGCAATCCCAATCAGCTAACACAGACTATTGTAAACGCTGTTCAATGGATTCTTCAATCTCTCTGGCAGCCTCATATATTCTTCCGACGCCTCGACACCGAGCATCTTCTAGGGAGCCACAAACAATAGCATCCAAGAACGAGCTGATTGAAATTACGTTGGTGGCAGTCAACACCACAATGCAATCATTATTTGAACTTTTGAAACTCTAGAATCGAAACTGGATCAACAATCGACAAAAATTGATCAAATATCTAGTTGGATGAGAAATCATCCTTATCAAAAACAACTAGCTCCTGAGGAATCATCATGTGGAAATAAAGACCATCCCGCCTCTACAAGCACAACGATCTCAATAGCAGCCCCAGTGTTATCATTCCATCCTTTACCGACTATTGATACTATCATCAGACCAATTGAAAATAATACACCGCCAAGAGCGGATCTTCAATCATCATGGGCAAGCGTTGAAAACGACCAAACGCTACACCCTCCACAACCACAACCAGCAATCCATGACATATTCAATAAACGTTTGCGAACCAAAGGAAAACCAAGACATTTGATGACCAAACCATACCAAATGAGACCTAAAACTAATAAGAGCAATTATTTGCACCCTGAGTTTCCAGTGGTGGATCTAACAAAGGGTAGTCAAAAAACTAGAGTTCATTCTAAGCCATCAGCCCAATGCACTCAATTACAAGTGATTATACCCCCATTGGAAAAACTCTCAGAGATACCTAATAACTACTTACCTCTGGATGAATTGGTGGATCTAACAAAGGACATCCAAAAAATTGGTGCCCAGTCGGTGATTCCCAATAATCACTCGCCCCTGAATGAATTAATTACAGTGTTAGAGGCAAACGCCAAAGAACATCAGGCTGACACCAACCTACATCGTGATATAGAGGCTCCCACGGCTACCTTTGGTACTACTCCTGCTCAACAAGTTCAATTGCCAAAAAAATCGAATGAGCAAGGGGACTCGATCCAAAATGCGGTCAATGCATTTTTTGCGCAAAAGGCAGCTGAGTGGAAAGCTGCGTCTTTAAAAAAACAGGCTGATACCTTCGGCTTACCAGAGAACTTTGAAGGCTCCAACCCAAGTGCTATACCTACACAACAGAATTATCATTCCGAAAGATCAAAAGAGATCCAAAGTAGCACTATACCTTCTTCGTATATTACAGCAACAGAAAAAAGGATATCCTATGACTCTAATGAGTCGAATGACACTATTAAGAAAATAATTGACTCTTATCTTGCACAATACCTTCAAGATATCAACCTGTCAATGCAGCAATTGGCCCCTCCTGCTCAACAAGATCAACTGCCAAAAAATCGAATGAGCAGGGGGACCCGATCCAAAATGCGGTCAATGCATTTTTTGCGCAAAAGGCAGCTGAGTGGAAAGCTGCGTCTTTAATAAAACAGGCTGATACCTTCAGCTTATCAGAGAACTTGGAAGGCTCTAACCCAAGTGCTATACCTACACAACAGAATTATCATTCCGAAAGATCAAAAGAGATCCAAAGTAGCACTATACCTTCTTCGTATATTACAGCAAGGGAAAAAAGGATATCTTATGACTCTAACGAGTCGAATGACATAATTAAGAAAATAATTGACTCTTATCTAGCACAACACCTCCAAGATATCGACCTGTCACGGCAGCGAATGGCAAAAAATACACCTCCTCGTCTTCATAGTAAGGACTTAGCACAGCTCCCAGTAACTTGCCAAACAAATTCTATTTCAACAGCAAAAGATTCTCTACAAAGACCCTTGACTAAAGACATGAATTTCCAAACTAGAAAAGAGACGACTGCCCCAAAGCAAAAGAATACTGAACACAACAAGAAAAATAAGTTCTCTAAATACCATACCTTGATTCTAAAATGCCGTGAGGCCCCCCACCAGAAATATGATCTGTTGAGGACAAGTGTCCTAAACATCTTTAATGACATTCCAGAACTGGAAGATATAACATCAGCTGACATCGATCAAGTTGAGTTTATTTGTGACGTAAATCTATCAATAGTACGCCTTTGGATGAAATCGGGCCTGGTCATGAATACCTTATGGAGGGCGAAGATTAATTTTTTCCGTATGGGCTTCCTCTTAGCCCAAGATCCTGAACGGAAGCAACAAGAGTCAGGTTCAGAAATCTGCTCAACTGAATCTCCGTGTGTTCCCGAATGCCAAAGCACATTTTGTATAGATGAGCATATAACATACATAGGAAATCAAATGACTGATCGAGCATAACCATCACTGAATAATTTGGACGCTAAGTCAAAATCAGTAAAACCTTTAGTCTTCATAAACTGGAACACTAGAGGTAACACTCATCTCCAACGAGAACTTGACGTAAATCTCATCGAAGCAGACATAGTGCTCCTACAAGAGACTTGGCTAACTGTTCCTCCAATATGGGATAGCCACAAAATCGCTATTGTTCCAGCAATTGCCAATCAGAAAGGCCGTCCTATGTCGGGCCTTCTAGTCGCAGTAAAATGAGTGCAGACTTGAAGCTAGTGCCATGGCCTTCCCCAAACAATTACATTCAACTTGTCTAAATCTCAGTTGATGCACAGAATCTCGCGATTATCAATATTTATAGAAACTCTGCTGCAATAACGGACAACATCTTTTATAAAGACCTATATGCTATTTGAGATGATAACCAAATGTGAAGGAATCACAGACATCATAGTAGCAGGTGACCTCAACCTGGATTGTGTGCATAATTTACATGGAAAACAATCTCATGAGTCTCATAAATGGAACAACTTTATGAAAAACGCTAATATGAGAATGATCAATGGATCATTACCAGGAGACATCCCAGGACAAGCAACGTGGCAAAGAGGATCTTCGACGAGTACCATTGACTATATCTTTACCTCTAATCCCCTATTTATGGTGGTAACAAGTTTTAATATCATTCCTCAACCGCTTAGTGACCATCACATTCTTAAGCTCATTTGGCCAAGAAATTCTCATGGTAATACCCAGAAAAGACATTGGATGCCCCAAGGACTAAGCATTAACAATGCTGAATCCCGCTTCAAATGGACGCCGAATACACTTGCTTCCCTTAATAACACACTGAATGTGCTTGCGAGAACGTATCACTCTGGATCCTACCTCGATGCTTTAGCGACTTATCAAACTTTTTATATACCTTCTCACAAGAAACATATACACTCTTTCGACTTCACCATGCAACAAGAGAAAAAACTATATCAGAAAGAACTCAGAGCTGTAAATCATCTTCCTTTATGTGAGAAAATTCAAGCACGAAAACGGAACAAAACCCGTTTTAGAAATTGGTCCCAAGCACATAAAGCTTAACTCTTCCAACAAGATGGTGAAACCTTTCTACTGGCCACCACTAATAAAAATTCTCCACAAATTTGGCAACTTTTAAATTCCAACTTAGCATCTGAGCAACCTTCCATCCAATTAAATGGTGTATTGGAACATCAGTGGATAGCACACTTTTCGGCCCTCTATCAAGACAAAAGATTTGATGATTTTCGCTTTGACACATCATTAAATCAATCATGGACCTTGGAATGTTCGACGTCTTTAATAGAAGAACTGATCCTCAAATCATCATCATCGCGGGCAGCAGGTCCTGATGGCATCTCGAATGCTATGCTTAAGCAACATCCAAAGCAGTCTGCTTGTATCCTTAATACCATCTTTCAAGGCATTTTGAAATTGCAGGACATACCAAATTCTTGGCGAACGTCGCTAATAGTCCCCATATTAAAAAAGGGTTATTGCGGGACTCCCTCCAATTATCGGCCAATAGCGTTACTATACTCACCAGGTAAAATCTTCTCTCGCCTAGTTTTGCGAGACTTTAATCAATGGGCTCAAACATCCAATCATCGGGGCCAAAATCAGACTGGTTTTGTTGCTGGTATGGGAACAGCGGTCAACCTGTTAATAATCAATGCCCTTAAAGAACAAGTTTACAACAGGAAATCTTCCCTGTACTTTGCTTTCATCGATCTAAATGCTGCCTTCGATTCAGTATCGCGAGTGAAGCTGATTGAAAAACTACGTAAAGCACAGTGTCCATCGGATTTGATTGACATCATTTACAAGTTACACTCTTTAACATCTATACGAGTGCGATTAACGAACATGGGGATGCTCTCCACAATCATTAAAACATCACGGGGCTTGAAACAGGGCTGCATCCTTGCTGCAGCCCTATTCAACTTTTTTATCCATGACGTGAGAGAGATTTTTCGTGATCTATCATCAGACTCCCCAAAAATGAACAATTCCATAATCCAAGCTTTATGGTATGCTGATGATTTGGTCCTGGTGTCTAAAACTCCAACTGGTCTACAGAAGTTGTTATCGACTCTCACCATCTATTTTGACAAAAATGAACTAACGATGAACGTCAACAAATCACAAATAGTTGCTCAAATGCCCAAACCTACCATCAGAAACAAATTTGTATGGAGAGTTAAGGATATCATTCTTAATACTGTTCCAAGTTATAAATATTTGGGTCTACCTTTTGAAGAAAAACATGCTGGAGTAGTTTTGGCAGACATAATGCGAAGCAAACTAACATCAGCTATTTCGCAAACGAAAATCATCTTATATAAATATGGTAAATTTTCCATCCACCCGGCACTTTTTTTCTGGCTACAGAAAATAACACCAACCTTGTTATATGGACTAGAAGCGAGAGATATTATTCCTACCGTCAGCTTAGATAGACTGGAAGCCATATTTTGGAGGGAGATTTTAAAAGTTCCACAATCCACCCCTGGTCCTATCCTGAGATATGAGCTGGGTCTCACCTCATTAAGTGCCAAATATCACTGGCAGATGTGTGCGTTGCTTCGCAAATGTCTGGTAAATTCCAATGAAACATCTCTCCTTGCTGTCTTGTCAACTTACCTTTTCACCTCAACC
The DNA here is from genome assembly GCA_002915635.3 of Ambystoma mexicanum. NCBI lineage: Eukaryota > Metazoa > Chordata > Amphibia > Caudata > Ambystomatidae > Ambystoma > Ambystoma mexicanum. The sequence goes on along the minus strand of CM030321.1, from coordinate 839,363,182 downwards.
CATAAGTTTGCCATTAGGTGGACTAAATAGGTATACAGATTCAGATGTTAGTCTAGATACTCTGATCATGAATCCTGTAAGAGCGAAAAAAAAAATATTCCTGCATGATTGGATTGACACTCGCGCTAAATGTTTGCTCTATAAATCCATGAATACTGTGCTTTTGGTTGAAAAAAAACTAGGGGTTGCAGAACCATACTTGTATAAAGCCCCTTCCCCACAAATGCACATGGCAATCACAAGGATGCGACTAAACCTATGGCATACAAGAGAGTTGTTATGCCTACGCAAACAACTAACTGAAAGTGAAAACTTTTGTAGATTCTGTAATATTCAGTCAATCAAGGAAACTCTAGAACACCTGCTTGTCGAATGTTCTGCATTAACCTTATTGAGATCAAAATATTATGGGAAACATATTGTGGTGGTAGCATGCGTTTCGCCTGAGCTTAGATGGTCCTTTCTAATTAATTCTGCGAAAATGAGCCTAAAAATTGCTACAGTTAACTTTCTCAATGCGTTAGCATTGTCGGAATGCCATACCCTAAATTGAACTGTATAAACTTTGCCTATGCTACAGAATATGTGGAATGTATTCCCTCTTTTAATTATTAACTTAGATAGGTGATTAAGAAAAAGGATTGTGCATTTTTTTTTTATCTCCCTTAATCGTGTTATCTAATGTTACGTTGTTTTAATAATATCTTGCGATTTGTGCAAAATCTAGATTATGTCACCTCCTTCTCTGCTAAGTGTGTAATTTTGCAATCTTTGTAGTTCTGTAACATAGGTTTTTTATGGAGAAAAAAAATACAAATGAAAATGTTTTTATTTCTGTTTGGGAAAAAAAATCAAATTTGTTGAAAAAAGTTGATTAAATTCAGCTAAATTAAAAAAAAAAAAATACAAATATCTTCAATATCCATTTATTTTTTGGGAAAAGAGTTACGCACAGTGTTGATATAAATCCCCAAAGCCACATTTTACCTTTCATGTGCAGTCACCCAAAAATGACAGCTTTATAAACACTCATCATTTCCGCTTTCAATTCTATAAATATGTGTATTTGTATTTGTATTTTATTTATTTGTAATGCGCACCTAACCCGAAGGTAGCCAGGCGCAAAGGCAGCAAGAGGGTTGCAAAGCTTTGTTACATACGTGTGGCGAGGTCCAGCTAGGGTTACATTGCCGGGTGTATCACGCCAAATAGGAGGGTAGAACATGAACATTAAAGGCAGTACTATAAACATATTTACAATTAATGAGTAGGGGTAGAACATAACATGTACATTAGGGCAATACTATAAACATAATTACATTTAGTGAGGCGCCACATGGTAGTGTCGAATCTGGGTCTCTAAGAGTCATTATGAGTCGAGAGATTTGAGCCAGCGGATGGTCCTGGCTCTCAACTGGTGGTAGGGTAGGTCCTCCCTGCACGACGGAGGGAGGGAGTTCCAGTATTTTGCTGCTTTTACTGGAAAGCTATTTCCTCCAGATGTAGTACGTTTAAACCTGGGCACCAGAAGAAGGTTGGAATTGGCCGTTCTCGCGGGGCGGGAGATGGTAGGTCTAGTAAATCTGGCAGTGAGGTATTGGGGGGCTGCTTGGTGGAGGCATTTATGAATCAAAGACACTGATTTAAGAAATATCTTGTCCTTGGTGGATAGCCAATTAGCAGATCTTCTGGAATCTGAGATATGGGCTTTCTTTGGGATACTAAGGGCCGCTCTGAGGGCATTGTTCTGGAGGATTTGGATTTTGTTAGAGATATATTTGTTGCAGCCTACCTATAAGGCATTGCAATAGTCCAACTTGGACAGGATCAACGCCCTGGCCAGGGTGGTGCAGTTGGTGGGGGAGAGAAAAGGTTTGGCTGCCCTGATAAGTTTGCAAGTGTAAGAGGTGGCGGAGGCCATTGCGTTCACTTGTTTGTTGAAGGTAAGGGTGGAATCTAGATAGAATCCGAGGGTTTTAACCTCCTTAGCTACCATGGTTTTGTTGTCGTCAATTATAAATGAGGGGTATTTGGGGCCCAGTTTGTTGAGGTAGTGTGTGGAGCCTAGAATGAGAAGTTCGTATGTCACACTTTCTTGCTACAGCCTGTGGGGCATACTTATCACGGAACTACCAGCCCCATTAGCAATACTGTCAGTGCTCCCGTGTCCCCATTCTTTTTTTAAATGATTTATTTATTTATTTACAGGTATATACAATTACAACAGAATACCATACAAATTCAAAAACATCAAACAGCAATTACAAAATATTCATGCATTAAGAAGAAAGACAACAAAGAGAAAAACAAATAAATCCAAAATTACACTTATTTTAAAAAGATAATTAAATCTCCCCCATATTTTATCATAAAAAGACAATTTGCTTTTCAGTTTGTAAATCAATTTTTCAATCCTTGAAAGCTTGTGCATTTCCTCTATCCAATCTTCAAATGATGTAGAAATCCTACTTTTCCATCCCCGAAGTATTAAGCGTTTGGCCACAATGGCACCCCTAAAAATAATTCTTTTGTGGGCAGAGCTGAGATCATAAATTCCAGAGTCATCGCCTAATATGATTGTCTTGAAATCTAAATTGGGATCCCCACCAGAAATAAGAATACAAGCATCACAAACTTCAGACCAGAAGCCAAAAAATATGTTCCAAGAAGCCAAATGCATGTATTCAACCCCAACATTCATCCCTATCTATCATCCCTCTCATGTTTAGCTTTTCTGGACACCAATAAACATGATTAAGAATTTTGAGTTGCTGTGTCCTTTCGCCCAGATTCAAAGAACATAAGGAAACATTTCTACAAATATTTTGTCAACAATCAGGTGTGATTTCGGAGCCGATCTTCGTATTCCAAACATTACGCAGCATATCATTTATTTGATAATTTGACACAATTAATCTGTACACTCTACTCGTTAAGCCACCTCCTTTGTTCTCAGATGTTGCAAGAAAAATATTCAAGCCCACGGTATTAGACCAATCAACATCGCCTATTGACCTCTTCATAGGTCTATAATCTGAATCTGTCAGATTCCGAAATCCCACTTCTCCCTTAACTCATTTGTGGTCATCCATCCACCATCCCTCCCAAGATCACCAATCTGTCTAATGCCAGCAAGAAACCAATCGGCCCAAAAAATGGTTTTGGCGTTGTCCCTGATCTTAGGATTCAGCAAAATAGAAGCACGTAAACATCTGAAAGCATTCTTACCCAAAAGCGCTAACAAGTCACTCCAAGCAGCGTGCAAAGATGTTGTTACTAATGATCTGCATCCTTGATCTTTAGTATTAGTAGTCAATAAAGCCTCCAGTCCAAGCGGACCAAAGGCATTACATTCCACCAAAGCCCAGCGATCTGGTTTTGCACTCAAAAAGGGAATGAATGTATGTGAAAAAAGGCCAAATGATAAGCTTCAAAATTTGGAACCCCCAGTCCACCTTCATGAACTGGAAGTTGCAGTTTCCAAATGCTAAGTCTCAGGGGTTTCATATCCCACAAAATTTTGTGAACGAGGCAGTCTAAATCCTTCCAGTATCGATTACTGACTTTCAAAGGAAACATACTTGTTACAAAATTAACCTTGGGAGCCAAATTCATCTTAAGGGCGTTAACCTTACCCCATAATGACAGATTAAGAAGTGACCATCTATCAAGATCCATTCTGCATTCCCGACTGATCGCACACATATTCTCATCAACAATATTCAGAACTGAGGGCGTCAGCCAAATGCCTAAATACCGCAGTCGCACATCACACCATTTAAATCCCAGTCCAGTCACCAAAGTTTTATCACAATGAAAAGAAGGAGGCAGAACCTCGGACTTTAACCAGTTCACCTTGTAACCAGAGGACGTGTAAAACTCCAGAAAAATTTGCATCAAACAGGGGAGAGATTCATTTAAATTCCTAAGAACCAACACAAGATTGTCCGCATAAAACCATGTTTTCTGTGTAATACCCCAGCAGCCCAAACCGTCCAACCAAGGGTCATTTTTTAGAGAAATGGCCAACAGTTCAATTGCTAGGACAAACAAAAGCTGTGAAAACGGGCATCTCTGACGAGTACTTCGTTCCAAAACAAAGCTTTCTGAATTGATTCCATTTGTATTAACATCAGCCATCAGATTGGAGTTTAAAAGTTCAATCCATGAAATGAACTATCTCCCAAAATTCATTTCCTTCAAAAGTGAAAACAAAGAATCCCAATTAGGCCTGTCAAACGCTTTTTCAGCATCAAGGGAGAAGCAGCAGCATCATAATCAATCTCATTAGCTCTCGCCATATTGTGAAACAATTGTTGAATATTACTGGACGTGCGTCTATTCCTCATAAAACCAGATTGTTCTACACCAATCAATTTAGTTTCTAATCGCAAAGCCAAAACCTTAGCCAAAATGTTATTGTCAGTATTGATGAGACTGATAGGGTGGTAGTTTGCCGGATAGTTGCCGTCTTTTCCCTTTTTAAAAACACAGAAATAGAGGCATGTCTGGTGCTGTCAGGTAACACCCTAGCCAATTTACTAGCAACAAACATATCCCTTAAAAGTTTGAGAGCAGAATCTGGAAGAATTTTATAAAATTCACAAGGAAGTCCATCAGGACCAGGAGATTTACCAAAATTTAATTTAGAAATTACTGTTTTCACTTCATCGACCGTGAGGTCCGCTGCAAGAAGCTCACATTCAATGTCCGAAATTTTGGGAAGCACAAGGTTACCAAAAAATCTTTCCCAGCAACAGTAATATCTGCCTCATTGCAAAATAAATCCATATAGAAGTCACGGAAAACCAAATTCATATTATGTGGATCGAATGTAATCTTACCATCTGTATCCATAATGATTGCAGTTGCAGCCTCCAACATTTTCTTTTTCAGTCTGTATGTGAGCCACCTATCGCATTTCTCACCTTTTCAAAATAAGTACAATGAGAATAAAGTAAATTACGTTCCGCCCTCAACGATAAAATATCATTCATTTCTTTTTTAAGTTTCTTCAAGAGTGTCAATTTAACTGAATTTGACAGGTCAATAATCAAATCTCTGGATATTTCACTAATTTTCAGTTCAAGTGCCAATCTAGATCTCTCCTCTTTTTTTTCTTTTTATCACTCGATAACCCTAAGCAGATCCCACACATAAAACACTTGAAAGCCCCCCATGTGTTATGTATACTAATCTCATCAGAGCGGTTCTCCACAACAAAGAAATTATCCTCAGATTTAATCTTCTCCAAAATATCATCATCCATTAAAATGGAAGTATTCAGTTTCCAAGAAAAGGATCTGTAAGAATGGTATTTGAATGACAAGTGCATAATCACAGGGCTGTGATCACTCACTGAAATGCTCCCTATATCACAGGAGACAAAACTTTCCGTCACCGTCCCACCGATTATTAGCATATCTAAATGAGAATACATATTATGTGCACTAGAGAAAAAACTATATTCACGTCTATCCAGATGTACAAGGTGCCAATTATCTTTTAAATTGTGCTCATCCAATAATGACAACAGAGCTTGATGATGGAAATCACTCCGCCACACATTTCTGACATGAGTCCTATCCATCAAAGGGTCAATAATAGTATTAAAATCCCCTCCAAGAAGGATGTTAGGAGAGTTTAAATCCAATAGAGTCTGGGCTACCATTCTAAAAAAAGAGCTGTTGTCTACTGTGGGAGCGTATATATTACAAAGAGTCATCTGTTCCCCCCGTAATCTCAACCAATAATGTGATCATGCTCCCCTCCTTGTCAGTACATTCTCTCCAGATTTTAATAGGGAACTTTTTGTGAATTAGAATGGCTACTCCCCTAGACCTCGACGAGAAAGAAGAGCCAAAGACTAAACCAACCCACTCCTTCTCAAGTTTCGAGAGTTCGTCAGACAGAATATGAGTTTCCTGCATAAAGCAAATATCAGCTTTCATATCATTTAGAACTGTAAACACTTTTTTCCTCTTTAGGGAATTATTAACCCCATAGACATTCCACGATACAACACAAAAGTCCACATTAACCTTACCAGTTGGTTTTAAGGCCATTATGTCACAATCAATGTTAAAAACAACAAAAAAAGAAGTTAAAAAACCAATGACAGAACTGTCATAACTATAAAGACTATTCAGGCTAGTGAATTTAGTAAAAAACATCAAGGGGAAGTCTCTACAACCTCTCCCGAATCCTAAAAAAATTCATAAATTGAAAAAACATAACAAAAAAAATCCCTAAGCATGAAGTATTTACAAATAAATCCATAACTATGGTCAAACCATTAAAAAGTAACATAAGAACCCCAAATGACCACATACCCTCGCAAGTAGCTACCTCCCCAACATCCCAGCACAGTGAAAACATTCAAAAATAAGATCAAGGCTCAGCCAAGCAACATTTGCAGAATTAATACAGGATAGGACTCAACAAAAAGTATAAATCATGAACAAATGAAATAAGCACTTTGTGCATACAGAGATTAGCATGTTCTGTGTCCACCTTCCAAACAATGAAATGTCCAAATTATCCTAAAGGATCCATAAAATAGATTGTTCCAACAAAAGTTTAAGAAAGATGTGTCATATTTACCCTATTAGCGAATTATAGGAGACTTAAAGAAGATGAGAGGTATTGTACAAAAGGCAATGAAAATAACGAAAAAGCAAGAAGGAAAGATGACAGATCAGAAAAGGAAATTATAGAAAAGTACAGAAAATACAGACATGCATATAAAACAACTCCTTGCCACCGACACAAAGTCCATGTTCAATTTTCATTCAGAACTTAAAGCGCTAAGCATTTGTTCAATATCAGAACATAGCAAGTCCGTCTACCAGAAAGTAAACAAGTTCATCCCATAATGAAAAGGAAAACAATTCAGGTCATCTAAAATATCCACATGTTTTGAATCCAGCATCAACCTAGTCTTTGCTCCGATGTATTACATAAAAAGAGATCTGACTGAGGGCTGCAGCCAGCAAGGAGGAATTTCAGCAAGCACCAGGCCCATTCCGCCTTAGCCATCAAGGAAGCAAGAAATAAAGTAAGATGACCATTGGCACAGAGTGCAGACTAAAGAACAGGGGCTGGAAGCAAACATCTGTGCATATGGGAGATCAAGACAGCACATCGAGTGGCAAGTAATTGCTCGAATGTAGGTACAGAATATAAGCTATCATTCAATGTGGTTTCATAGGCACAGGAAAGGGTGCGGGGCAGAGTCAGTGTCAGTGGCCTGTCAGAAGCGTGAAAGCACAAAATCTGTTTGCATGAAATCAAGTTTCATACCGTCCAAACCATGTTGTTTCCAAACGATCCCTTCGGCGTATTTAATCTCAACTCAGTTAAGGCACGTTCACCTGATAAAAGCCATTTCCAAATTAATCAATGTCATCTGTCCCAGCTTGTGTGATTCGATTGCAATCCATCGCCGCAGAGGCTCCGTCGTGACTTCGTTTCCCAACGTAGCGACGCACAGAGATCCGGTCAGCTGATCTCAGCCTTGCAGGTCCTTTACTCTAATAGGTTCTCGTAGTACATGAGTTATTCAGATAAAGATGCTGTAGAAGGCATGATTAAACGTTCCTATTCCAGGAATGATGAGTAAGACGAACCGAAGACTGCAGGGTAAACGTCCCAATGTGTGTATTTGTAAGCAAACTGAATGTTTCTATCGTCGCCATTTTACATCACATAAAAAAAGAAAATATATAATAAACATCTTTAAAAGGTGTAAAAACACAACTCAAACGGGGCTAATGGAGGAGGCAAGCTAGGAAATTATTGGTTGGAGGCAACCCGGAGGTGAATCTTTCTTGTGTTGATCCAGCCAGTGCATGGCTTATGCAGGATCAGGAGTGCTCTTTTCCCCATCTGGCAGCACAATAGTGAAAACATTATTTTTATTTAAAAGGCCTTTAAGTGAAGTTGCCTGGCCAAGTCTTTAGCACCCTGAAATGATTTCCTCAATAATGAGATCTCCCTGGGATAATACAGGTAAACAAAACCGGTTTACCTTTAAAAGTGCATTCCTTTTCAGTCTGGCAGCAGTCATCAAAGTCTCTTTTTATTTCTAATTTTGAAAAGTCACAAGAATGTGTCCCGCTTTAGTTCCCATACCTTTACCAATTCTGTAGGCATTATCGATGTCCACAGGAGAGATCAAATCACAATTGAAGCTGTCCTTGAATACTTGAATGGCTAAAGGTGTTGAATCTTCCTTGCCAGCAGAGTCCTCCACACCAACCAGTCTGATGTTTTTAGCCCTCAGCCTCATTTCCAGCCCCAAGCACAATTCTTTCTCTTTCTGTAAATCTGTCTTCAAGTTGTTGTAAGCTTGAAAGCTGCCTGCAATTACAGTGCTCATGGATGAAGGTGAATTTTCTAAAGCAGTCACTCTACCATCCAGCTCACCTGTTTTTGAATTGAGATCAGACAAAGTAAGCTTGACTTCACAGACATATTGGGCCACCTGGATGAGGATTTTGTAGATATCCTGGATGCTTGGGGTATCATCCATTTACCCAATCTGCTTAAGTTTCTTTGAGGCAGGGGTATCCGCCTCAGCAATCTTTTTTTTAAAAATTCATAATGAGTTGTAAATGTCTTCATGGAGAGGTCCAGGGGCAGTTGAACTAAACTGCTACTCCATAGCCTGCCATTCTAGAATCGAGCCATGTCCCCATTCACATACAGTTCTATGCAACACAGAAATAGGGACTAGCATTTTCCACAACCTGACTTTCCATGCCAACATGACTTGTAATGTTCTGGTGCCATTGGGGAGCTAGCTGCTGATCAATTATTACACATCTAGTGGCTACCCCTCCGCAGCAACGTCAGGGTTACCACCATACTCATGTTCACATCCAATGGTACTAACTCTTCTTCCCAACAACTCCTCCTACATTGCAAAATAATGTCTTCTTGTACTAAAAATATGTCGCCATTACCATATATACCCACTAATTTTCTTCTTTCCCAATTGCAGTGAACAACAACCTCCTGGAAGACAACAACCTACCACCTAGAAGACAACAACCTGAAGAAAATGACTCTTCACATCCTCCTAGGTAAGTGTACTAGTGTAGTAGTATTCTTTCTGTTATTCATAAAGTACAGTGTAGACACATACTAGACTACAAAATTCCTTTGAAACCAACAACATTTACTTCATTATTATTCATTGCACCTCAGCAGGTACTCTCTTTGTATTCTCATCTGAACACCATTATCGTAACACCCACTATTATCATGAAACCATCATAATATCCTTACTTATTCATGTACACTAGCACTCTATTACACACTGACCCAAGCCCTTCACACATCTACACACACAGCTACTCTTAAAACCTCCCCAACCAGAACTAGCAGCCATTGCACAATCACAAAGCCCTCTATTTATGCCTGCCCTCATATTCACACACTCATTCAAAATGCACGCAAATATATTCCACAACTTATAAACCCACACTTTCTTTCCGACAGAACAAAATGCCCACTAAAAGGCTACTCCATAGAAACAAAGAAAAAATAGAGCAGATAAAAATAAAAGCATGCAAAATACTCTTCCAACTCTAGCAGAATTTAGAGCAAATGTTCAAACAAAACTGCCAATACAGTCAGTCAACAAAACTGAAACAGCGAGCACTACAAAAACTAGGCCATCTCTTCCAAAAGTAAACATAAAAACGAATGTATTTAGAAGAATAAAAATGCTAATAGTGCTACCACTATATCTTCCATTTTTAACGTAGCCACAGTTAAGCATTCCAAGAAATTAATTTTACTAAGCGAAATTCCAATGTAGAGTACTTCGAAATCTTATAAAAACAGCAGAAAAGTCACACTCGACCCTTAAAAATTACTGCAGCAGACGAATCCTAGAAGCTCTTATTGACAGTGCAAGGCTCCTCAAAAGAAAACTGTTTATATTAATTTTAACCGGAATGAAACCACTAACAAAAATAATCAGTAAACTACAAAATGTACTTCTAAACATGTGCTTTGTCAACATAAATACCTTTGCAAACTGGTGAATAGATTCACACAAGCAGCACATAACCATATTTCAAAGAAGAGGCTTATAAACAAGAACAGAAAGATCACATTGTCATACATAGTATGTATGTATGTATGTACATAGTATAAACTACCATGACAATTTCCAAATGGAACAATACACTCACTGTGTGAAATATCTTTTCTCTTGGTCAAGGCTATAAAATGTTAGACAACCCCATTATGGCACAAGAAACCCTTATTGAAAAAACGTCCCCAACAAATGTGCAATCAACTGTTCCTTCCACCCAAATAATCCGTCCAGTGTACAAATGGCCATGCACCTCAATGTGTAACATAAAGAAACAATGCTTCAAACCTTTACAATTCCTCAATGACTATGTAAACGTAAAAGACAAAATTAGAATAAAAACTTTACAAACATGGACTCCTGTCCAGTGCGCAATTACACTGGACTGCAAGGACATTCATTACCCTGTATTTCGGGGCTGCTTGCAAAGCACCTTCCACCACATCAAAATGTTAACAACACACCAATCCACTATATCCACTATACTGAATCTTATCCAGAGACTGTACTATGCAAAAAGTCCTGCTTTACAACTGCAACATTTTAATAACATTACCCTACATGGTACAGCCAAAGAACTCCTTCAGCAAATAGACCACATCCAAAGTGAATATTGTGTAAGTGAAGATCACTTAGAACATTAAATAACTGTAGAGAACATTAGTGAAACCCTTACACATGAGAAAAGCAATAGCAAACCAAACTAAGTATGCGTGTGTTGTCGCAGAACTGTTTATAAAAAGAACACAAAAACTGTAGACATGATTTACAAAATAGAAGACAATGAAAAATCCCAATGGTTCCAATGTAGAACTTGTAGAAATGTTGGGAATTCAATGACCAATAGATCAATTTTTGATTATCCTAGATAATGGTGTACCAACGAAAGACAACGACATTTGGCAACAACTGGTAGACATAAACAAACTTAGAAAAGCCCTACCATATCTAAAAAAACAATGAATACTACAAAGATATAAACATTGAACAGAAATTAAGGAAACCACCCAAATTATTCAGGATTCCTCACCAACTGGCCAATTGTGGATCCTATTATAGCATCCAATATTTTAGAACAGTATACAATTGACCCACTGCACTCCAAAGACATCATAGACAATGCATTAGAAACATATCAAACGTGTCAAGCCAAAGGAACTCCAATCAGCATATGGTAAAAAGTGTAGAAGCACAATCCTTTCATCTACTGTATCCTACAGGAAAAGGGGGAAGATAGGATGAAAGATACACACAAATAACAGTAACAGAATACTGCTCTTTATGAATGTAATGCCCTGGTGATTCCATGAAGTCAGGCGCTGTAAAAAATGACAACTCCGGCGGCAGCATGCCAGGTTTTACCGGTACGGCTACTGCCAGAGTTGTAATGAGGCCCATATCACCCAAACAGAAGTACTGCTTTGGAAAACATATGCCTGTACCACAAAGCACAACATTTTGCTTACAAGAATTATGTGTGAAGGGATCCTCGTCAAACTTACCAAACCCAGCATAATTCATTATATGAAGTTATCATTTAAAACACCTCATTATAAAGGACTTAACTACATACCCTACTCCAACTTTTTAACCATGGAGAAAAGAAGATTTATTAGGCACCCATGACTCATTTGAGGCTGCATTCACTGCAAATGAAAGCAGTATAAGGAATGTCAATTTCAATCAATACAAAACATTTTAGACAATGAATGCCAAAAAGAGGAAGAAGTTCAAGCACAACTAAATGAAGACACTCCTGAGGGCAGTCAACCTTCTGGTACAAGAAGCCAATAGCCACTTGGAGAGCCATGCACAGTAAATGAAGCAAAATTAGCCATGACTAAAGGAAGAGAACACCATGTATCAATAAGATCAATCAGATGAAAACCTGGCACTGCTGAAATTGCAACTACATGATGAGCAACTTAGCATTTTCCTAGAAATGAGTAAATAAATTCAACATGGTTTGCAGCATGAAAGTAAAACTTGCAGCTGTCAACATTATAAACCTATACTCCTCTATGTAAGTGGTGAAGCTGGTTCTGGAAAAAACATTACTAATAAAAATCATCATCAAATTCCTATATGTTAACAAACAACAGCCTTTAAGCCATTGTAACAGCCCCCACAGGTTTGGCTGCCTACAGATTAAAATAAATTAGAGTACTTCAAACTATCAACAGAAGCTGCTACTGAAGTACGCAAATACTTAAATACTCATTAAAACCTGCAGCTGTCAACATTATAAACCTATACTCCTCTATGTAAGTGGTGAAGCTGGTTCTGGAAAAAACATTCCTAATACAAATCATCAGCAAATTCCTATATGTTAACAAACAACAGCCTTTAAGCCATTGTAACAGCCCCCACAGGTTTGGCTGCCTACAGATTAAAATAAATTAGAGTACTTCAAACTATCAACAGAAGCTGCTACTGAAGTACGCAAAATACTGAAACAAATAAAAATGCTCCTAATAGATGAGTTAAGCATGGTATCCAAACTAAAGTTCGCTTTAATTCACCTCAGATTACAAGAAGTCCTTAAAGCGGACTACGAAGAACTTGTTGGAAACATGTTATTGTTTTTGGAGGTCTTCTATAATTAACACAAGTGAAAGGTGAACCTATTTTTAAAACTTTAGGACGCAAACAGTGCTGCAACACACTTGGCAGCATAGGAAATGTAAATCTCTGGAAACATTTCTGATACAGAGAACTAACTCAAAACATGTGTCAGTCTGCAGCCCTCACCTCTGCTAACATTTAAAAAAGCATTAGGACTGGTCTTCTTTCTAAAGATAGTAGACTCATCCATGAGCTATATGGGCATAACACATCTGCTCCTGATGTCATGGAACAATTAGCACAAAAAATTGAAAATGTATGTCTTTAATGCTAACGCTGTACACAATTCAATGAGACAATGTTAAAAAAAAGAAATGCAACCAATAGTGCATATTAGCTCCACAAACAAACTGGAAGTGCATGGCATGACACTCCCTAATTGTCAACATGTGCCCGGTGTTGCGCATTGCTGGTGATTGGGGGTGCGCCGCTGAGTCGTCCCGCTGTTTACGTGCACAGAGCTACCGGGTGCATTGACACCACGGGGGTCACTTTGCAGTGATGGTGTTTCCGGCATCGCGGGTCAGAATAAGCCGGTCCGGTAACCAGGGCCGGTATGGGTTTACCAGCACTGTTAAATCTGGACTGGCTAACTTGTAATGAGGCCTGATGTCATTATAGCACCCTTTTCTTAACTTTCTAGAGTACCCCTTTTCCCTCTTTCATTTTTCTAACTTTTCTAACCTATATCTCAAAATAATATCTCCCCTCCTGTATTCACACTTGCTCATTCACTCCTATGCTTGCCCTTTTCCATGTACACCCTAGCCTTCTCCTCAGGCCCTACCCTTTCACACCACACACACACACACACTGGCCCTCCCCACAGGTCCAACTCATTAGTTCAGTGTGTACTTCAACGCCTTTTCCGCAGGCCCACCACCTTAACAATTATGCACTATATTAGTATGCAAAGGGTTTGGCTGCTCCTCCCCTCATTCAACTGTGCCCTTTGCAGGCACTACCCAGCTTTTTAACATGTACATGTTAGTTTGGCTACGGCCCTTATGCCTTGCCCACAGCCATTGAATGGTACACAACCTGTGCCTTGCTCCGACAAACTACTTGACCTTGTAACAAGATATCATATAATATGGCATTTATAATGCACCTATGCACAAGTGTTTCAAGGCGCGATGAGGCAAGGGAGGCGGAATAGAGGGAAGACAGACAAACAATCTTACTACGCCAGGTATAATTCAGATCGCGCTAGTGCAACGGAAGGGGGAAAGAAAAGTGCGGGGGGAGTGCAGTACATTGGATAATAATAATCACAAAATAAATAAAGAACGGCTAGCTGGTAGCAAGTGCAGGGTGAGTGCAGACATAAGTGCTGGTTAGGGGGCTGTAGGGATACAGAAAACTGTCCCTCAGTGCAGGGTTGCCAGGGAGAAAGCGCAAGCGTGCAACTGGCAGGGCTAGTTTCCCATGAGAGCGTAATCGATCATGACACTGCATGAGCCTTGAACTGTTAACAAGTTATGGGCTTAATGTTGCAGCCTAGGAACTCTTTGAGCCTCATCCCAGGCTGAGATGTGCTGAGGGGCGATTTTAGCCCACCAATAGACTAGTTTTTAGAGGTAATATGCTGAATTATAAAATGGTTGTGCAATTGATCCCTTCCGTTGGCACCCATAAGCTTCATTTCCTGACCTCAAATGTATTGAGGGCTGTTTATTTCTTTTGGCAATAGCATGAGAATGTGCAGTTTGCAATGCGCTGTTAGCTTCTACCACTGCAAGACACATTAATAAAAGAGGGCATTTATTTTATAGTCACCATGAGCACCCAGCCTTTTAGAAATGCCTAAATCTAATGTCATATTCCACATACTTACATGCAGCTTAAAACTAATTATTTGGAAATTACTTAGCTAGAAGACCATCAAAAAGGGGCATTTCCAGCCTGATGCATAACCCTATCAGCCATCATTTTTTTAAAAAAATTTTATGTAACATTAGTTTGTTCAAAAGAAAGACAACTTTAAGTTACAGATTACTGTCTTCTAGTATCCACCCATACTCAATCGCGGAAACCAACGGATGCTCAGCCCTCAGATCAGGCCCTCCAGATTGGATAAATCTAAGGAGTCCAGAAAGTTTATGGTGGCACAAATTAACTGAGTGTTTATGCCACCAATCAAATAGTTCCACCATGCATCCATGTTTCCAGATAAGGGAGCAAAATGGATTAAATGCAGATTGCGCTGCTCAGCAATCGCCTCACAAGCAGTGATTAAGTGCCGTAATGATTCTGTTGCTTGATTACAGAAACAACATTGAGCCTCCGCTGGAGATATCTCACGCCGCAGTATAAGGATCTCTTTGGTTTTATAGAGATTGAGGCGTAATCGAAGGAACATGTTCCTATGGTAGTTTGATGGAAATCTATCCAGGAATTTTGGCAAAACATCCAATTTGTTCAAGACACTTCCAAAGTCTAAGGACGAAGCCGTTTTGTTTCTAGCCTCCTCATTTACAATCCAATTTTATTGGCGCAATTTTTGTTTTGCCACTTGCGGTCTCAGGATTACGGTCTCAAGAGAAATGTTGGCATTATGTAAAATGCTAACCAGCTTGGATTTCCACTTTTTTATCAAACCAGCAGAAGGGTGCTCTGAGACTGACTGCAAAATTTCGTATGGTATTGTGGCATGAACCAGCAGCATTTTTCTCAGAGTGGAGATGGATTTCCACAGGACTGTACCGTAGAGTGACTCAGTACATAATTCGTAACGTATTGCTGTCATTGACAAGTGTTTTGGCAGCCTTAGGACTTTCCGCCAAAAGTTTCCCTCTAGCTTATTCCACAAATCCTGAGGTATGTTCCAGCCTGATTCATTTCCAAAGGTTATCGCAGGCGTCACTTTTTGTAGGTAGAATGTTATAATTGGCTTGAAGGAAAATTTGCCATATGCCGCGTGCAGTTTGGCCCCTTGCAGTGCATACATTTGCATACGGGCCACCAGATCTTGTGTCCAATCCCACTCACGAATCGAATTGTTAAATTGCACGCCTAGATATCTTATGCTATTTGATATTTCCAGTTGTTTATCCATTATTTGCCAGCGAAATTTATGAAGGCGTGCTTTCGAACCACATCCAATCACTATTATCTTCGACTTGTTGGAGTTGATTAGTAGGTCATTTTGCTGGCAGTAATTTTGAAACGCATTCAATAGTCTCTGGAGCCCAATTGGAGTGGAGTCCATAAGCACGATGTCATCAGCGTAAATGACCCAGCTTATTTGTTGGCCGTTTACTAATGGCGAAAAAATACTTTGATCCTTAAATACCAGAGATAAGTCTGATATGAAAAGTTTGAAGAGTAAAGCAGCAAGCGGGCAACCTTGCTTCACACCTCTTTTTGTGACTATTTCGTCTGACAAGTCACCCTGCTGATTTAACCTTACTCTAAAGGACGTCTTTGAGTGGAGAGCAATCAAAGGCTCCAATAAATCTTTTGGACAATTCCAGTCGTTTAGTTTTTTCCAAAGGAGGTTACGATTTATGCTGTCAAATGCCTGACTCAAATCTATAAAGGCAAAATACAGCATTTTCTTTCTCTTCAGGGCATCAAGTTTTAAACAGTTTAGGAGGACCAGATTTAGTTCAACTCCTACGCCTTTGGTAAACCCTGTTTGCCTGGGATCGCACACGGCAGCCTCAGTTGCCCAATTAGATAACCGTTTTTGCAGGAAGGCACCAAAGACCTTACTGATTGTGTCGAAAAGGGCAATCGGGCGATAGTTGTTAGGATCGTCCCGATTGCCCTTTTTGAATATTGGGACCACCACTGCTCTTAACCAAGACTCCGGCAGAACTTTTCTGTGCGAGATTCGTTCAAACAAGGAACTCATCATATTGGCCCATAGGGTTTTGTGAGATTTTAACATCACGTTTGAAATACCATCAGGGCCTGCAGCTCTGGATGCCTTTAACTTCGAGATTGCCCATTCAATGTCTTCTGCGGAATCAGCTACATTCCACCTTGTAGAAGATATTAATAGCGAGGGTATAGCAATGCACTTGCAATCATCGAAAACAGCGGAAAAGTGAGCGACCCAGCTGGCTCCATTCACTCCATTTGCCATTGAATAAGTTTTATTCAAGCAGCCATTATTGATTATCTCCCAAATGTGTCTACTGTCCTTCATAATAATCAATTTTAACATCTGTTCAGCTTGAGACTGCAATCGCATGGTATTGAAGGATTTAATCCAGTTGCGATATTTCTGGCGTCTAGATTTTATTTTGTTGGTAGCATTTCTTGGATCTACTTTTTTCAGGTGCCTTATATCGTCCCGTAGCTTTTTCTTTTCCTGGCTTATTGCTGCATTGAAAGGATGTTTTACTTCACTTGCAGAACCTTTATGGATTGTATTCCTCCCTTTAAGGTACTGTATTAACAAGGGGTAATTTATCCTTGAGGTTATTGAAGGTGCTTTTTCCAGGTTGTTTGTTAACATTAGCAACTGAGGTGTACTCATTCGCAGCCTGTTTGCTCTGTTATTTATTGTTATATTCTCAAGATACTTAATTGGGACAGATTTTGTGGTTTTTTTCCCAATTTAGCAGCATTGCACTATGGTCACTCTTATCCGTCTTTTTTATTTCGAATGACAAGATTGTTGCTAGAAGATTTTTAGACACCCAAATATAATCAAGCGTCTTTTTGCACACGCCTCTTATCCAAGTAAAGCCAGGTGGAATATCGCCACGGGTCGCTCCGTTCAGCATTATGCACTCTCTTAATGCCATTTATTTTTTCCATCTGACACCTCGATCCTGCAGATTACCATTGAACATACTGCCATCTTCCTTGCATTCAGATGTTGGCCTATTTAACCAGGCATAGTTGAAGTCACCACATATTATGATTTACGGATCATCATCTGCTAGGAGACACTTGTCAATTTCCACCAATACAGCCCCAATGAATTTTGCTTGCAATATCATTGCAGTATTCCAATATATATTGACAATCAATAGCACTTTGTTCCTAAGTGGATAAGATTGTTTAATCAGAATTTTTGTTGCTTGTACAAACATATTCAGGTTATCAGAAGATATCATCATCAAATCATTATTGTTCTTGATCATTGTAACCAAGCCAGCGAAGGGACGGCCAAAAAGGTTTTTTTCCAGCAGGATTCAGAAGGACAGTGTACCCATCACAACCAGGGCACTCTCGCAACCATGTTTCTTGTAAGCATATGAATGACAAATCCATCGGAAATTGCCACTTTCCGTCAAACAAATGTTTAAAGCCGCGAGTATTCCAGGATAGCAGCTGGTAATTTTCTTCGCTGCTATCCACTCTTAGCTAATAATCTTGTTGTTTTGCTGTTTTTATGCAAGGTGAATATTTAATGCTCATGTGGTCCCACAGAACTTTCCTTCTTTTTTCATTTTCCGTTTGTTCCACTGATGATTGGTGTAGACTGACCTCGTCACCAGCATCAACATTTAGTATTTCGAAGCCGAAAAACAGGAAATCATCTGCGGCATCCAGTATGGCCACCTTGAGGGCCCTAGAGTGTAGGTGTAAATTTACCCAGTCCGAGAAATCCTCAGACATGTATTCGACAACTGCGATGTCTTCTGATCTTATAGCACGCAGCGTTGGTATACACTGAAGCAGATTCAAGATGTTCCTTCTGTTTAGATTTACCTCCTTCTGTTCTGGCAGAGCATTTTTGATTTGGATTTTCCATAGGCTTTTTCGAGTTCTGTCAGGTCGATTTTTGTTAGACCTGTCTGATCTTTTGTCAAGTTTTTCGAATTGTGCAATTGTCATTTTTGGATTTAATTTTCCCGTCAGGGGATCAGGGAGGGCATCCGCCCCTCTTTTAATTACATTCAACTCTGAGCTGTCTTCGTTGGCAATTGGTGTGAGAGGAGCTTTTGCGGGTATCTTAGGGACCTGCACAGCAAGACTAGATGAGGTCATTAGTGACTCGCTTTGCCGCTTCCTGAGATCTTTACCAGTTCTTTCAGCAATTGACTTTGGTACTACAGCAGTGTCAACACTCTTGTTGGTGTCATCATTGTCTATGGAGTAGGTTGAGTACTCACATAACTCCAAGGAAGCATCAGAACTTGAATCATTATTATTACTGGAGGCGATTCTAGCTCTTTTGGCATTTGGCTGAGATGGTAACTTTTTCACCAGAGCCGGTTTGGGTTTTGATTGCCCCTCCAATCCTTTCTCCGGCCGCTTAAATAGAGACAGAGCTGGCGGAGTTGATATGTTTCGAATAAATGTGTTCCTACAAGATGTACAGGCACATTTGGCTGCTTGTTTCTGAGATGTATGAGTATGAGAACCTTTTGTGCAGCAAGACTTTTTTTGCTGGGTTTGCTTTTCGCTCACCTTTGTCAGTACTGTGGGTGGTTTGAAAATCCCAAAGGAGAGTTTTTCCGTTAAGTTCCTTTGGTCTTGTGCTTCAGTGCCTTTTACTACCTGAGTCACCACATCAAGCATGGCTGGCGGGGCAGCACCATTGGCAAAAGTGTCTATATGAGCTTGCTGCGGCATATGCGTATTATCCCCATCAGGCAGTACACTGTTGTTTTTGCCGCACACCACCAAACTCTTTGCCTGCCCACAAGGGGTCCCTTTTATTTTACAGTGTGAACATCCCACATTGGTACTGCATGCAGTGCCACCCAAGGTCGACAGGTCCTTCTGTAAAGCCTGGCCGGCCTCCAAGGGTTGATCCTTCATCAGGTTGGTTTGACACCTTGGAGCATGAGGATAATCACAGACTGAACTCCTGGCTGTGGAGGTATTGTGTCGCATCCACTTTGTGCCCTCAATTACTGCGTCCATTAATGCGAAATTCTCACTGTGTGACTGGCGCGCTAAGTCACTTAATCTTGTTTGCCATTTTAAGGAGTTTTCCGCTTCAGTGTCCAATCTAGCGGCTATAACATTCGAGAAATTTTCTAAACTTTTCACTTTTACATTGATGTCCGCTAGCAAGGTCATTTGATCGGTAATGGCATCATGTATAGATTCGTAAAGCTTCATGAATGGAAGTAAAGCGACTGATGTTGCAGCTAATACGTTGTTATGTATTTGGATTCTGGCCGCAGTAGATATAGACGGCTGGTCAGTTTTGATCGTCTCAGGGACAGTTTTTATTGTCCTAGAAGATGTAGTAATCTTCTTATTCAAGTCGTCCACGGGTAGCATACACGTTACAGCTCTTTTTTCTACATCGTCTGTACCAGATACCTCAGGGTTTTCATGTAATGATTGATGGAAGGAGTCGTTTGAACTGGACAGTAACGAAGTATCAGATCTTTCAGTGCAGTTGTGTGTTTCGCTCACAGAACGACTTTTTTTCTGAAATTGAGACTTGCTTTTCCTTATGGACTGATTTTTCAAGAAACTGGTATTCAGACGTTCATATGTAGCTAGAGAGTCTGCTTTCAAACGAGCAGTCAGACGAGCTTCACGAGCCGAAAGATCAATAGAATTTTGCTTTGTTACTGGCACAGATACTAGAAACGATTCTGAGGGAGCCCCCACGCCAGGTTCCGTGTTCCAATCTGAGTCCTTACGATTGTCATTTGAGGGGCTATGTGCAACGCAGGTATTCTCGCCTTCAGTAGAGGGCAAGAAAAGCGGGGGTGCGTCAGCCTTTCTAGACTTTTCGGCAGGAAAGAAATTTCCCAGTGACGATTTTGCCCGAACCGCTTCCTGCGGTAAAACAATTGGTAGATTGATTCCCATCAGGTCTGAGTCAGTTACTTCAAATGGAGATGTCTGCACAACATCGCACGCATCAACATACACTGATGGAGAAAAAGCCCGGAACGATTCCACAATGCTAAGATCGGAGCTTGGCCTTGGAGTACATGTGTTGCTAAGACAATCAGTCAGCTTTCTCAGGGGGGCCAACAATGTTTGTGCCAGTGTGGCTAATGATGGCACCGAGCCTTTGCCCAAGCAAGTAACCAACTCCAATCCGCTCTCAATGGCATACTCGATTAGATCTACATGGGATTTTAACTCCACCGGGTGAGCTGGGCTTACCCCCTTTGCGAGACTTGAAATCGCTTTTCTTCTGTAGATCAAGGATTTCTGGCGAGTCTGAGGGCCATCCTTCGTCGTCATCATTATGTCAATCACAATTTCTTACGCTCCCAGCACTTCAAGGATGATGTCCAAAAGCTGAAGAACTGTGGCCACACTCCTCCACCGCCGAACAGCCGCACAACAGCCGGTGGACTTTACTCCGAAGGGCTTCACGCCGCAAGGGTACACTCGCCCTGATTTTGATGGCAGGCAGTGTCACGTGAGCAGTCACGTGTGCGGCACGAAGATCCTCCCCCTCCAGGAAATGAGAGTCGATGAAGCGCGAGTCAAGGAAACTCCCAGCACTATTCTCTCAGTGCCAGCGTAGGTACAAATGTTTACTTCCTTTTTGGAACAGGTGCTCTTCATCTCATGGGAAGCCCGTCTGCCCCACAGTCCTTTTCTGGATGTGGTGGGCTAAGGCCTGTGACAATTTGTGTCAGCCATCAATGCAGCCCTTCTCCCCTTTTAGTGAGCTATTCCCGCAGATGAAATGTTTGTGCCTTTTCCCCACACAGAACTTGCATCCCCACTAAATATCCATGCGTCTTTTCTACAAATGGGCCGAAATATCCCATTCTAGTCCCTTTACCAAGAAATAATTATGGAAGTCTATTGCAAACTGTTATTGAGAGGCAGATGAATATGTCATCCATAAGTTCTGCACTTCCCCCGGTACAATACTGCAGAAACAAGAAACGTTACTCACTAAGAAAACAGTACCACCCTTATCCCAGATAGGTACAGCAGTTGATGGACACAATCTAAAACTGAAAAAGGCACGAGTAACCACACTAAAATTGTAACAATGAATTAGACACTTAGCAAATATGCACTCAACATGAAGAATGCACACACTAGGCAACACATGCATTTATACATGAAGAATATTAACATGACATCGATTAGAAATGAAGAATACTAACATAAGCAATGTATAAGCTGAATGCAACATGAACAACACATGAATATAGCTCACTAACATAGAAATGCAACAGTAAAGGGCAGCCATCTATTCCAAAATGAAAGCCACAACACGCTTCTAAGTAAACAAAAGGCCTCTTTCTTCATGAGAACTCAAAATGCTAAAATAATAAAATACAGACGCATGCAGAGCTCAGACAATAAGTAGCAAACAAAGCCAAGGTTACCATAAAACTCACATTAATTTTGGCTGCAATCCAAATAATGCAGGGTGCAATCATTCCAAACACAGTCCCATCACATGTGAACCATAATTGAAGAACACTGTCTATTCATTAGCAACAAACACAGATAATCCACCTGCCTTACTCCTTTCATGTATCCCCAGACACGGGGCACCACCCAAGGTCAAATACAAAGAGATCCCCCAGACTCAGGACCTGGAAATGATGCATGGTATCCCATTTAATTGAAAATAAAACAGTCTGTGGACCTCTCTCACACTACTACTGTCAGGCTCATATCTTGACTGCCTGCCAATTGTCCAAGGTTGGTAAGAAGCCAACCAACCAGACTCTCTAATGTTATGCCACCTATGAAGTAAGGTGCCAGTCAATTACATATTGTAGAGATTATATCTTTTACTATTATCAATTTAGAGGTGATCTCAGGAGGAGCCATCAGACAAGTGTTACCCAATAAGAAATGTAAACCCTTATATAATGTATATGTAGTCATGACTTTTAATCAACCACCGTGCCCCATTGGTTTTGCTAACTAAGAGTACAGTATGATGTCAGTTATGACAACTATTGAAATATAAACTGTTGTTTTTGATAATGATATTGGGAGCGCCATGAATTATATGCATGTATGCTGTCCCTGATTTATTTTGATGATAATAAAGCTGGGTTTTACCTTGCACTTTGTCTATTTCCTTTATTGGGTCCAGTTTGATCTGGCTCCAGAACCTCTGTATAATTTGGGACTTCCCAGGCTGCCTTAACCGATGTTAGGAGAGGTTATTGTTTGCTCTGAGTCATCAGATTGTTGAAGGATCCAAGCTGCATCCCTTAAGGCTGTGTAGGCGAACTGTGGAGAACGGGATTGGCACAACACAGAGAGGTTGAAATGAACCCCTTTTGGAGAACGTCCTGTCTGGTCACTGAAATCCACCCCAGGTGCAGGAAGTTTTATGAGGCTGATAGGGGAGACCTGATGCTGAAGACCCTCAGTGGAACCACAGATGTAAGTATGACATTAGCCTGGCAAAATGGTGGTACGGGATTGTTTGTACATTGGGGGATTGTGATGAAAGACAGAGATAAAGGATACAAGAGATAGCTTCTGGCAAGGGTTACAGGGTAATAATAAGAGAAAAATACCTCACCAGGAGTTGGTTGTAGTGTATGTATTTGTGTAGTAATTGCTGGCACCGTCCTCATGTTGTAAAACAGCTTTTGCTTTGTGAACATTAAAGCTTGTGTGCATATTGGTATATATTGTGGAGGATTTGAAGTTGTGGTGTGGGCTGAGGAGTGTGGTCCGGTATGGGAGTAGTGAGATGGGGCTGCTCAGAGCGTGAGTGATGGTTGTGGTGTCACTCAGAAGGGTTGGAAGGAACAGTGAGGTGGGGCTGTTCAGAGCGTGAGTGGCGTTTGTGGTGCCCCTCTTAAGCATTGGGTGGCACAGGAGGTGTGGTCTCAGAGTATTAAGTGCAAGAGAAGTTTTGTTGGGGAAGGGTGTGATAGAGGGTGAGTGAGAAATAAATAAAATGTGGTAAGTATTGGGAAGTACAACTGTGACATAGAATCATTGGAGACACTCCCATTATTCACCCTGGTGTAAGGACAACATTATTAGTTACTATACACAGTGTGTGGACACTGCGGACAACACGTTTATGCTCTGGTCGCAGGAAGGCACTCACTCCAAGAAAGAAGTGCAACACATGTGCATCTACTTACATGCCACGCATAAGGGAAAACAGTTACAAAATCGACTAGCCATTCTGGACCTGTGGAAAATGTATGGGGAAGAGATGGAGGAGCCACTGGTGAAAGAATGGATGCTTAATCAGCATGACACAGGGAGTATAGAACCCACGGCTCCTCCTCCTCCTCCGCCCCAGATCAGTGATCTGTCTTCATAAGCACAGGGATTGTATACATTACGAGCATTGAATGTAGCAGCATGGTACACTAATCCCACATATGTGCCCTCAGCATACAGTAGTGAAGACATTATAAGTGGAGAAAAAATAAGTAAACAAAGACCAGTGTCCACACATGTAGAATATTATGAGCTCTGCTGCAATGTACAGGCAATATTGACAGAAGCCAAGGAGGAAGTCCATAGAGCGAGAGGGAGGCATGGCAACAGGCATGAGACAGCACTTGTACAGAATGAAAGGGTAGGGGGACAGATATTGCTCAAATTAGATGGAAAGGGCATGGACAGTTTTAAGAAAGGGAAAGGGAAGTTAGAGAGAGGCAGCAGAAAGAAGACGAGAAACAGGACCAGGATGAGAGAGAGAAAAAAAGAAGGTATAAAGACACATGAGATGGGAAAGGGGGAAGAGATGAGAAGAAAAAAGAGAAAGGGAGAGACAAAGATATAAAGAAAGGGGAGATAAAGGCAAAAGGAGGACGAAAGGGACAGAGAGAGACGAGATATGGAAAGACGCAGGGAAAGGTAACAAAAAGAAGTTGATGATATTATTAAGGGACGTATGCTCCCAGACAGAGAGAGAGACAGGAAACAAGAACGCAGAGAAAGAGAGAGGAGCTTAGACAGACGTTGATAGGAAGTAGAAGAGATTCTTATAAAATGTACTCTTCCAAATGAAGGAGAGGAAGCAGTTATATGAAGCAGGTTTGGCAGTCTGTGAAGGAGCAGGAGGGATGGCAATAGTAGCGTAAAAGGGAGTAGAGGAGGATCTTCGCAGATGGTGAAAGTAATATATTGGAAGAGGCGATGAGTGGAAGGTATAGGAAAAGTACCCTTGGTAGTCTAGATTTTGAAGATAGAGAAGACGATGAAGGTAATAACAGTGACAACACATTGTTAGAAGATGAAGAGAGAGAGGAAAGCTGAGAGGAAACTACACAAGTCTCTTCTATAAGCATGGGGTTAGGGAAAGAGATAGCGTTGTAAGCTTTGGAAGAACCGGTGAGAAGACCAAAGCCTGTTGAATATCCCAGCTACCTGAACATCCCATCAATTTAGAAGAGAGAACGCTGTGCATGAATAGACCGAGGAATTGACCTGGATGGAGGTGAGTTAGTATGCCAGATGCATTGATAAAAATAAAGGGTGCAAATGCAGTCAGTCAGGGCACTGTGTTTATACAATTTCCCTCGTTAGAGAAAGGTGGAGGAGTGTCGTGAAATATGCTGTGGCCACAAATGGACAAAAAATATTACCTTTGTAAGTTACCATCACGTACATCAGGAGTGGGTAAATGTATCTATAAATTAGAGAGAAAGGCAGCTGGGATGACCTTAGCAGTAGGTGGCATTAACGGCCTGCTTGCTGCCATATTATGAGATAACATTTGGAAGCGAACCAGATATTCTGCAGTGACAGCACAAATCACTAACCATGACAGAGCACCTTTTAATATCTGTTGAGCTTATGTATGGAGAGGATAGTGGTAGAGTAGTGGTAACGTGGTGGCATAGCATGTTTATAGTAATGCCCTATATGATGTGACAAAACTCCCCTTTAATACCGATATTCTACTTACGGTCAACTGTAAGCGCAAGATAGCAGACTTTGTACCTGCGGGGGTCAACAGTGCTACTGGGGTCAACAGTGCTAACTGTCACTCCAGTCACTTATCTACGAGACTGGACTACTGTCTTGGACAGATTTGTTCATAATATACTCTTCATTATGGACAATGATTCACAAGTCACACATGCATCATACGTTTTCTAGCTTTCTAGCTAGGTACCCAAACTTTACCTCCAGCTTTACCACCCATGGTAAATTGAGTTACCTCTTTTAACACACTGGGGCTCTTCCCTGTGTTTTCACCCTCTTTGTCATTGAGTACACTTAGACACAGAAAACACAACCCCACTGATTTAGTTTTAAAATGCTTTTCTTTTATATGTACTATTGCTTGAAAACAGGTTATGCAGTATAAACATTGATACAAAATAGATTACATGGCCAGCCTGTATTCATAACATAACATTCACATTCTCATATCTTACCCAGACCTTAGGTCCCGAGGCAATTGGCAGAGCATACATTCTAAGAGAAGAAACAAAATAAAAGCATGGCTGCAAGCCAACTTTCTTTTCCCTGTTATACATCAGTGTTTATCATTTACAAATGCGAAAAGATATTGTTCATAAAGTAACCACTTAATCCTAACAGACTGACTGCAAACATAAACACAGTTATTTGTAAATTCTCTTCACTTCTACCAATACTCACTCTAGTGTAGGAGGTTTCTGTGCTATTATCATGGAAAATCCCTCCGGGCTTGATTAACAGAATGTAGGGGTGTCGCAAATTCTGCAGAGCTCCATCACCCATAAAGGACACACACACAGTTCAAGACCCCAGCTTCCTGGAAGATCCTGGACTGCACGATTCTGCTCTCTGCCTGCGACAGCTGCACTCCTGTTCTCCTCTGGACAACTAATCCCCAGCTCTTTGGTCTCCTAAATGTATATGTTAGCCCTGTCACTCGAACTACAACCTGCCCTTTCTTCTGACGTCTACATATCATCCAAGCTGATTTGTCTGGAAGGATAGCTTCATAATAAAAACATCTGCAACAACACTTCCTCTGGAACAATGGGACGTTTCACTATAGCACATATCAATCATAGTTTGCGCACTGAATTACAGCCAGCAAATTGTGTGCACATTATAATTTTACTGTAAAAACAGCACATTACTTTGCCATTTCATCTGAAGCATTTTCCACAGCTTTGTTAAAGGAAACATTATTAATTAATGAGAAAGTGTTAGTTGATGGGAAAGTGTTAGTTGAGTTAAGATATGCATAGAGTGCAAACTGGACAAATGGCCTATTCAACATAAAGTGGATCATTTTACAATGTGCTTAATGTGCATTTCCATTTGCTGTCTGTATTTTGTATTCAGTCTACTGCCTCCTCTGAATATAATGTCATATCCCACTACTACCTCCACATACAGTGTCACTACATCTCCATTATCTCCTTCTACAGGTTCAGTACCCAGACTTGTTAGACATGTGTGCAATTATCACTCAAAAAAATCAAGCAGATGAAGATCTGATGGCTTATATTCAACATATTCAGGAAAAAACAACTGAGAACGATTGTGGGAATGGAAGCAAAGCCATGGGTGGAGATGCAACTGATGATTGTTCATCATTTTCGGTTAAACCAAGAGAACGACATAAAGGAAGTTGAGGACAGGGAGGACAGGGAGATTGAAGAAGCAAAGTTTGGCAGAAGAAATTCTTGAAATTCTCAGTGGAAGTAGCAGTATTGACATGTGGAGGTGAACGTTGTAATGCACAAGTGGCATAGAAGGTGCATCCAGTAGTGAACAGTAATTTTGCAGGATGGGGAGAGTATCATTATTTTCCATGAGGGCGAGGGTTTGCACACAGAGACAGAGGGTTTGGATATCAAGCTCCACAAGAAAGAAGGTTTAATGGTGGACAACCTAGATCAAGGGGACACCCACAGCAGTGTTGTACATGTGGGAAGATGGAGCACATTTCACACATATGCAGAAGCAGCACAGGGATGCAAACAATCTGGCAAGCAGCAGATCCAAGACGGGAACAGCAACCACCCACCATATAGCACAGAGTCAACTGCATATTATGACCAAGATCACACACGGTATCAGGCACACGTGCCACAAATACAACCTCCACAACAGGTGACGCCACCATAAACACAAAAGGGAATGATGCACGCGCAGCAAGCTCCAATGCAGAAACAGCAAATGCCAATGCAGACACAGGCACTAGCACAACAGAATGCAGTGATACCATGGAACGTGTACATTTTGCCGCAGGCACCTACACCTAGAATAGGGTGTTGTGACATTAGTGCGAGGGAACTCTTTCACTGGCACAGGACTAGACATGTATCCACAATATGGCTGCCTACAGAAAGACTTGATGTGTTCCATCCTATTGATTACACCAGACCCACATGAGGAACTGAGGTTAGGGTGAACATAGGTGACAAAACATTTTCCATTTTAGTAGATATGGGGGCAACTTGATCTTGCATTAAAGAGGGATGAATCCCAATGTCAGGCATTGTCATGAACGCGCAAGGAGTTTATGGGGCAAAAACTATGGTTCCTTTTACAGATGCTTTACTTATTACTGTAGGAGAACACGTCCATACCATTATTATATTCCTGCAAGATACCAGTTAACATATTAGGGAGGGACTTTATGAGCAAATTAAACATGACAATATCATTTACTGACCAGGGGATAATATGTTCTACGCTAGGGATTAATTATGTGAATGCACAAGAATCCATAACCACAGAATCTTTATTTATTTCGACTAGAATTACCCACAGACATCCAGGAAGGGCAGATCATTACAATTAAGTTAGAAGCAGCAATAGTGAGGGAAGACAGAACAATTTTACACAGAGTTGATGAGGAAGCGGCAAACTAGAGAATGGTGATAGCTCTTGACGAAGAACATCGATTGACTGACTTAAAATATGAAAACTTGTTTACAGATGATGACTCGATGATGAAGTGATGTTTAATATAAATCTTACATATCAGTTAAAAAGTGAAAATAGGGAGATAAAGAATGTCACTAGTAAAAAGGGTACCGTCCTTTCCCAGGAAGATTTGGCATGCGTACCAAGCACATTGTGGACCAGCAGTCCATATGACACTGGTCTATTGAAAGGAGTGGGGACAATAAACATTTAATTGAAACAGGGAGCTATTTTCCATGAATGAATAAGACAATATCCCATGTCAACAGAAACTGATGAAGGTATCTATGATACTATTGCCACCTTAGTGTGACAAGGGATATTAGTGCCTTCAAAATCCCCATGTAACATGGCTGTGAACCCAGTGAAAAAAGCAACATGGGGGTTGGGGAGATTGTTTCAGGACTTACGATCCCTGAACAATATTCTCGAGGCAGAGTTCCCATTAGTTACAAACCCAGCCACAATATTATGTAATATCCCATCCAAAACTTAATATTTTACAGTTTGTTTGTTTTGTTTGTTTATTAATTTGTAGGGCGCACCAAACCCTTAGGTAACTGGGCGCAACAGAGTACAAAGGATACTTAAAGAGCTTAGTTACACATATAGATAAGTTGTATACATACATTACAAAAGTTACGGATCATACATGTATTCATACATAAAGGATGGGTACATTACAATAAAGGTGGAATCCAGTACTAAAAACATGTGGAGGTCTACACATATCTGGGGATCCGGACCAGGAATTAGCACAAAGTCATAGATCAGAGACTGGTGCCTTACTGTGTGTAGGTTAGTCGTGCTGGTCTTTGGATCGTAGCCATTTGAGAACGTTGCATCTGAAACAGTAGTAAGATTGGTCAATTCTAAGATCAAGAAGGAGTGCATTCCAGTACTGGGCTGCTTTTACCGGGAAGCTACTCCCACCTGTTTTTTTTGTTTTGTTTAAACCTGTGTATCTGCAGGCAATGGGAGTTGGCAACTCTGGAGGGGCAAGTTGATGTTCTTCTGACTATTCTCTCCGCAAGGTAAGGGGGAGCTGCATTATTAAGGCACTTGAATGTTAGCGAGGCAGTTTTAAGGAGGCTCTTATCACACATTTTTAGCCAATGTTGTTCTCTTCTCATATTGGATACAGGTTATCTGGTGGGTTGTTTCAGGCTGTTCTGAGGGCATTACTTAGCAGTATCTGAATTTTGTCAATGATGTATTTGTTAGCTCCCAGGTATAGGGCATTACAGTAGTCTAGTTTTGACAATATGAGGGCATTGGCAAGGATGATGCAACTGGCTTGTGTTAGGAAGGGTCTGCAAGCCCTGATGAGTTTACATGTAAAGGCAGTGGAAAATGCCAGGGAATGTACCTGTTTCCTCAAGTATAGTGTGGAATCAAGGTAAACGCCTAGCGTTTTCACTTCTTTAGCTACTGAGATTATATTGCCATCAATGTTGAAAGCAGAGTAGTTGTGGTTGAGTTTTTTAAGTTAGCAGAGAGCCGAGGATCAGGATCTCTGTTTTATCATCATTCAGGCAGAGGCCATGGGTAGCGATCCATGCCTGAATGAGGAGGTATATTTCATTTACAAAGGCTGTATCAGAGACAAAGTTGCCAGAAAGGGGAATGAGGATCTGGGTGTCATCTGCATAGTTTGTATAGGTGACACCCAGTCTGTCCAATTTGTCAAATAGGGGCTTGGTAAAGATATTATACATAGTTGACGAGACGCAAGAGCCTTGAGGGACACTGCATGTTGTTTGTATTGGGTCCACCGATGTGGAGAAGACTCTCATTGTTCTATTATGTAAAAAATGACTGGACTCAGGCTATGGTATCACTCGAGAAGTGGGCAGCCGATGCTACGTGTCTACACAGAACTTCGTGGTCCACCAGATCAAAGGCCGCCGACAGGTCGAGAAGGAGCATCATGGCAGTGTTTCCCTTGTCGTTGAGATCGACAATTTGTGACTTGAGATCGATTAGGGCTGTCTCCATGCCATGTTGTGGTTGAAATCCAGATTGGCGGGAGCCTAAGAGATGGTTAGTTTCAAGATAGTTCTGGATTTGTGGATAGGCTACTCTATCAATTATCTTCACGAGGAAAGGTACCTTTGTGATAGGCTTGTAGTTAGTGGGGATAGATGGGTCAATAGTGTGTTTCTTAAGAATAGATAAAACTCATGACTCTTTTAAATTGCTTGGGATAGTGTAAGTGTTATTTCTTTTCTAACCCCTTGCCTGAAGAGTTGCAATATGTGACTTTGTTCACTTACTGTAGGATTACACTAAAAAATACTCAGTTAACCTAGGAAACCAAGTGCTGCAGATGGATTTGGTAAATGTACAACTTGACAGCATAATAATACAATACATAGATGACATTTTACTGGTCAGCAACATGGAGGAAGTGTGCAGGATAGACTCAGTAAAGCTGATGACAGTATTTGCGGAGAAAGGGCCCTAAATTGACCCAATAGAGGGTAATGTTGAGAGGCAGGTGAATATGTCACTCATAGCTTTTGTCCCTTCCCCCGATCAATATTGCACTGGTGAGAAATGTTAGCCACCAATACAACTGTACCAGCCTTATCCCAGGCAGGTACATCAGGAGATGGACACAATCTAAAACTGAAGATGGCACGAGTAACCAAACTAACATTGTAAGATACATCACCATGCATTAGCCATGATACAAATGTGTACTCACCATGAAGAATGCAAATATTAGGTAACACATGCATTTATACATGTAGAATATTAACATAGCATTCATAAGACATGAAGGATACTAACATAAACAATTTATAAGTTGAATGCAACATGAACAACATGCAAATATAGTTCACTAATATAGAAATACAACATAAATGGAAGCCACAACACACTTCTAAGTAAACAAAATGCCTCAAAGTGCTGAAATAACAAAACACAAATCCATGCAGTTCTCAGACAGTACCTAGCAAACCTAGCCACACTTACCATGAATAAGGGTGGATAGGAATGCCAGAGAGAATGCACAAGATAATGATTCCCAAGATGCAAACCATACATTCTCAGATTAATTAAGAGTACAACCTGCCTTTGTAGACCAGATGCAAGACAAATATTAGCCAACAGATTATCTTATGAATCGCTCAGGGGTGTCCCCAGTGGTAAAAGCCGCCATAGCACTCACATTGATATTAGCTAAAATCCAAATGAATGCAGGGTGAAATATTTCTAAACAAGGTCTCATCACATGTGACCCATAATATAAGAACACTGTCTATTTGTTAGCAACAAACACAGACAAGACACCTACCTTGCTCCTTAATGTATCCCAGACAGGCACTGCCAAAGAACAAAATACAAAGCGATCACCCTGGCTCATGCCTAGAAACGAGGAATGGCATCTTCTTTAATTGAAAGGAAAGCAGTGTGTGTACCTCCCTCCCCAACTCCTGTCTGGCTCATGTCCCGTCTGGCTCATTTCTTGACGACCAGCCAATTGTACATGGTGGCTACTAAGAAGACAATCATCAGACTGTCTAATGTTATTCCGCCCAAAAAGTAAGGTGGCAGTAAATTACATATTGTAGAGATGATGGGCCTCATTACAGGTCGGGTGGTCCGGAAATAACAATGGCGGTAAACCCGCCCCCACTGTTAATTCCGGACCGCCCGATCCTGACTCCTGCAGACGGGAGGTGATGTTCCCGCCAGGTCTGACCTGGCGGGTTTAACACCGCCTGCCTACAGGCGGACGTGGAAACGCCAGCACCATCACGAGATGGTGCCAGTGTTTCCACTTTCCCATTCCTATTGAGTCCTATGGGACTCAATGGGAATGGGGATTAGTCCTATGGGACTCAATGGGAATGGGGATTAACCGAATTCGCCTCCAGAATTCCCAGGACACCAGGGTCGTAATGCCCTAGTATTTACGGGAGTCACGGAGGCGGAATGGCAATACGAGTCTGGCGGTAAACGAGGCGGTTTTACCACCTCGGTTACCGCCAGACTCGTAATGAGGCCTGATGTCTTTTACTGTTATCAATTTAGAGGTGGTCTCAGGCAGAGCCATCAGGCAAGCATTACCCAATCAGAAACCAATCCCTGTACCCCATATGTTTTTACATCAAAGATTACAGTATGATGTCAGTTATGACAAATTTTGAATATATAAACTAATGTTTTTGAAAAGCATGTTGATACTGTGTATGCTTGTATGATTGTATGCTGTATGCTTTATTTTGATGACAGTACATCTGGTTTTTGCCTTTGACTTTGTCTATTTCCATTATTGAGTCCGGTTTGACCTGGC
This sequence comes from Ambystoma mexicanum, assembly GCA_002915635.3. Taxonomy (NCBI): domain Eukaryota; kingdom Metazoa; phylum Chordata; class Amphibia; order Caudata; family Ambystomatidae; genus Ambystoma; species Ambystoma mexicanum. The sequence goes on along the minus strand of CM030321.1, from coordinate 839,330,411 downwards.
TCCAGAACCTCTGTAAAATGCAGCACTTCCCAGGCCATTTTAACACTGTTTTTTCCCTTTAGGCAACTCAGAGTCTTGTGGTATTTAAAATGTTTTCGAGCATTTTTCTGTCTTGAACTTGGTGATGAACCCTGGTATAGAAATGGTAGTCCTATGATCTTCGATTAAACTCCTGATCTCTACAGATGCACATATAGAACACACCTTCAAAACACAACGTGCGATTCCTCCAGGCCTCAGGGTATACCCACATCATTTACCAGCAGATATGTTTCCCCTGCTGAGGCCTTTCCCAAGCTGCTCTTGCCCTCACCCTTAAGCCAAGGGTTGAACTTATTGTTTGACCCCCATCAGGCTATTGATGTTCCCTCTCAATTTCTATGGGTTACTGGTGTCCACCATGTAGGTTTACAAATGAGCTATACTGTAAGAGGGGTGACTATCATAAATGGGCCTCTCCTATTCATTGACAAGAAATATGTCCAATATCCATAGTTAATCCACAATAAATACTGCTCCTCAAAAAAAAGTTTATTGAAAATTAAGAGACATCAATTCAGTGTACTTTAGGTATCTCAGCTAACAATGAAGACAGTGAAAATAACCACATTTGAATATTTGATGAAACAGACCAACTCTGGCCATGAACAATATGGTTTAGGTCCAGTGGGAAGCATGGAAGAAGGTTTGAACTGATTGTTTTTAAAGAAAAGAAAATGTGTGTATGTACTTGAAGAGGCAGCACATTTAAACCTATTTGCTCACAGATGAAAAGAGCCAACAAACACCTGGTCATCAGACGGAAGCTGCAGAAGTCAATTAAAAGTTGAGTTCTGAGAGCCTATCGAGAGGCCAACAGATTTAAGAATGCTACAATTGTTTGCAGGGAGAGTGTTCCACATCCCGGGACTCTGACCAAGAAACATATTTTCCTGCTGGTATTGAATTTCAACATAGGAATTTTAAGTAAACTTTGATGGAAAGACCGGAGGGCTTTGTAAGGAAAAAGAGGGTTACATTCATCTGTAAAGTAATTAGGGGCCCGGCCTTGGATGCCTCCAATAGTGACGCAGCATGTCTTAGGGCAATCCAGATCCAGGCTGGCACCCAAAATAGAGAACGGTGAAACAGAGTGATCGAATCTGTCCAAAAATAAGGCAACGGTCACATTTTGAACTTTTTGTAGATGTTGCATCTGTTAAGCCATTAAACCCCAAAACAGGGGTGTGCCAAGGAGCTGCATAAGATTTTATAAAGTGCTTCTGCAAACATAGCTATTGTGAGCTTAAAGAAACACAAGGTCAGATTCACTGAGAAATACTACATGTTTCACTTCATTAGCAAAGAAAATTACTTCATCAAAGAAGATCAGTGAGGATTGGAGACAAGAAAAGTTGAAAATAAATGATAAGTTCTGACGACACTCACTGTGATCTTGATGATATTCAGTTGAAGACTACTGTACCTCTTCCATCTGCTAATTTCCTACAATCCTTTGGACAAGGAAACATATATGAACAAAGGATTGATGGCACCCAAAAAAGTATGTGTGCCATCAGTGTTTCAGGAGTATTTAATATGAAAATAAGTGATGATATAAAGGAGGCATCAGAGGTAGTTACTATAGAACTTTAGGGAAAGGAAGGACCCAGAATCATTTTGAACATTACCACCGAGCTCAGGTAGTCTGAAAGCGGGGCAGGGCACCCATATCAAATGTAGTGAGCACTTATATGATGGCCATCATTGAACGAGTCCGCACGGACCAAAATAAAATGACAGATGCCAGACTGAAGGTGTCCAAGAATTAATTTCTGTGACTGGAAATTAGGTGTTTGGTTTTCCTCATGCCATTTTGAAACTATACTTTCTATAAGTTAAAGGGGTGCATTGAGTTTAACTGGGGAGCAGGGCAGAACTCTGAGCAGGCTGGGTAATTCTATAAAAGCTTTCTTCTGAATCAATATAACACACAATGGAACCTTTTAAAAAATATATATTTGGACATGTTATTTACAAAACAATACATAATGCATTTTGGTATTTTGATATTTTTCTTTCATTTACAAATACTTTGAAATCAAAAGTACATTTTTACAAGAAAATGTTCACACCCAGAAAGTCTTTCATTTTTTTGAATAAAAGTCAAACAGTGAATCTATGTATATTTTCATTACCCCTTTCAAACGTCTTTATTTTAATATTTATATTAATTCACTTCACTATATTTCAAAACAAAAAAATACCAACACATTAGAGCACACCATTAAGAAATAGCATTCCTCCTAAATGACGAAACATTGGCAATAAAAGTGTATACAGCATATAGGCCACATTCTTAGCTGGAAGGGAAACCAAAACCATCTTTGCAGTGCTTACATTACATTTTACAAGTATTGATATAAATAACTTCTTCCTTAGGGCACAAGAATAAAAATAAAATTAGGTAATCTTCTGAGCGAGCATCTCAAAAACATATTGGCAAGGTATGAGAATATTTCTTCAAGCTTCACCTGTGAGCTACTGAGTCCAATGGGAGACGATTTAGACTTGGATTGAAGACAATGGGTCTCATTACGAGGTTGCCAGTCCGGATACAATGGTACCGGTAAGGTTGCCGGTACCATTGTTACCAGACCGGCAAACTCCGAGTTGTGCTCGCAGGTGCCTTTCATTCCGACAGGCCTGGCGGAACGAAAGGCACCCACAAGCACAGCAAGCCTGTAGCACCGGCATGGTAATGAACCTCAATGGGAATGGGGATCTACTAGCACCGGCACCTGCAAAAAGGGCAATTACTGGGTAAAACCGGCAAGGCTACCTCCAACCTCGTAATGATGCCCAATGCCGTGGTTCATGAAACCAACCTGTAAAATGGTCCCTACAGTGGCACAAGTCATGGTGGAAATCATGTTTTACTGACTGCTTATCAATTTCAAAGTTATGACACTGCAAAGTTGTTTGATGGAAAAAATCAGTGTGCAAAGCACAAAATCAACTAGCACCTCGACTAACAGTTCGGAAAAGCACTCACAAAGATCCAACAAGGCAAATTTTTGATTCACAAGTGTCAGCCATGGGATGTAGCAACTAACACCAGATGCTATCTGATTCTTAACAGTCCAGTGAGTAAGGTGGTAAGCACTGCAGTCCCAAAGTCTTACAGATATAGTCATTTACAATTAAGCAGGTCAGTAAGATAACTGGGTAACTGGGATGACACACTGATACCCCAATAGACAATGCAGGAAATAATGTTCCTTGTGTTGTATTTGGGCATCAGACGGGTAACTCCAAAGTCCCACACAGCAACTGGTCACAGGAACATTAAATTAAATTGGATTAATTGCATCCATGGTACACCTGCCCAGACTCTTACCAAGCCTCAAATGTGCACAATTAACTTGTGCTAGCATTGTGGCATTTTGGCAGCTATTATTGAGGGTAGCCTAGCCTACACATATTAACTTTGACCTAGCCGTAGAAAGGCAGAGATAGCAAGCAGTCTTAAATTTCATGAAACTGCTGACCCAAGTCTCTGATACTTGTGGTGTACGGCCACCTAATTTCAGTGTAGTAGGTGTTGAAACACTAAGTTCACCAAATAACTAATTAATATTGGAGTTAAACAGCAGGTTTGCTAACATGCACCCCGGCCTTACCCCTCAAGACAGCTGGAAGGCTGCAGAAAACTCACCAGAATGGGAAAGACAAACTTGGCAGTAGGAATAGCAATCAGAGGCATCCGGGATGGAAAGTATAGTCTTTGGAAGTCCCAAGAGAGACAACAATGTCCCTAATTCTTGATAATTTACATTGTCATGGGCAGGCCTTATGTCTTTAAATCACAAATATATGGGACACATGTAACCAAGAACAAATGTATGAATGGTCTGCCGGAGGGCTAGAACGTATTCTACAGCACCAACGCCTTTATTTTATTTATTTATTTTATTTGAATTTTTATTTTGTAATGGCCCTACAAAGAGGGTCTCTGAGCGCCTCGCATGGTTTGAAATTTTGAAAAGGTGGGAGTTTAAAAAAAAGTTACAAAACGTCTTCAGGAAAGGACTGGAAGATTAGGATAGACAACTGATAGCAGTGGAGGAGAGCAGGGTTATGTGTGGGGAAACAGATATGTTTTGAGGCTCTGAAAGTGGTGATGAATGCAAGCTGTACTGCATCTCAGCTATAAAGTCGTTCGATTTAGCCAATTCAGAAATTGTAATAAAACCCAATCTACCAAACCATTTGGCTGAGGAGTCAATCAGCAAGATCAGACGATGAGAGGATTGGTCCGGCTCATCAACCTTCTTAAAAAAGACATCCCCACAACTTGCCAATAACAAGTAATCTTGGGTAATTGCATTAACAATTCAGGTTAACACCGGAAACCAAATGGCAGGACTATGTTTAAAAATGTCCAGTGATGGTAAGTCACCACTTCAGGTGTTTTCGCTTGATGAATGATGTAAAGCTTGATGGACTTCAATGCAAGAGTAAAATAATGTTGTTAGCTTGTCACAAACATATAAATTGAGCCAACGAGATACACTATTATGAACATTGTAAATAGGAACGTCTTTATGCTTCCATCTTTAGCATGGCTACAGGACATTTTACTGTAAGTTGTTTTATCTGTTGTGTTTTACTGTGTGTGGTGTTTTTTGTATTTGTACTTGTTCTTTCATCTATGAATAAATTCGAGGCTGCTCTCGGTTTGGTTTTAAATAAGCTTTCTCTTTATTTTTATCTCTATATTTTAAGCCTGGTTTGTAAATGCGGGGCTAATATTGTACAGAAGCAACACAACTCTGCCAGTGATATGGGCCTCATTACGAGTCCGGCGGTAACCCAGCCGGTGCAACAGGCTGGTTGCTGCCGTACTGGTGACAATTTATGGCACCTAGCTTGCCTGTGCCACCGGGACATTACAAGTTCCGTCGGACTGGCTAGCTAAGTGCCGGTAAAGGTTGTTCGCCATTCCTGTGGAGTCCCATAGCACAGGAATGGGTTCATGGAAGCACCAGCACCATTGCTAATGGTTCCGCCGCTTCCGTGAAGAGCCTGCCTACCATGGCTGCTGTGGCCGGTAGGGTCAGACCTGTCGGGTGCAGCGGCCTCAGCAGTCAAACTTCTAATTTGCAAGTCTGGAGGCAAGGGTGCCTGTAAGTTTACCGGCACCCTTGTTTCCAGACAGGCAGGGTCGTAATGAGGCCTTACATGTTACTTTATGGTTCTAGGACACGTCAGCTGCTTGTGTATGACGCATGTCACTCTGCACTGCGTTTTAATGTCTTTGAAAGCAATGTTCAGCTGCACTTGTATTGTACGCGAGGTGTCACTGTCTAATATCATGATGGCCCCAGCCAGCCTCCACCAATTGCTGGCCCAAAACTTTAAGATCACAGAATCTAGCCCAAAAAGGCATAAATGTCCTTCAAATCATAAAGGCAGAGACTGCTTATAGGTTTGAAAGATGTTCAATTCCTGGAATACATGGGATACATAAGAAGCATGGAGGACATGGAAGACCTAAAGGTTATAAGAGCCATAAGAGGCTGAAATGGCATGGGTGGCATACTGATCCATTTCACCTACACAATACCACTCACCCAAGAACAACCACTTTCCTTTTCCCCAATTGCCCTGAGAAGGATTCTCAATAGAGGCCTTGGTTGCTGCCATCCTCTATTCACTGACGGCCATTACATTACCTGCCATTACCATCAGCTCTCACCTCTGAAATTTTAACAACAAAATAATAATTCTCCTAAAACGCAATGGATCATTGAATCAGTGTTGTATCTGGGAAATACAACATGCCCCCATAAATATTAAGGATTCTTCTGACAGATAATGCACCATCATTCAGGGATAATACAATCGGAGTTCAATCACATCTCATCTCATCACATGATGTGTGCTGTACTTGAGGCCACCTGATTCAATTATAGAAAAGGAAAGACCTCAGATTTAACATCAAATATAGTGGTGGCTACAGGCAAAAACAGAACCATTTTCCTGACTGTACACATTTGTTGCATCCTCATCCGAGATAGAGTAACATGATATCTTACAAGCCTATCAAGCCTATCAATCTGAGGTCTATGACGTACGGACTGGGGATTTGTCAAACAGTGTTTGAGCAATCAGACAAAAATAATTGCCTTACAGCCGTTTCAATCATCAGAGAGGTTTTTTACATATGGAGTACCACAGGTATCAACCCTGCGCTCTTTCAATGTTTAATCTTTATATTACGTCATTGGCATATATCGTTCGAGATCTTGGAATACTTCCTACATGTATGCTGACAATATTCAGTTGATCCTTCACATTGCAAATGCAGAAGATAGTCCTGTTCAGAGCTTAATGCAATGTTTGGAGCAGATGAGAGACTGAGTGAACTCAAGGGTCCCCCATTGAATGCTCATCAAACTGAAATCCGTATGTGCAAAAATAGCCCTGCCCAACATATAGGCGGCTCCAGCAATGCAGCCAGTGCCCAGACTTGCAGTAATAGCGACTGGCCATTGGTGTAAGGGCTGTGCATGAAACATTGAAAATGGTTTACACAGAGTATGCCTTGACTGAGCTTTCTCAATGGAACGCTAGATTAATACATCCATTTGTAATGTTTCTTTCCATTAGGAACTCACAACATATTGATAGCTTACTTTACTTTTTTCCGCTAGGGTCCATGGATGAATGCCTTCAGAGCCAGTGTTTGGGACTACTGCAATGCCATGTATCTTGGTCAACTTAAAAAGGCATTAGTTAAGATCCATTATCTTCTCATACAGATGAAAGGCTGCTACTTCATCTGCACCACAGTGATCATATTTCTTCCGCTCTGCCACTCTGTATTAACACGACTGGCTGGCAGTAATTAAACCGGTTGAGTTTAGTGCACAGAGCTTTGTTTAAGAAAGTTCCACTTTTAATTAAGCACAATTTACTGCATTATAAATGCAACATGCAATTCAAATCAACATCTGCTAGACTTCTGGCTTCTCCAAGGTGTATGTATCAGACATGAGATAGACCTTATTTCATGGATCAAGCCTCAAAATGGTGAAACTTGTTACCACAATTATCTTTCGGACCATTTGAGGTTTGGACAAGTCCTCAGGGTATGTCCACATCTTTTAACAGCAGATATATTTTTCCCTGCTGAGGCATTTCTCAGGCTGCCATTACCCTCATCCTCAAGCCAAGGGTTGATTTTATTGTTTGACCCCCATCAGGCTATTGATATTCCCTCTCAATGTCCATTGGTTACTGGTGTCCACCAGGTAGGTTTACAAAGGAGCTATATTGTAAGACGGGTGACTATCATAAATTGACCTCTCTTATTCTTTGACAGGAAGTATGGACATGTCCACCATCCATAGTTAATCCACAATAAATACTGGCCCTCAAAATAAAGTTTATTGAAAATTAAGAGACATCAATTCAGTGTACTTTAGGTATCTCAGCTAACAATGAAGAACGCGAAAATAACCACATTTGAATATTTGATAAAACAGAAAAACAGACTAAAAGAAAAACACACACTCTGGCCAAACATTCAACAGCTCTGGCCATGAGTTAAGCAATTGTTGCACATATTCTTCGTTACTGGCTAAATATTTATCAGGTATAGCCGACATATCGGATTGTGTGAAATAATAAAGACAAAGTAGCTTATAAATTGTGACTAAATTACCTCAGAGACTATAAAGCCTCAAAAAACTGTGTTAACTGAACACGGTACTCTCACCGAAGGGGATAATTTCACCTTCCTACTGAGTGTGAAATATATTCAGTATTATTATCATAAATAAAGATTGGTCTTAAAATGCATTCACCAGGAAAACATGTATGGTTACAAAGGGCCTCATTACGACCCAGGCGTTAAGGGTTAACGCCCTCGTTAACCCTTAACGCCTATTCTGATTTTAATGGCTGCTTTTAGCAGCCGTTAAAATCCATGGCGCTAACCTGCCATGATGCTAATTACGCCACCGTAATTTACGGTGGCGTAATTAGCGCCTTCCCCACTCCCATTATGCCCTATGGGGCAAAAATGGGAATGGGGAAGGGAAAATGGGAAATGGGGATTTACCGCCCCACTCACCTTGGAATGGGGCGGTAAATCTGCCATCCACCATGGTGTAAACGTAGTTTACACCATGTTGGTAAAGTTGGGGAAATTAGCGCCTGGGTTGTAATGACCCCCAAAGTCCTGAAAAAATGGACCTAACCTGAGATCAATATATATTGAAACATATAAAAAATTCTTTTATAAAGACGCTAATCATAAACAATCTTAAGATTATTTAAAACACCAACGTTAATACATGAGTTACACAAATATACATACATGCAACCACTACTCTACAATCATAAAACACACAAATCATAAAGCCTGTAATTAGACAATATTGAAAAAAATACTGTTTTTAAAAGTCTGATGCCATTTTATCTTGCACACTTTCTTCCAAGTGGAGGGTCAATTGTACTGCATTGTATATTTCACTTTAAGATATATGTTAACTTATTCTGCATATATTCATGGGTGCAAGCTTTTGATTTTTGCTATCGGCACAAAAGTACCTGGGCATATGTTATTCTTACAGCCGGTCATGTTTTGGTTAGTTAGGGTCATGCAATGTAACACAGCAGTTCAGGGCCATCTTAAGCACTTTTGAGGCCCTGGGCACGGACTACTTTGGGGCCTCCCTCCACCAAACCAAAGGAATTAAGTGATCAAGAATATCTGCCCGAACTCCCTGCCGCAATCACAACCCATAAGTTGATATGCTGCCTCAATGCATTAAAAATAAGGATGTTTACTCCCTTTACCTTACCCTCTTCATTCTTGCTCTAATCACACAGATAATGTTGTCCTTCAAATGCTACTTGTTTATCAGTCTAGGAAGCAGTCCTAACATATATACAAGAGACATTATATCAATAGAATCCAGGAAGGTATGCAGCCTGTAGTATTAATGCAGGACTGTATGTAAAAGGTACATGTAACCCAGAATAGACAGAGATCTCACATTTGCTGCTTCACAGAATGCAAACGTGCTCAAGCATGGATAGAGCAGACCAATTGGTAGGAAGGAGAAAGCTACACGTACCATAGCATGGATAGTGGATGTAGATTAGAAGCTATCAGGAAGGGGTCTGTATCCAGACAGACTGAGATTATAAATGGAACATAGCTTTCAAATAGTGTTGCTATTAGAGATCAAAGGAACAAGTTCCTGAGGTGTGTAATATATCAATGCTCACTATTATAGTGGAAGCAACACTATAGCCAGTGAAACCATAAGTGAGGCTGTTTTGAAGATCATACCCTGAGAAGGAAATCCCTTCTGTCTACCACTCCTTTCACTCAAATAGCCTACATAGGAAGAAATATCAAGTTATGGGCTAAACGATGCCACCAGCATGTGAGGAGGCAAACTTCACAGAAGACAGTACATTAATGTACGATATATACAATGATTGATAGGATCACTGCATTGTCTGCTGGCAAAGCCAGGATACAAGCATGAATGCTTTGGTTCCAAATTCTGATACTTATTGATCTCTTGGACCAACAGGTTATGCTCATCATTGGAGGTGATTGCCTAGGTTTTACAACACCCCATCTGATCACACCAATTTCTAGACCTTCAGCATAAGGATGATATGTTCATTTTTATAACAACCCCCATGTGGTGCAGGTATTTTGCTGATTATAACACCTGTTGTGCTGCAAAACCAAGTACATATGCAGGCAGGTTTATAAACTTCAGACATAGGAAAGGCTCAACCAGCCTTACAGGAATGTGCTATTCTAATCTTGCATAGTAACACATATTACTGCAATGAGTGCTTAACACACTGAGCTAACTTCTGAACCATTGTGGCACTCAGTTTACCAGTATGCATTTCAAATGTGGCTATTGCACATGATCAACATAATTCTCACAGAAAGGAAAGAATGCTACAGGAGTTGTGCCACAAGGAAAACACAAACTATATTTACCACAGTGAACACAGAAAGCATTACATGATGAATTGATTTAGGTAAAATGTACTTTGCAAAACAGACAGGCAATAGGTTTAGAGCCTCAGCACCATGCAATACAATATCCTCGTGTGTGCTATTTAAGTCTGGTGAACAAAGGAATGTTACTTTTTTAGATCAGGCAACCTTGTGGGGCCCCCTCCAAGGTGGGGGCCCTGGGCAAGTGTCCCTTTTGCCCTCCCATAAAAACGTCCCTGCAGCAGTCACCAAAAGACCAGCCATAAAACAACGGGCTTGTACTACGCTGCTTAGACATAGTGTGTGATGCTTGGCAAATAGTTTAATCTCTCTTCATATTGCCTAAATACATTCTGAGTTCTCAAACAGTGCCATCTTTTATACATAACAATAGCACTGTCAAAACAGGTGAAACTCAGTTTGTGGTTGAAAAATACCTTTGAGCGATAATTGCATTAGGGTGGATTTCTAGATTAACCTCTCAAACCTAGTCATACATTATTGCAGCCGGTCATGAGAGGTATTACCATACTTATGCATGCAAAGACAAAAGAAAAGAATATGTGTGTGATTACACTGGAAAAAAACAGTTATCTGTGATTGTTTGAAGGGGGCACACCGGAAAACACATATTTTTAAATGTTTTGAAAACATTGGTAAAACACCCCCGGAAGTAAAACAATAAACACTGAAAATAGGAAACCCTAATTATAATTATACCCTCGGCTGTGGCAAAAAGAATCACTGGCCAGGGCCGAATACATGACTAGTGCTCTGGTAGTGTTGTAGAATGGACAGTGGGCATGGCCAAAGGCCAGGGCTAGTGGTCTGGTAGTGTTCTAAACTATACAGTGGGTACCGCCGAAGGCAATGAATATATATATATATATATATTACACAGCCATGGTAGTGGCTGTGTAGTTATGGTTAACTTGCTGTTTTTGGGCGGCTTATAACTCCGCTCCCCCTGGACGAATCCTCACCAAACTTTGCAAACAAAAGTATATGGGTCACTCTGAATTTTATTTGCAAAGTTTGGTGAGGTTTGGTCCAGTGGGGGCAAAGTTATAAGGGGGGTCCCAAAACTTATTTTTTCCCATAGACTGAATGGGGAAAAAATTATGCTCACGCCTAAAACCCACTGCTGGACGGATTTTCACCAAATTTGGACCAGGAGCAGAGGCTTAGTGCCGAAAGTGTGCTTTTGCAAATTTGGTGAAAATCCGTCCAGTAGTTTTTTTTTTAAATTATCAAAAAGTAGGTCACAAAAAATTAGTGATATCTATTTTCGGACTGCGGACACATTTCCCTGTTAGCTCCGCGGACAGTGTCCTGATTGGCCAACCGGTTTGCGTCATGTCCGCTGACATGCAACGTGTTCGCTGATTGGACGGTGAAGAGCATGAAGCGCATCAGATTTTTGGGATTCGCGGACATCCGCGGACAGCGCGATGAAACTTGTTGGACAAATAGTATTTAGTAGAGTGTGTTGGTGTGTAAAACTGTTTGTGGAGGGTGGGGGAGTAAGAGATGGGTTAAATGTTGTATTTATTTAGGTGGTAGACCCCAGTGATGTGTTCGCTTTGTCCGTAGACAACGCAGATGTCCTGAAATGTTCTAAATAAACGAAATGGGGGGTGTTCTGAGGACAATACGCCTGTACGTATTGTTCGCAAGCAAGCTGAAACTGTACTAAGAACACTCGCGGTATCCTGAAATGTTCAAAAATAAACTAAATGGGTGTGTTCTGAGGACGGTCAGCCTGTCCGATTTGTTCGCGGGCAAGTTGAATCTGTTCTAAGAACACATCATGTGTCTTGGGATGTTCATCAATAAACAAAATAGGGGTGTCCTGAGGACAGTATGCCTGTCCGTACTGTTCGCAAGCAAGTTCAAATTGTTCTAAGAACACATGAAGTGTCCTGGGATGTTTGTAAATAAACAAAATGGGGGTGTTCTGAGGACACTACGCTTGTACGTATTGTTTGCAAGCAAGCTGAAACTGTTCAAAGAACTCTTGCGGTGTCCTGAAATGTTCGAAAATAAACGAAATGGGTGTCTCCTGAGGACGCTGTCCGTATTGTTCGCTGGCAAGATGAAAGTGTTCTAAGAACACATCATGTGTCCTGGGATGTTCGTAAATAAACAAAATGGGGGTGTCCTGAGGACGCTATGCCTGTACGTACTGTTCGTAGGCAAGTGGAAACTGTTCCAAGAACACCCATCATGTCCACGGACATTAAAAGTGCCCATATGGCATAGTTAAAATGTTTGACTCTATGGGTGTGATATGCTGCGGTGGTTGTGGCCAGGGCATAGAGTATTGGGAGCATGGCCATATGGCCATGCACCCAAGACTCTATGCCCTGGCCACAACCACCGCAGCATATCACACCCATAGTGGCTTATAACTTTGAGATCCAAGACCAAATTTATAAGCACCAAAGTTATAAGTCACTATGGGTGTGATTTGCTGTGATGGTTGTACTTATTATAATATACTTACTGTTTGTTTTAGTAACTGGGGTACATGTATTTCTTGTTCATTTCTGTGATAAAAGAAAAGGTCATGTTAGTATTGGTATTTTGTAACGATTTATAAAATTGAATAATCAACATTTTTTTTACCCACATATTTAGTAGATTACAAACCAGTGTACTGTGCAATTTGCTCAGTTTCTGTGTTTGTTGCTAAAATCATTGGGTCTGTGGGAGAAAAAAAATCCATTTTGGATTTAAAAAAACCCTTTTTTTGTTATGTTATGCTACAATCTATTTGTGTGTTTGTTTTCAGTGTTCACTTGTTTCTGGCTAATGGTCTATATATTGGCGTGTTGCAGATTTTTGGAGCAGTTAGATACCTATTGACATATTCTAACAGTCTATGTTTTGTTACAATTAAGTGGTATTGATTTATCTGTTTGGATATTGTAAAATTTTGGGGCAGTTAGATACCAGTTGGCGTATTACAACTATCTATTTTTTGTTAGAATGTAGTGGTATTGATTTATCTGTTTAGTTATTGAAAATCTTGGGGTAGTTAGATACCAGTTGGCGTAGTCTAACTGTTTATTGTTTGATATAATTTAGTGGTATTCATTTATCTGTTTAGTTGTTGTAGAATCTTGGGGCAGTTATATATATATATATATATAGATGTTGGCATATTGTAACAGTCTATTGTTTTTTAATAGAAGTTTAGTTAATGTTTAAGTACGGTTTAGTTAATAAATTTTGGTTTTAAGAACATTAAATAAGCGGTTGTAAGATTTGCAGGTAATTTCTGCTTTAGAGTAATGGTACTATCATTACATTCGAACCATCTACATTTTTTTTTATATATGCAGTATAGTGGCCTGCATTGGTTGTGGCTCCTGTGTGGTAGATTATACCTATTGTTGTGAAGGATTTCTTACCAAGTGATACTTGAGCATGTTTGAATCAGGTCAGCTTGCAGTTGTTTTTGGTACCATCTGCATTGTAACGTAGAAGCATTAGTATTACATATTTACTATGTGTTTGTATTTGTAAGCTGGAGCTATTATCCATAATTGCAGGTAGTACATAGTGTACAATGGTTTGCATTTTCTACAAGTTGCTGAAATGGAACAGATTCACAATTAGGTAGTGATTCATACACAAAACGCTCATTGGGGATTTGTTCTTGTGTCACATTGTTGCAGAGAGTTGCATGTATGTTTCCCATGTATGAAATCTGGAAGATTTCATTCATAGGTGTTTTTGTTTTACAGTACTTGTAGTAAGTACATTAGAAATTCTTGTGGATCTTCCTGTGAGTTTATAGTGAATTTCACCATTCCAGCACAGTAGTCCAATTGTTGTCTTATTTCATAAACACTATACGTGTTGTCAGGATTGTTTGTTGCGTTTCTATGAAGTACTAACATTTGCAAACACAATTGGTCTGTACTATGTAAGTAAATGTTGTCAGCTATTGGTGGTAATTGAAATAGAATATTCATTACTACATTTGCATAGCAACTTACACCAATTACATTTGAAAGTTTAAATGGACCAGGTAGTTCTGTATCTGAGTGCTTTTTTGGAGTTTGTCTTCCTTCTCTGAAGAAGTACCTGGTTTACTTTCCCTAATAGGTTCTTTTTTGATTGTGATACTTGATGAAGTATTAGTTTCTTTTAATCTCTTTGGAGGATTTGCAGTGACATCCTGTTGCATTTCTGTTTGATTTAGTTTTCTGTCAGAACATTTTACTTTTTGTGGAATAGGATATGTTTTTAGATGGGGGGTGTTGTAATGATCATAAAGACGCATTACACACATTGTAATTATTCCATCATGGCCGCGCCTGGTTGTGACCATATCACTAGCAGCAGTCTAGTCATTTTTTCCCATAGAGCAAAGCTGGACGCTTAGGGCACTTCCTTACTGGTATATCAGCCAGGAATCCCAGAAGATCGACGCGTTGCTACTCCCATAGGAATGAACAAATGCTACAGCTCGACATTAGAACTGAACGAGGTGTCGGAAACCGAAAGTAACAAGCCACGCCTCTTTTGTCCACAACTGCATTCGGCTTCGTCCCGTGTTCTCCATCCAGAACAGTTCCTCGCGTACGGAAAGGAAGTTCTAGGCATCAAGCAGTCTCTTTATACTAAACAGCTATTGTCATCTGTCTTGAACACGCGTGGACTTTTCCCCCAACAACTAAACTTCTCTGATCTACTCCTTCATATGGTAATTTCAAGACCTTTTACTATTTGATCTTTATTAAATTAACACTACCTCCTTATTCTGAACCATATACTTTCTCTCTAATATCCCATCCAGTACCGGATCAGTATAAATAATACCAGCGAGTAGAGACAGATCTTCAGTCCCTTCCTGCCCGTCTCGCGGAGTCAACGATCCACAGCAGCACTTTGCAGGGTTTTCTCCCCAATGAGGGTTTCCCTGTGATCCCTCCGGTGGCCAAGCATTTGAGCTGGGCTCCGGAGGGGTTTCCAGGGGGATTCCTTAATTCAGCTGGGAAACAACTTTATACACACACTACATTTTTGATCTTCACTTCGAACATCAAGCAGACCAGGATTCTACCGCCCATCTGTCTTTCAGATAGGAGATTCTTCATTTTTGTTCCAATTTGCAAAGGCTGTTCCAATTACGAAAGACAAGTTGAGATTGAATATAACAGGTGTATAGTGAACAAAGTCTATTGTATTCTGAAATGCTAGGAATATCAGCATTTACTTTACTTGCATCAAAGTTGATTAGAAATAGACCGTCAAGTGTACGTAAGCGTGATAGTGCTACATAGCTCATAACTTCTTTAAAGACTGTGTTACCAATGTCTATCAATGCGTTCTCTAGGGTAAGACCTTGTGATTTATGAATGGTGACTGCGTATGCAAGAGTTAGAGAAAATTGTTCTCTGCGTACATGCATGTCTTTGAAGAGAAGGAATCGTGCTGTTGAGCGTCCTATCCTTTTCACTTCTGAAAGTTTGTCAAAGAGAATATTGACAAACTGAATGCTGATGTCACGTGGGTATGTTTGAAAGCCAACAACTGTACCCGGTGCTCTATTAACTAGTCCTTGATCCACGTCAAGGTTACGTTTAAGCATTACTCTGCAATTTAATGATAATTTAATATTTTTTCCAATCCAGCTGTGTTGGAGATTATATTTTCTAAACGATTTAGTCTCGTTGTGGCTTGTTCACACATGGGTAGTGTCATACCATGTATGTCTAGTTTGTCTGTGGTGCTAATTTCAATTATTGGTTGCATTTCTTTTTTTTAACATTGTTTCATTGAATTTGAAACAGCTTGCAAGAGTTGGCATTAAAGCCATACAATTGACATTTTTGTGGACTAATTGTTCCATAACATCCGTAGCACATGCATTATCGCCATAAAGTGCATGAATGTGCCGGGTTTTCAATAATGCGTGTGCTTCTTGAGCTAATATAACAACTCTAATACTTTTTAAGATGTTGGCATAAGTGAGATCTGTAGATTGCCGCATGTTTCTGTTAATTCTCTGTATTGGAAATGTTGCCAAAGGTTGACATTTCCAATGCTGCCAACAGTTTTACAGCAGAGTTTGTGTCCTAAGGTTTTAAAAATAGGCTCACCTTTTACTGGTGTCAATTGAAGAAGATCTCAGAAAACAATAATGTGTTTTGCTCCAAAGAGCTCTTCGTAGTTTGTTTTGAGTACTTCTTGTAATCTTAGGTGAATCAAAGCCAACATTAGGTTGGAGACCATGCTCACTTCATCTATTAGTAGCATTTTAATTTGTTTTAATACTCTGCGTAGTTCCATTGCAGCTTCTGTAGAAAGTTTGTAATAGTCTAATTTATGTTGGTGTTCTACTGGCAGGAGTAGTAATCGGTGTAAAGTGACACCACCTATGTTGTAGGCAGCTAAACCTGTGGGGGCAGTGACAACAGCTGACAGTTTGTTGTTTGTCAATTGTTGAAGGAATTTACTGATGATTTTGATTAAGAATGCTTTGCCAGAACCAGCTTCACCACTGAAGTACAGTAGTATAAGTTTGTAATTTTGGCAGGTGCATTCTTTGTTTTCATGCTGTACACCATGTGCAATTTCTTTTGTTACTTCTTGGAAAATGCTACGTTGCTCATTGTATAGTTTTGATTGTAGTATAATTAAGTCTTCTTTATCTTCATACTGACACATGGAGGTCGATTCATGGAGCAAACGTGCGCCGAAAATCCCAGCGCAAGCAGGCGCAAGGTGGCGCAAGCGTGAGAAACACAGCGCATGCGCACACGTGCGATCCAAGGAAGATGCTGCGCGTGTTTCCCATGTCCGTGCGCCCAATCCTGCCATGGTGCACGCGGGCACACACGGCGTGTGCTACGCGCACAGCAAAAGCGCACATAGCGTGGCGCACACAACCAAAGTGGGCGGAACAGTGGGCGTAACACGCGGAATGGGGAATAACGCGTGAAAAAGAAGGCGTAACTGGGGAAGTACTGCAGGGAACTACACGGAACGCCCACACGCACGCCAACAACCCGTATTCATGGATTCGAATATGGGAAACCCGCGCACGGCAAAAGACGCACACAGGCGTCAACGCGTCCGCCACACGAAGGCAGGCGGAAGCGTCCCCGCGCACAGTATAAAAGTGCGCACAAACAACAAACACGTATGTACAGCTACGATGAATGCCCCATTTGTCGCAGCACTGATCGTGGGACACCGCAGGAGGAGGAGAATAGCCAGGGCACGCATTTTCACACCACGGACAAGCCTTTTTGGGATGCCTGACGACCAGGTCTACGGCAGGTATAGGTTTCCACCCCATATCATCCTAGACCTGGTCAGGGAGTGGGAAGATGACATTACATCCCCCACCCTTTGCTCCCAAGCATTGAGCCCCTTGGAGAAGATGCTCAATGTCCTGCATTTTTTGGCCACTGGATCATTTCAGTGGACTACTGCCATAGTGGGGGGGGGGGGTCTCACAGGCCACGCAGTCACGCTGCCTACACCAGATACTGGCAATCATGACAGCGCGCCCCTCAGTCCGCAGGCACATATACATGCCCAGAACACCCGCAGAAATGCAGGCCGTTGTCCTGGATTTTTTCAGGGTGGCACACTTCCCCAAATTGCTTGGTGCCATAGATTGCACCCATGTGGCCCTACGTCCACCTAGGGCCACTGAGCACATCGACCGAAACCGCAAGCACTGGCATTCCATCAATGTACAGGTGGTATGCGATGCAAAGGGAATCATCACCTCTGTCTATGCAAACTACCCTGGCTCCACCCATAACAGTTTCATATACAGAATGTCCGCCCTGAGCCGGGCCCTGGAAGCTGGGCAGCATGGCGACACCTGGCTCCTAGGTGAGTACAAATGCCCTTGCACATGCATGCATGTCACACACACACACACAAATACACAAACCCCCATAATCACAACCATTTACACCTCCCCAGGGGACAGTGCCTACCCTCTGAGCAACCACATGATGACGCCAATCCGGAACCCCACCACACCACCCCAGGTAAGATACAACGCTGCCCATATTCCAACCAGGGGCATAGTGGAGTGCACATTCGGAGTGCTCAAGTCACGTTTCCGCTCCCTTGACCACTCTGGCGGGCAGCTACTCTATGCACCCCCAGTAGTGTGCAGGATCATTGTGGCAGCATGTGTCCTGCACAATGTTGCAACACGGCAGGGCTTACCGGTGGACATGGTGGTGCCCCCACATCCCAACCACAGCACAGTGCTGCCCATGGGAGGGGACAGGCACGTGGCGAGGAAGCCCGAACCCAGATTGTGGCCACATTTTTCACCTAAACTCCCACCCCTGCGGAGTGCACACAGGCCTGGCACATACCAGGTGACAATCGATGATGACAAAGAGACAGTCAACTGTCACAACCTACACCCTGAGATAGTTGCCATGGAAGTGCCACATTGTCTGCATCCCTAGCTACTTAAACACAAGCTATCCAGTGTGACCAAAGGCACACATATGACATGACATGAATGGCCTATACACAAGTATTTCAAGGCGCGATGAGGCAGGGAGGGGGGGAACAAGGAAGACAGACAACGATACTATTAGCCAGGTGTCATTTAGATTGTGCAAGTGCAGGGGTAGGGGAAGGGAAAAGTGCAAGGGGAAGGGGAGGGGGGAGTGCAGTACAGGGTAAGTAGACTAAAAACAAATACATAGGCCAGCTGGTGGCAACTGCAAAGGTAAGTGCAGACAAGTGCTGGGAAGGGTGTGCTGCAGGGATAGAGAGACAGTCCCGCAGTGCAGGAGTTGCCAGGGAGGCAGTGCAAGTGGAGAGTGGCTGGGCCAGGGACCGAGGGCGGTGAGAGTGTCCCAGTTGCAGATCCAGTGCAGTTCCAGTGAAGAATTTTGCAAGGGAGAGGCAGAAAGAAAGCAGAAGCAAAGAGGAAGGTCTTGAGGTGCTTCCGGAACCGGAGATGGTTCTCCTCAAGTTCCAGTGAGGCAGGAAGGCTGTTCCAGAGGGAGGCCCCTGCCGCGGAGAGAGATCTACCCCCAGCTAGTTGCTTCGAGAAGCGGATGACCCTGACATGCAAGGTGTGAATCACACACCTGCAAAACAGGCCATGGCCATCACTGTTATGTCACTCAAACCCTCCCAAACCACAACATGACATGGCAAGCAATACCCATACACCAACACAGTAACAATAAGGTACACATTGCCATGTCAAAAATGTACAGTGGCATCAGACAATGATGCCTGACATGGAATCAGATGAAATTTATTTTATTTTTTTTATTTTATTATTGTGTTACACAGTACTAAGGTACTTTTAACACATGTACATACAATCCACAAATACACAATCCAACATACAAATCCAACGTTTATAAAATTACTGCAGCTTTCCTTAAAAATTCTAAAACATGTATGGTCAAACTTAATTCATTACAATTCATTATCCTCCACCATAGTTCATTCTCGGAGGAGTAAACCAAGCCTACTAGAAAGCAAGACCGGAAATCAATCAGTTTGGGACAAGTCACACACAAGTGCTTTAAAGTCTCAATGTTTGTGTTACAGTGCCGACATAGTCTCTGTTCTTGCGGAATGTTCGCCCGACGGCCCAGTACTTCTTTTGTTAATAACAAGTTCAACCTGAGCCTTAGCACTTGAGACCTGAAGGATCTCGATGGATGTTTTTTAAGGTAAGGTGCTGTTGTATTGCAACTTTTACATGACCAGAGAAAATGATCCCCAAAGCATTTATACTCCATTATCTCTGATCTCGAATTAGACCATACATGTCTACACCATCTTAGTTTTGCAACCTTTGGTGTCAACTCCAGTTCCTCCAGTGGAATATTTGCCTGCTGAAGCATTAATTGACAATTCAGAACCCAGTCCCTGAGTACCCTGCAGCCGCCCTGAAGTCTTACCAGATTTAATTGTTCGTATATTGACGCCCCTGGTGGGTTCAGTATATTTTCAACAACTGAAACTTGCCCCAGTCTACCAGAGTCTGTATTGGTAACAAACCTAATTCAAACAGAATCCCTGCTAAAGGGACTGACTGCGGAAGTTGGAGCAAACCTTTCCATAATGCCCCCTCTAATAATGACCAATTAATCGGCTGACTACGAGTTTGTGCTCCGTAAATTAATTTTGGGGTTAATTGTTGTTTGTATAATTTTAGGACTGGTAAAAAAGAATATCTGCCGAATTTTCCATCGAAAATTCTAAGTTGTACCCCAGCCCCTACAAATTTTGCCCGTAAATCTTCCTGTAGTTCGGGACCAGAGAACTTATCATAAATTGCCAGCCCTAGGTACACAAATTCATTTACAACTTCTATTTTGCCGTTTTTCAAATACCAGGGCAATACTTTACAACTTTTCCTACCCCCCTTAAACACCAGAACCTTTGATTTTACAGTGTTTAGTGCTAAGTCTAGTTTTTCCAGGAACCCCTCCACGGCTAATAAAGCTCTTTGGAGCCCGATAGCTGTGAGGTCACATAAAACAATGTCGTCTGCATAAAGTAAGTATTGGACAACCATAGCACCCAATCTTGGAGGGAAAGCTTTTACGGATTTCATACAGCCTCCCAATCCCAGTAAATACAAGCAAAAGAGAAAGGGTGCCAAGACACACCCCTGTCTTAAGCCCCTGTTTGTCTGTATCCAAGGGGAATAGTTACCCAATTCATCCAACCTTACCCTAATCCTTATGTTTGTGTGGAGGGCCACCAAAATACTTAGCAGGGCTATCGGACACCCCCTATCATACAGTTTATTCCACAAAAGGGCCCTATTAACCATGTCGAAAGCTTTACTAATGTCTAAGAAGGCGCGAAAAATACTGGCTGTGCTTGCATCTTTGCTTGGTGTGCTAGTAAATCTAGCACCATACAATTGGTAGATGTACTCAGCCCTTGCCGAAAACCTGACTGAAAAACATCTAAGGAATCAGATTCCACGGCCCATTTTTTTAGAGCTTTCAGCAGTATTTTCGCAAATATTTTGTTCGAAGCATCTAGTAAGGATATAGGTCTATAATAATTTGGAGAGGACCTATCCCCATCTTTAAAAACAAGGATTAGGGTTGCTGCTGACCAGGTAGAAGGAAACGAATTACTAGCCAAAATATCTACGAACAAAGCAGACAACACCTGAGACCAAACAGCTAGATTACCTTTATAGGTCAGGTTAGAGAGACCATCTGGCCCTTGTGCGTTCGAGGACTTGCTTTTCTTTATCAAGTTCTTTAGATCCTCCAGGTCCCATTCTATAGCACCCCTCCAGTCTGCCTTTGGCCATGCGACTGACTGGTCTAAACCTTCCACCCTGTACAAATCTGTGAAATGTTTCACCCAGCCAATGTCACTAACCGGCTGTGCCTGAAGATAATCTTGTATACCTCTTAGTTTAATTAGGTCCCAAAATATACCAGGCCTATTCCCTGACATACAAGCCAGCATTCTCTCGGCATCTTTAATGTATAATATATACTTTCTACCTTTTACCCAATTCCTATATGTTTGTTTTAATTTCCTCACCTTTTCCATATGACCCGGAAGTGCAGATTTCTTAAGATGCCTCACTTCTCGATGTAGTTCCTTTTTATGTACCTAAACTTCTGCATCAAAGAAGTGAGAACCCTTCCTACTTGCCACTATCTGGGTTTAGCCCCTGTCTGTTGTTAACCTACCTAACAACTCCCTTACTATGGTAGGGAATCCTTCTGCTGTACATAGGCGGGCCATCTTGTTTGCTGGCAAGTTTACGATTCCAGACAAAAATACAGATGCAATTCTAGGAACCCACTTAACCTCATTCTTTCCTGAGTTTATTTCCACTCCCACAGTGTCTGTTTCACCATGTTTTGCCATACCAAGCAGTCTAAATTCCAAAAGGGAGTGGTCGCTCCATTTCAGGGATTTTATTTCCAGGGAAACTCCTTTTATGGTTAGATCATGCGAAATGTAGATGTAATCTATTGTTGATTTCCACAACCCATTCTGCCATGTAAAAGCTGGTGGAATGTCCATCTGTATGTTACCGTTGATTATACTTAAGTTCCATGCCTCGAATTCCTGAATTATCCTTTTCCCTCTCTCCCGGGATTCCTTGCAGACAGACTTTCTATCGTTCTCTAGATACCACTTTTCGTCTAGGCATTCTGCGTTAAAATCTCCAACAATTATCACTGAAGCCCCCTCATCTGGGAATTCTCCCAATAATGTGAAGGAGATTGCCATCAAGGCTTCTTCCAACTTATCCTTTAAGGGACTAAAATAAACATTTACCAAGAAGCATTTGCTTATGGGACTCTCATCATCTTCTTGCCATTCTAAGAGTACAACCAGGATATCTGTCCTGTCTACATCAATTACCTGCATTGAAAGTCCCAAAGAACGTTTAACTGCTATTAAAAGTCCCCCAAACGGCCTACCCTTCGCTCCCCGTTGGGCCCTGACATAGACTGTGTTAAATCCATATCATGGGTGTATCTAACAGAAAAGTTTACTGCAAACAAATAATATCAAAATTTAAGAAGAGTTTGTGATTGTTCATAATGTTCTTATACCCTCTTGAATTCCATGTAATTAATGACCAGTTAGACCATCATGTATGTTGGAATCGATTTTCCTCCCTTTCCTGATTTACCCCTCTACCAAAAGGAACTTGCGTATAACCTCTGGAACTATAAATCTCCTTATTATATCTTTCTCTTTCATCTTGTATCTTACCTTTCTTTACTTGGTAGATGGGTACCAAACTTGATAAAATTGAGGGCCCTGTATCTGTAACTTCAAAACCAAGGGCTAGGAAGCGTTCTCTCTCCCCCAATATTATTTCCTTTGTTAAATATGACCTTAGATGAAGTCTTACAATATCTAAGCAATCGTCATAGACAAATTCTACCGTCTTAATGTCCCCTGAGGATATCAATTTCAGATTTTGGATTTCCTGCATTAAAGCCAGGATATAATGTCTGTTTAGAGGGTATCTATTTGAACTTTCAAACAAACGATTCATAAAGATGGTTAGCTCACCATTAACTGGCATCTTTTTTTGCGAGTTTGACTCTTGCCTTAAATTCCATTTTTTGGCGTTCTTAATTGCCCATGCACCCCCCACCCCCTTCGATAGATCCAGAACTTCATTTGGAGTCCCCAGACCCACTTCCTCCACTAATCTGGGGTCGGAAAAGGCACTATTTGAGGAACCCTTACGGAGGCAACTTCCCCCGGCCGTCTTCTCCCCCCGGTTCGAGAAAATTGCATACAACTTAGGAGCCGATAAATTTCCTGTTTCTGTAGCTTCTACCAAAGGATTCACCAGTCCCCTTCCTACTGTTGTGTGCGGTGGACCAACAATCCTTCACCAGAGTACAACTCTTCCAACTCCCTTCCCAATTCCAGGTTCAATGTTTTTTGTGACCTCTAGTCCCTTAGTCCTTTCAGTCTCTACTCTTCCATGTCTACTGGATAGACGGATATATTACTTAGATCGAAGGAAGGACTATCCCCTCCTGCACAGTATCCAACACAGATGAAACCTTATCAGCTTCCTTAACCCTTACTGATTCCTTGTTTGGACCCTTTTCCTGTTTATAAAGAAGTCCTTCTTTCTCTGATCTAATATATCTCTATCAATTTGCATAGTTTTGTCCACTGCCAACCTTAGGTTACGCAGGAATTTCCGTGACCCTTTATTCTGTTGTGAAGGTGGGAGGCTTACAGTTTTTGGGTTTTTTTTGCTGGAAAACTGCTTGTTAATATTACTAAGTTTTCTCGCCTTTGGGCTACTACTCAACAGCTTGATTTCCTGTACCTGTTCCTTCCCCAACATTGATACCGACGGGAGGGCTATTCCTGATACCTCCGGTACTACCAAAAAACATTCTCCCTTTAACTCAGCCTTCTCCCCCTGTGTTTCCATACTTTTAAGTTCCATACTGTTACCTTGTGCCACCCAGCCCGTCACTGTCCACCTTTTTTGGACTTACAGTGTTTAAGACTGAGACTGCCATTATGTAACCTTCCAAAAAATGCACTTTACTCAGTACTTCCTTCATTGATTGTCTAAGCTCCGAATTTCATAATTCAATGTGTCGTAACCTCTATCCATAGAGTCCATGATTCTAGAGAGAACCGGGAATGATAGCTCATCTACTGGGGGTAGCTGATCCTGTTGGGAGACTTCTTTTATTTCAACAGCCTCTGTTCTTCACCTCAGTCTCTGGGTTCTCCACTAAGGAAGTCATCATCCCCTGATTTAACACTTTCACTGTCCCGAAATATTAATGGGGAAGTCTCGTCCCCTCGACCAATTTCCCTTCATGCTTATAACTAAACTGATACTGTGACAATTTCTCCTTATAGCCCCATTGTTTAGGTGAGAAGACTGCGGTTACTGGACCTTTCCATTTAGGGTCTCTTGGGCCGTGAACTTTCCTAGAAAGCTCATGGGACAACAGTGGAGCCAATATGGAAGTGTCTGATACTAAATCTCGCTCCACCGCCATTGGTTCATCAGCCAAAAAATTCATCTTTGACTCAATGTTTAACAAAGTCCGGTTTATAACTCCCACCACCTCTACCATAGAGTCCTTGATTGGATTTGCTCCGGACCAAAATCCGTGGGGACCTCTTTACCTGGAGAAGTGGAATTCCCTGAGGGCTACCAGAGTCTCTTCTCCAGTGGAAGGAGCTGAACCCACTTTAACTGTTGAAACGCTTGCGAAAAATGTGGTAGAGAGATTACCACCTGTGGTTGGGACTCTACCCCCTGTACTGTGGTTCCTCTGGATACTTCCCATACTTCTGAGTGTGACTCCCATTATATAACCCAGAAGAGTCACCACTCTTTGAAGTATGAAAAAAATATAAGTATGGATTGAGTAAAATTAAGTATTGCAAAAATATTTTAAAAGGTGTCCTAACCAATCATTTGTTTGACCATACAAAATTTAAAAACAGTTAGATACCACGACACGCTGCAGTACTAAAAGTGAATGCAAGTAAATAGTTTGAGCAATCCCGTGCAAGTATATAAACAATACATTTCGACTATAGTTTTAAAATACTGTACAAGTTATTCGTATAAAGTACCCCCAAGGAGTAACGTCGTACTCTGCACCCTTACTTGACCACTGCACAGAGTTTTTACCACTTCAGCCCCACCAGCTCCCCAACAGCCGCACAACAGTCGATGGGCTTGACCCCGCCGGGCTTAAAGCCGCAAGGGTGGTAGCCTCCGGGCTTTGAAGGGAAGCCAAGTCATGTGATATGGTCACGTGCAATGCACACCACGCCTCCTCCAGGAAGCGCTCTTCCAATTCAATGCGGCAAGAGCCTCGAGCTTGCAGTGCCGAGTGAAAGTCTCACTAAAACTGATGACTGCTCCAACGCGCCTCCCAGGAGCACACAGGGAATCCAAACAACTCGCTCACACTGGGCGGGTGGCAGCCTCCGCGCTTTGAAGGGAAGCCAAGTCACGTGATATGGTCACGTGCAATGCACACCATGCCTCATCCAGGAAGCGCTCTTCCAATTCAATGCGGCAAGAGCCTCGAGCTCACAGTGCCGAGTGAAAATCTCACTAAAATTGATGACTGCTCCAACGCGCCTCCCAGGAGCACACAGGGAATCCAAACAACTCGCTCACACTGGGCGGGCAGCAGCCTCCGTGCTTTGAAGGGAAGCCAAGTCACGTGATATGGTCACGTGCAATGTACACCACGCCTCCTCCAGGAAGCGCTCTTCCAATTCAATGCGGCAAGAGCCTCGAGCTCGCAGTGCCGAGTGAAAGTCTCACTAAAACTGATGACTGCTCCAACGCGCCTCCCAGGAGCACAAAGGGAATCCAAAGAACTCGCTCACACTGGGAGGGCGGCAGCCTCCGGGCTTTGAAGGGAAGCCAAGTCACGTGATATGGTCACGTGCAATGCACACCACGCCTCCTCCAGGAAGCGCTCTTCCAATTCAATGCGGCAAGAGCCTCGAGCTCGCAGTGCCGAGTGAAAGTCTCACTAAAACTGATGACTGCTCCAACGCGCCTCCCAGGAGCACAAAGGGAATCCAAACAACTCGCTCACACTGGAGGGCGGCAGCCTCCGGGCTTTGAAGGGAAGCCAAGTCACGTGATATGGTCACGTGCAATGCACACCACGCCTCCTCCAGGAAGCGCTCTTCCAATTCAATGCGGCAAGAGCCTCGAGCTCGCAGTGCCGAGTGAAAGTCTCACTAAAACTGATGACTGCTCCAACGCGCCTCCAGGAGCACACAGGGAATCCAAACAACTCGAATCAGATGAAA
>CM030321.1:839242903-839304050 GCA_002915635.3 Ambystoma mexicanum | reverse complement strand
CAAATAAGGCTCTTAATCGTGTTATTTCCATTTGGGCATGTGCAAGCTGTCTGCTAAGTCTGCCGTTAGCCATGCTAAATTCACTGGAGGGGCACTAGTTGGTCCGTTTAACCCTCCTGTTTCATATGGTGGCGGGCGGTGGCTGATGCTGCTGTCGCCGGGGTAGTTGGTGTGGTGGGTGCTGGCACATAGAGGGGCTCACTGTAACCCACTGCGGGTCTTGTCAGTAAGTATGAATCCTAGTGAGATCATTCTCTCTCGTTGTTACTGTGCATGCCTCCGCTGCAGCACCTTCTCCTTCTCCGTTAATATGTCTTACTTACCTCGCCGCTAGGGGTTACTTCTTCAAACATTCGCCATAAATCTAGTACCTCCCTTCTGTTCTGTAATTGTGTTCCCTGTATTTCGCTAGCAGATGTGTTGATGTAAGATCTAATACACTTTTATCGAATGATCCTCCTTCAGGTCATATAGGTGATGCACCCTCTCCTTATATTTCCAACACCCATTGGTTGTGGTATTTCTGTATTTTCTCGCTATACAAAGGGAGGTGTTGGCATATATGTGCTAACAGTGCAGTCCCTCCCATGATACCGTATTTCTTGCTTTTACTTGTATTTTACTTCTTTTTTCCTGGGTATAATAATACAATGTCAATCACCAATAACATCCTTTCTTTAACACCTCTGTTCAACCTTACTTCACTGTCAACATCAAAAAATATTAACAACCTTTTTTTACTTAAACCCTTTTTTCAGGAATCACAAATTATTTTTCAACATGAATCACAAATTATTTAGCAATATTCCTCATCAGACCTTGTTTTTGTGACTACACAGATACTGGCACTTACTGACAAACCAACATGTAAGACTTTGACACATTGAACACGTAACATATATTATCTTTCAATTTGCTCCCCCCTTTCATTTGCTTTAGTTTATCATCCCTAGTTCGTATTCTCTCATTCACTCCCCACCTCTAAGCCCCCTTATGCTACCTCTCCAAAGAATTCTGCTCACACGGAAAAAGAATATTCTAAATTACTACTCCGAGTCTACTAAATATATGAGACTCCTACTTTTATTTTTCTCTTTATCTCCACTTGTTCCCTGCACTGGTCGAGACAATGCTATGCGGTGCCGCCTTCTACCCCCCTTCGGAGCTAGGATCCCGTATTCCTTTTTATATCTATTTTCACAACAACCTAATGGCCATATAAAGGATAGGTAAGAAAAAGCTTCAGTTACATTCACATGGACCCTGAAGCTCACCCTCAGTTTCTATTTTATTTTTCCCGGTATTTTATCCTCTTATTTTTTATATCTGTTTTCTATTTTTCTTTTTATTTTTCCTGCAAGTCTCGCAACCAGTACTCACGTGTTCAGTAGGGGGTCCAAGAGCCACCGTTCATGGTCTATCCACAATCTGGTCCGCACCCCAACCAAGCCGTGACCCGCCTTGGTGAGCAGTTTTAGTTTGGTATTTGCAAAGGTGACGGGAACCCTTGGAACCTTTTGTTTGTGCGTGCTAACTGGTCAACCGCGGAGGCGATGGTTTTGCTGGGGGTGTCCCGGATCTCACTGCACTGTACGGGACTCGGGCACCTGTCCCAATCACGGTGCGGGGGTCACCAAATGTAAAAGCTCACCCCCCGTCTTATACTTGCAAAAACAAAATGAATATGACACACCCCAATGGTGAATGAGACTAAGAGAACAGGCTGCGAGAGTTAAGTTTTGTTTATGTAAAATTGGCATCCAGAGAACTCTGCTTCCTGAGAGCGCTCTGACAAACAATACACTAACAATTGATTATATGGGCAAAAAGTGTCATCAGTGATGTCAGATACGAATGTTACAAATGTTCATTATGATTGGACACGAGACTACTATGTATAGGTTCCTTTAGGTGCTGCTCCTCTCGGCTGGCTGCTTGTTTGGCGGGAGGGTGAGCATCACGAGGTTCATCTGTCTGTGTCCAGGTGGGTGAGGGTCAGGCAGCAGTGAGATTAGGGCGGGCCCTAACTAAGCTAACATGAGATACTACCATTAGAAATGCACTAAATAATGGTCACTAGAATCCTTTGAGTACATTATCATAAACCTATAAATCACATACATAAAATCACAGCATCACTCATTGGGACTTATATGAAGTCCTGGGCTACGGTCTTGGTCAGTGAGATAACATCGATGGTGGGGTGGGTCTAGGCGTATCAAAAGAGGCTACAAGGCATTCTGACATTTGTTAGTTCTAGGGTGCAATGTGCTGTGACAGAGGTCTGATGTTAGTTGGGGGCACACTGGGGGTGGGCTTCACAGCAGGATCGCACGTCTGGTACATCAAGAGAATACCTTGCAAGGGCCCTGGGTTATAGTGGCAGTAATTTTCTAACAGCAAGGGTACGAGGTCACAGGCAGGTTTGTGGAGACGGATGGGCTAAAAGTCATGTTCCATTCTGGCCGGTTCACACAGAGGACAGTGTCCTCAGAGGAAGAGTGAAATGTTACATTGATGTATTTGTTTAGATTATCTATGGCTCATCCGTGAGAAATGGAGCTGCAGAGCTTTCAGTCAGAGTGAGAAAAGGTGGGGCCATGAACGTGGTGTGTGCGGCGCTGCAGAGGGGAGAGAATCCTTTTCCTATTATCGCAGTGAGGCCTAGTCCAAAGATGGTGTCGAGGGTACACAAAATGGAAGCCAAGTGTCCCGCACAACCCCGCATCTGCCACTGTTAGTGTGCATGCGAGCAATGGAGGTGTTCCCCATTATTATACGAGCAATTGGTTTATATCGCGCTGAATGTATGAGGGGGGTCTTAATGACCCCTCACTCCCGTAATCAGACACTCCAGAACCAAAGAGCCACTTGGCACTGGCCACAGCCCAGGAGGTTGCATTTTTTCTTTTTTTAGGGGTAGCAAGGAGGACCTCAGGGGTCGCAGTTACGACCCCTGGCGACTCCTAAATGGCGTCCCTGTGTATCCCATTTTAGGACACCACTTTGCAGTTTTGTTTGTTTTCCAAATCAGTATCAGGGTTATGGTACCTCTCCTGCACCCAAGTGTTGTTAAAGAATCTGTTTTGAATTGCACTGAATTGTCTATTTCGATGTGCCCTGTTATATATAACTGTTTATTTTATATTGTGTAATCAGTCTTGTCATCAGCCAAGCAGTAGAAACACTATTAATTCACTGAGCCCAGGTACTTCTTTCAAGACTTTAAATTCCTGAATTAATTATTTGTTTAACAAACTAAGCACGTTGCCTTGTTTTTTGTGTTTTGTTTAATAAACTGTTGAACCAGCATATTTGCAGTCCTATAGTAGCACAAATCCTCAAACAACCTCAGTCTAAATATCAAGCATCCAAAAGGTATGGAAAAGATGGGTAAACAATTGTGTTGTGCCCAGTTTTTGGTGACTCTTAAAATCATTAATTGTTATATTTTCTTTGCTCCTGCTAATCATTTAGAGACTTTGCAGAGATTCTCCAGAGGAGTTTGAGGTCACCAGGGAGTACACCTCAGGGATCTATCTGCAGGGCAGTTTGTCATGTTAAACATTCTTTATATTCCCAAAGTTCTTTGTTTGTGGATGGCCCTGGAGGAGGAAAACAAGTAGCAGATTGGCAGCTTTGCAACCCAACATGTGTTCATCTTTGTTTGCAATGCCGTTTTAGGGAAGTTGATCCAGGCTTAGTAAGCACAACACGATAGTCCTAACCATGCAGGGTGACATTTGAGTTTATTGATGCGTCTCTGTTTGTAACATTCATCTATGAAGCAACATCGTCATTATTCTTTGAAACTGATTACATTTAGATTTTTTTATGAACTGTGACACGCAATCACTTTTGAAGGTAAACCCTGCACTTGTCTTGAAAATGAAAAAGTAGTTGTGGTTACTTTGAGGAACCATCACTCACCTAGGTGCATGCTAAAAAAACACCTCTTTTCAGCCAACGCTCTCGCTAACACACACTAAGTTCACAGCACAGAATTTAATGTTCAAAGTCACACACCTGCCAAACAGTAATCCTAACAGGGTAACTGACGAAACCAGTGGGAAGACATAAGCAACCCACAAAAAACACACATGGGCATACAATGATTTACTTTTAGCACAAATGTGTTTCCAATGAACATCCATGTGCTCATGACTACATCTCAGTAAAGTACAAAGTGGCATCATAGTACACATTTCAGCAAGACCATGCCTTTTCCTATGAGAACATTTGGAAAGAAAATAGGTAACCACACAAAAGGGGACCAGAGTGCAGAGGCCTACAAGGAAATCTCCAGAGTTCCCTGTAGGCCAGTCCTCCCATGAGAAATGTCCCTATAGGCCAGTCCTCCCGTGATCAAGTCACAACAACCAGATAGTAGACAAGTCCAAGTTTAATAACTCAGTAAAAGATCTCGAACAACTTTCTCAAGAACATGAGCATACTCTCATTAAGCAATGTGGGGAGCAGTCACTCGTGGCCAAGTGGCCTGTGCTGCAAATGATCTAATGATTTACTTTGTGTTCTTGTAACGGGGATCAATAAGAAATCCAAACCATGTTAACCAAGAGATCAAGCCAGGTTTGATCAGTGCCTTCTGCTTTACATGTGTGCAGATCTGTGACATTATGTATGCACAGAGATTTGAACCTAACTTCGATGGGGAGACTGTGTAAAGATGCCAGTCCTGGCGGGCGAAATGTGGTCACTTCCGTGAAGTACGAATAATGAAAATTCGGAACCATCCGAACAAGTTTCATTATCCTACACATAAACAAGTTCTCACTTTTTCCCGTTTACAGGCAAAAAAAATGTAGGATATTATTACAGTTTCTATTTCTGAAAGTTTCAATAAAGACTAGATGAATGCTAGAGT
Organism: Ambystoma mexicanum; assembly: GCA_002915635.3. NCBI lineage: Eukaryota > Metazoa > Chordata > Amphibia > Caudata > Ambystomatidae > Ambystoma > Ambystoma mexicanum. The sequence continues at coordinate 839,299,165 of CM030321.1, read as the reverse complement.
TCTTCACATACATTGTATTTGATGTCATGTGATCTGCACTACTCACAGAATACTTTTCAGTTCCTTTAGTTTCTGGTGTTTCATCTCAACCCAATAGGAGGGACAATAGGAAGTCGCCAAAAGGAGGGTGCGGATGAGAGCAGCACCTTTTTCTTTCTTAGGCATAGGCATAGACAATGGCTACTATTCGATGGTGACACTTAATCAAATTCCAGGTGAATTCACGGTGTGGTCTGCGATAGATCTCTCGGAAATAGTGTACAAGAAAAGCAAACATCGACTTGATATTTTGCTAAAGGTAGTCAGGTTTCTTTACAAGAGTTACTGTTAAGTGCTAAAGAGCCTTTTGGAAGTTTGAAGTTGTGGAAATGACACAGGACTTTCTTAGTGTGCAGACACCTCAGAAGTGCCCAGAAGTGGATATATACGTTTTTTTTCAAGAGCACTTCCTTCATGTTGGAGTCATTCTATGTCTGAATGTTATAATAGATGTAATGTGGCAATAAGACCCGGGGCGGCCCAAGCGTAGTCCCAGGCATTACCTGCGGCGGTATTGGACTGCCGCCGAGGTCTTATTGCCATTAGCACCCCGGGCCTGTTGGATCGGGGTGCTAATGGCATTTTCTTTTCTGTTTCGCCGCGTTTCGAAACTGAAAAAAAAAATGAAAAAAATTGCCGCCAGGAAAGGGAAAATAGAGTCCGTTTTCCCTTTCCATGGCGGCCATCGGGAGCGGAAAAAAAAAGGAAAAAAAAAGCAGAAGGTAAGTGGGGTTGGGAGGGTAGAATGGAGGGAGAGGAAGAAAAAGAAAAAAAAAACGTACCTGCGTCCCCGCTGGGGGACGATGGAAGCCTCCAGCCGTGTGGAGGCCCAGAGCAGGGATGGCCCGCTCCAAGTCTCCACACTGCTGGAGCCTACTATCGTTGCCCAGCGGGGACACAGGAGCAAAAAGGTAAGTGGGGTATGGAGGAGGGAGGGAGGGAAGGAAAAAGAAAAAGCTTACCCGAGTCCCCGGCGGGGGGCGAAGGCAGCTTCTCAGTCGTGGGGAGGCTCGGAGCAGGGTGGCCACGCTTCAAGCCTCCTCATTGGCTGAGGGGCTGCCACACCCCCGCCGAGGACAAGGCGGCTGGAATCCCGGCTGAGAAACAAAGGATTCTTGGCCGGGTAATGACCCGGCGAGAGCCAATCAGAATGCTTGTTGCATTCTGATTGTCTCTCGCTGGGTACTAATTGCCAATACTGGCCTGCCATTAGCACACAATGGTGGATAGGGGAAATCAAGTTTTAAAGAAATTGGGCCTCATTACGAGTTTGGAGGAAGCTATGTCGTCATTATCAACATGGCTACCTCAAAACTCAGTTTTGGGTCCGAGTCCCGAAAAAGGAAATTACCAGGCCATTCTGACTTTTGCGGGCCCGGTAATTCCCATTTTCGGGACCCGGACCCAGTACGTCCCCATTCCCATTTGATCCCCTTGGGGCTCAATGAGAATGAGGAGGATGCTAACAACGGACCGGTTAATGGCGGGTCCATTGTTAGCATCCTGGTCTGCTTGCAGGTGCCGGTATGCACGTCTGGGCAGACCAGACGTGCATACCTCCACCCGCAAGGAAACTCGTAATGTGGCAGCCCAGTATGAAAGGTGCCGGTACCTTACCAACACCGTTCATACCACGGCGGCCAGGGTCATAATGAGGCCCATTGTATTGATACATTTTAAAGGCTGAAATGGGTTGTCTATTTTCTTTTTAAAGGAACTAATGAATGTATAGGGATTACATGGATGTTTTTGTAAAAGAAAAAATAGATGTAATCGCCACATTTTAAAAGAACTTTAAGGATAGTCATGTGAGGTGGCACTGCCAGGATTTAAACCTGTATAGAAAAGGTTCAAAAGGTTGAACACCCGGGGCCAGATTAGAGACTTTGCACCGGTGCAAGTGTACATTTTGCATGGTATTAGCAGTAGGGCAGTGTTTGCCCTTATTTTTAAAAATACTGGGACACATTAAAAAACCATTGCAGCTTGGCAAGTGCAGTTTGGCATATTAAAAGCACCAGGGCTAAAATTACACTAGGGCAAAATAGATACATTGTTGATGCATTGTTGCATCATGGCACAGTTTACCTAGTTCTAATACCATTTGGTATTAGAACTAGGGCAAACTTTGTCCTGGTGCAAAAAAGTTGTGAAACACATCAGTATTAGCACTAGGGCAAAGTTAGCCTTATTTTTAAAATTTCCCTAGTGCTAATACTGTGCAAAGTTTGCACTTGCACCAATGCAAAGTTTCTGTAATCTGGCCACTGATGTATGGATCGAGTGATCAATTTGCTAAGACCAGAAGAGAGTACAACACCTATAGTAATTTAAGGCCAATCTCCCCACTCTGTTGCAATGTTACTTAATTCACTTGTGCATTGCAAACATATAACAAAACACACACATAGCTTTCCCATGCACCCCTGCCGTCTGTGTTGCCTGTATGACTTGCCCATTTCTTAACTGTTTAAAGCAGTAATGCCACACTTCCTTGTGCAACATATGGGGCTTGAAAACAACATTTACTGGGATGCCCTGCACAGTTAACCGATTAACCGTATTGGTCATTTCTCAGGTGTCAGTCTGATGCTTTTGTATGCCAGCTTAATCTTATCAATTTAACACATTGGGCCTCATTACGAGGTGTGCGGTAAGGGATTACCGCACCCGGGAAGGGCACTGGTGCGGTTATCCCTTACCGCCTACTATGAGTTCCCTTTGCGGGTCCTTCCTCAATGCCTGGTTTTCGCAGGCGTTAAGGACGGGACACGCAAGAGACACCGGGGTCAATAACGGTACCGCAATTTGCATTACCGTTATTGCCACCTTTCCCATTCCCATTGAGCCTATGGGGGCTCAAATGGGAATGGGCAATGGTCCTGGTGAATGGGAATTACCGGTCCCTCCAACCTCGGAATGGACCGGTAATTACTTCATTCACCAGGCCGGAGTCGGAAGGGTTTTGGAGGCAGCCGTGGCGCTAATAGCACCATGGCTACCTCCAACTCGTAATGAGGCCCATTCTGATATCTGCATGATTGATCTAGAAATGGATCGTATTTTGCCTCTGTGTCGCCATTCATATCTACAGCTACTGCATAAAAAGAGGCCTGGGTCTGTCATAACTACATGTGGGCCTGTTTCATGGTCCTGTGCTTTTGCATCATCAGTATTTGCTACACATTTTAGCTACCCTAATACCGGACGGATGAGTACAACCTTTCACATTAAAAGTCAGTGGTTGTAGGTACTTTGGGAGGGTTTCCTTTATGTTCACCTAAATCCTCAAGATAAATATTGTGCAGCACTGTTAGGAACATGTTTCATTTTGGAACTTTCCTCCGATGGTGTCATTGAAGTTGCCCAACATAAATGCCCTGTCTGCATGTTTGTTGGTTGTTGAAGAAATCACATGGCTTTCATTTGGTTTGGATTGCATTGGTCAGTCCCTAAGGTTACAAGTGAAGGGAATATGTCCGACATTGCTTAATATGTTTACAGTGTTTGCTAAACCACCTTAGGTAGAGTACTAATTTTGTCCAACTTCTATTTTTCTTTGCGTGAAATCCCAATTGCATTTGGGATCGTTATTGAACAAGCTGGTGGCAATGCCAATTATTTTCTTTTTTGGTACATACCCTTTGTGACATACACTTTATTGGGCATTGTCCTTCCTTGTTGGTTGGAATTCACTTTTACCATAGTCAGGTGTTAGGGAGAATGTTCAGTTTCTGTGCTAATTCCCTTTAACCTCTGACACCCCTGCTTGACTGTTGCCTTTTGTCATTTTAAACCCCTGAGTAAGTGGACCTTTAGCCACTCACTCATTCTTGTTCTCTGACCAGGATTTGTATTCTATACTGTTTTATGGAGTTTGGTAACTGCAACAGGTGACTACAGACATCTGCTTGTTTACTTAGATACACCCATCACCCTCTGTGCAGTGTCACTGAGGAGTGATTTGGAGTTATTTTGAATGTTTAAATACATTCTCTTGTGAGAACTACAGTTTCCAAGAGTAGTAAGATTATTCTTATCTTACCCTTCTCTTTGTGGGTCCACAGCCACCATATGTGGGGTGCTGGTGGATTACATTGTAACTCCGTCTCCCACTTCTCATGTAACTTTATGTCACACTAACTAACTTAAATGGCTGATGGTAGTGGTTTCCTTTTACTACCGTTCATGCAGTTTACTAGCAGGCTGATTTCTCAGCTGCAGTACAGCAGCCATGGGAGACCATTTTCCCAAAATGGACTGTGTCCTACTTTTTCACAATATTTCATTTGGCAGCTCCTCCTGAACTTTCCCTCTATCTTTTAGAGTTGCTTTGAGTCTTTTATGAGTTTTGCCTTTGACAAGCTGCAGCTTTGAATCCCACCCAGGCTCCAGTGTGTCTGGGAAGGCAGGAAGTGAGGAAGGAGCCTGAAGCTTCACTGGCCTTTGTCTGTAAGTGTGCTTGACTGCAATCGGTTCTAACTGGGCAGCTGGCTGTCCTGGAGTACAGCCTGCCCCCAGGTGAGTGACAGATCCATGGAAGTGAGTGGATGGGTTCCAGGATATAAGGTGAAGATTTTGGACAGCAGACAGAGTTGACCACTGGAACAAGAGATCCAAAGCGGAAGATGAACAGAGACACCAGCAGCACCTTCCAGGACTGCAGAAGTACTGGTGAAACCCTTCAGCTGTGCTGTTCCTGTCTTCAAATCAATAGGGAAGACCCGCCAAGGATGACTGCCTTCCTTAGGTTAGTGGAACCAAAGAGAGTCAAGGCTTTCTTCATTTTGGGCCAACCCCGAGATCTGTGCCTTTCCCAGGCCGCAGAACACCAATACCCAAGGTACCTGTACCATTATTGAGTGCATTATCTTCTGAAGAGCTAATGTGGCTGAAACTTTGCTGGCATCTATGTAGATCTCCTTCAACAAGAAATATTTACCAAAAGTCCCTCACCAGATTTAGGACTGAGTAATTAAAGACAATCCAACCAGCAATATTTATTTCTTCTTGGCACTGAGAAAAAGGTGCCAACATCACAAAGAGCCACTGTAGTGAATTGAATCCATTGCTGCTGACCACTTCTCCCAGGTTCTGCAGCGCAATACCCACCAAAAGTATCCCCTTTCGTCACCATGACCAAGTAGCAGGAATCAGCATCTGCAATGCTCTAGCTAGAAGGAAGCCAGTTACAATTTCTTGTTCATCTATAAAGTACTGTGTGGCTTGGGATGTAATTACTTTTTGCCTTTTCTGGCACTTCCTTGTTTGGGAAGTGCAGTTTTCTTCAAGGCAGAGTTGATCTCAACTCCTCTGTGCAGGCTTTGCAGCCTATGTGTGTGAAAAATAAGGCACTCCTTGAACCCCTGTGTTTTCTTCAAGAACTACTGACTGCTTAAGTAACTTTTCCTCTGAATATCTTCATCAGAACTGGAGCTGTCCACTTGAGTTTGGCTGCATCGGTTCCCCAACCAAAGGTCCATCTTCTGATCCTACTGGCTTTGGCACTGCTGGGTTCCCCATAGGTTTTAATTGTGAACATTTTTATTGCTAGGGAGCAAACTGCCTGTATCCCTCTTGGAGAATGCACTTTTTATTAACAGTTGCTAGACTGCTAAACTGTGTCCTGTAGAACGTTTATGTCCATCCACATTCAATTATGCAAAGGTGATACTTCTAAGTGCTTTACTGACCTTAAATGATGTCACTTTGTGTGCTGGATATGAAAAGTATAACCAAAAGTTACACACGTAACTTAATTCCACTTCTAATTCAATTTTTTTGTTAGTTTCTGCATTTTAGAATTGATTGTGCCTTGTGTATTACAGGGCTTGCGGTAGCGGCACTGTAGTTATGGTTAAATTGCTCAACCCATAGGAAGAGCACTTTTTGGGCAGTTTATAACATTGCACCCCCAGACAAATCCTCACAAAACTTTGCAAAATAAAAAGTGCAAAAGTGGCCCGTCAGATTGATTCTGTGAAGTTTGGTGAGGTATTGTCTGTGGGATGTTTGAACCCACTCTGCTCTGCCTTGCGGCATCACTGTGTGCTGGTGGCACCAGAATCAGCAAAATGGCCGTGAAAACCTAAGGAAATTGCGCTCTACCAAGAAAAAAAAGATGGCTGCCAAATCTACCTTGCTTGTGGCAGTGGTGGAACGGAGACCTCACTGCTGAAACATGCCACTGGGCTGCCTACCAAGTAAAAATGGAAACTGCATAAAAGGCAGTGATTTACTGAAGAACACCCAGAAATTGTTCTTAAATCCCTTTTTCTTGGTTGCTGAAAATACAAAATACCGGTCCAAAACACCACAAAACATCCAATATCCTTGCTGGGTGTTACCCATCACCTCCTTTAAGAAATCATTATGAACCTAAAATGTCATGGAAAGCGGAATCTGTCATCAAAATATCCACAGTAAAAAGTGTGCTTGCCTGTAAAAATCTGTCAAAATATGGGCGCAGTACCAGCGCCCACCTGTATGACAGCTGTCATTACTTTGCATCAGAAGTTTAAACTTGTGAAATTAAAATCAAATGTCTGGAAATTAAGTGACCTATTATAAGAGGAACCTAGGTTGTAACTATTTAATTTCCGTGGTTTAGAAGCTGGAATAAGAGTTCTAGCTGCTTGTGTGAAAATTGCACGTTTTGTTTTAAACCAAGAAAATTTAAGAAAATTACATTTAATTAAGCTAACTCAAAGTCACCAAACCAGTTCCACAGTTTACCCCCAAAAAAGGCATCTCTCTCCAGCTTCCCACCAAGGCCAGGAAGTCATACCTTTGTGAGAATTAAATCAGGGGAGGAGATATAGGGCTGCACCAGAAAGAGACAATGGACCTTCCTTGGCTGAAAGGATATGCATGTTGTGAGTGGCCTCTCCCAGAAGGAAGGGGGCAGATTGCTTCAGACCTGCCAGCAGGAAAAGGAGGGGGGGACACACAATCACTTGTGGATTCACAAGCACAGAAAACATATTTTAAAAAAAAGACTGATTAAAGGACTGATTAAAGGACTGATTAAAGGACTCTGCGACTTTGTAAAAATTATAGAATTAATAACAGTGTTAAGGTGAATTTTGGGTGCACATTTTAAAAGATGCCAGAACTTGTGCGATATTCTGGGAAGGCACAGTGAAAGTTCTGGTTTTGCAGCAAATTTATTTATGTCAGAAGCATGAAACTTCACACACTTATGCCCATAGATAATGCGTGCATATGTTGCAATTTTTGGACAAATTAGATATTGTGTCCCGGACAAAAAGTGCAAAAGTCTGTCAAATCCAGATCCTACTGCTACGGGGCTTGGAAAAATATTTGCTCCATAAAATATGTGATCTATGTATGTTATTGGTATAAAGATTGCACACATGTAAATAGGTATTATACCAAAAGATTTCATATTCAAAAGGCAAAGGGGAGTATGTTTTGACTCATAAAACCACATCATGATGGTGACACACTGTTTTCTCCTCCAATCAAGGGAGAGAGCAGATTCCAGCCAATAGCCTACCTAGGGGGTGCGCTTAGGATAATTCAGCTTACCCACCCCTTTATTAAATGCATAAATAGAGACAGCTGAGGGCTTAGACGGACACACAGAGATTCACCCACCAACCGATTGCTGGCAGAGCACCCTGCCAGAGGACCTGACATCTCCCTTGCTCTAGACTCCAGAAATTTGGCAAGCAGAAAGGCCCATTTCCAGAGCTGAACCATTCTCAGCTTGGCCTTGAAAATTCCAGAAACCAGAATTTACCCCAGACATCTAAGGGGAACCAAAGAGCAGCCTGGCTGCGCTGTAACTGCTTTCCTGCTAAGAATTTTTGCCAAAACCAAAGACCCAACCCAGTAGAGCCGTGCTGTGAACCAGAGCCATTGCAGATCCAGTCCATGCGGCCTTGCTGATTGCAGACCAGAGCGCCTTGTTATCCAGTCCGGTGTGACCAGCAGAATTCCTGTCCAGAAATCTTGACTGACCTGAATCCCTGACGGTTCTGTTCAAACCTATGTAGTGAGTATCCTTAGTATAGGACTGTCACTAGTTCATGTACTGTCCATAGTCAACCCTACCCAAACCCATCCTCTCTTATATCCAGAACTGCATTGTTAGAACATTTTAGAACTGCCTGAACTCTCTATCTCATCCCTATTATCTTCTGTACTGGAAGTGTTAACCGATCTTTGCACTAATATATATTTCATCTGAAGAAGGCAAGCGTCTCGGCAGGCAAAAACCATCCAGAGACATCCTGGGCTGGTGGCTGTGCTGTCGTAGTTTGTTTCTTCATAGTTTATCCCTAGTGTAAAAGAAATCCTGTTTGTCTTTTTAGAAGCGCATCTTTATTTTATAATTTGCGTCTATCTGAAAAAACCGCCCTCCATGAAAACGTTCATAACATCCTAAGCTTTCCAGAGAACCCATAACTGCATCTTAAATCCTTATAGTTCTCCCGTGGTAGCAATTACCGCGCACGGGAAAAGTTTGCCGCACATTTTTCGTTTGAGCAAAATTTATAACGTGTAAACTAGCTTTTCCATTGCACCCAAACTCAAATTTAAGTTTTTCCATTGCTTATTACTCTCAAATCATTGCTAGTGTTTGTCTACAACCAGTTAAAGTGGCTCCCATTAGTATTTCAACCATTTCAGTCAATTAAACCATTTTTAGTGTTTTCCCCATTTCATTCCAAGCCAACTTTAAAACCATTTTGACAGTTTGCCAATAAGTTCTATTTCTCTCTTGTGTCTGCTGGGGGGAAATTGAGATTGACATTGTGTTCTATTTCTCTCTTGTGTTTGCTGGGGGGAAATTGGGATTGATATATTTGCTTGAATCCTGCATTCCTGAAACCTGTTTTCTCCCCTTCCATCTCTTTATATTGCATATTGGGGGGGATTGAGGGGTGTGCAGGGGGAAATAGTAATCACACTGCTATTTGATTTGAATATACACCCAAAAGCATTATTTCTGTGCTGCATTGTTTTTGCTCAATATTACCCCTTATGATTAAAGAGATTGTTTAGTGTGACATCACCCCATTGGTGATTATTGTATCCCCATTAAAAATTGTTTGATTATATTGTGAAATACATAATAAATATTTTAACTTTGCAAACCAGCCTGATTTCTGGTTCAGTGTGACCGAGGGTTCAAAGAGAGGTGCGTGATATGAGTGGTACATCGTTCAGAATAAAATAACTTCTAGGCACAAATAATTAAATAAGGGTTTCAGTTGTGCCTTCCACGCTAGGCATTGACTTAGATGAAGTGCCGGATTGAAATCACTTACATGTCAGGGCGGCAAAGTTATAGGGGGTGTCCCAAAATGTGTGTTTCTTCCCATGGACGCAATGGAAAAATAATTTGCTCTCGCCGACAGCCCAAACCGCAGAACGGATTTTCACCATATTTGTTGCAGGAGGACTGGTGGCTTGGTCCCGAAAGCTTGCTTTTGTATATCTGGTGTAAATCCGTCCAGTATTTTTTTAAAACTGCCAAAAAGTAGATAAAATCAAATTAGTGATATCTGGGTTTGGTCTGCCCACTCATTTCCCAATTCATTCAGCGGGCAAGACTCTGATTGGTCCAGAGGCTGATTTGTGGTCCGCGGACATCAGATGCACCTGCTGATTGGATGGTGAAAAGCATGAAGTGGGTCATATTTTGGGAAATGCCCACCATGTTGGATTCACAGACTGCACCCGTTGCCCACGAACATCGTGTTAAAAACATATTATAAAGCACAACATTGCACTTGTCAAACAAATAAAGCAATAACTGAGGAGGTGAGGGATGATTAGTATGGGATTGGATATGGACGTAGCAAGCTACAAAACAGGTGTTTTTCTTTTCTGATGTCCGCGAACAGCCTGGGCAGTCCCGTTGTGTTTGTGAACATCTGAGATGTTATACTTATTTTTGCATACCAGGGTTGGTGTAAAGCAGTTTTTGGATGGCTTATAACTTTGGTGCCACTCAATGAAACTGCATGACACTCTCACATGTGATTCTAGAGCTGATTCTGAATGACTCTGCAAAGTGTGGTGTTGTTTTGTAAAGAGGGAACAAAGTTAGAGGGTGGTCCCAAAATATTGTAAAGGCTTATACATGTGGTGCCATTTGACAAATCTTCACAAAAGTTTGCAAAATGATTCTAAATTTTGACATGAGTTTGTTGGGAGTTTATCAAGAGGGGGCAAAATTAGAGGAGGGGTCTCATCATGTTTATATGGCTTACAACTTTGTTGTGTTTGGCGAAAGTGGACAAATGTTTTCAGAAAGATTATAGACCCACCCTTGAATGTTTGTGCAAAGTCTGAATAGATTTTGTCAAGTGGGGGCAAACATATATGACTATTTTATGTAGGCACATTTTGACACTTGAAAAAATAAAACATGTGCAGATGTACAGCAAATTTGTGTAAGGAGCATTGGCAAGGACTTGAAAGCTTTACAGATATGTCTGTGTTTCATTTTTTGAAAAGCGTCATAATGTAGGTACAAAAAATAGGGATCTAACTTTGGTGACTGTGGCGTAGAGAAGCAGCTTCATGCTTCTGCAATTAATCCCACCCTCTACCTCCTATATGTTGGAAGTCTGAGACTCTGCCATGTTTGACACCAGCAGCTGTGCCAAAACCGCAGTGACTATTTGAAAAAAGGTATCCACTGAGAAAACCCTATCAAATGTATCCCAGAAGAGATGACAATCTGAAGGAGGAACTCCCTGAAGGAATATGAAAAAGAGCAAAAGAGAGAAGCTAGTGACATCACAAGAGACAAGTGTGATGCCCTGCTGAGAGTGCTGGCTGAAGAGAATTTATGGATCTTACAGAAAATGATGACAGAGTTAAGAATCAAGTAAACTTTCATATGCAGAGAGAAGATTGCACATGTGAGAAGTGCTGCAGAAAATCAACCATTTAATAACTGTACAGAGGCTGAAATGCAAGTAGACCAAGTAATCATAGAAGCTGACTATATGTAGTGAATAAAATGCAGATGAAGCCGCCATTGTATAGGAGCGAGAAATCGGTGTCATGAATTTAGTAAGCCAGGACCCATGGAGAAGTACGGCTGAGAATTGTGTTGCAGCAAGAATAAGCTGAGCTCGTGAAAGCACCTGGCGAAGCTGTCTGGCCTGGCATCAAAACTGAAGCAGCCATGGTCAGTTATCTATTCTTGAAATCAGTGAACGTGCAAAGGATGAATCATCCCTTATTAATGGGCAAGGAAAGAACACAGAGAGTGGCAAGTTTTCTTCATTTAAGATATTTAAATGATGCAAAATTGACCAAATCGTGGTCTCATATCACGTGAGCCAAGGATGGAAATAGAGTTGAGTTTGGAGTCCTTGAACAATGATAGTGAGAGCCTGCACTCCCATATATTTCCACAGACAAGGATACTTTGAAAGGCCAAGTTCAAAGACAATCTTCATGGCAGAAGGCATGGGTGATGAGAGATGTTGGGCTATTTAAAAATAAATATATATATATATATATATATATGGTTAGTTGTTAAAAACAACTTTTCAAATCTTTAGCATTTACACATATATAACATTGGGCAAATTAGGTGGGGAGGTAAAGTGAAGTCCACCGCCTGGTACCTGGGTCTGAGCTTACATGCTTTAAAGTGAATTGAATGTTCCAGACATGGCACAAGTGTGCCAACCAATTGTAGGGGGTTGTGTATAATGAAGGGCCATATAATTTGAAGACCAGTGATAAACCGTGCACTTAATAGTGTTGGTGATGACATGTTTTAGAGGAAGGCATAAGTTGTCCACCTGACAGTAGGGCAGCCAAACACAATTCTAGCCCTTATAGAAAGTTTACTTAGATGTTCCCCATGAACCTATTATAATTGCTTATAGGTTTTTCTTATTTGTCACGTAGTATGATGTCACCTCTAATGAATTTTTATTATAAAGTCAATGTTTAATGAGAAAATTGTCGAGAGCTGAGCGAATATCCGTTGATGTCTTTTGTAACCTCCCTATTTTAGATAATTGTTGATAACACAGCACCCTTTGCCATCTTTCTGAGTTGTTTTGATTATTTGGACTCTGAGTTATTCTGCAACACCATCCATTGCATGCACATTACTAAAGAAACATAAGTTAACATGGTAGCAGTGCGGATGGTTTGAAAGATCCAAACAGTGTTTTGGACGATCGGGCATCCTCCACCATTAGATGGAAGATCGCTAGGTTTCCTGTGGAGAGCAGTCAATAGAAATAAACTTGCAAGAAGAACCAAAATGGTGGGCAGGTCACCCTTTGATGAAATCCCTGCCCGGTTTCCCCAGGCGCTCTGTGTACAGGAGGCAAAGTGGTCGGATTGAAGGACGAGTCGATACCGAAAGCCTCTAGTCGATTGACGAACAAATGGTAAGTAGACTAAGGGGAATGACAAATGAAGGGGATGGGATTGTGATCATGTTTGAGTAACGGGAAATATTGTGAAGAAAAGGTAGCGCATAGGAGTCCTGACTCAAGGGTGTTTCGGAAGGAGACATCTCAAATTCCAATGGGGAAAGAGCAAAAACGTATAACGCGTAATCAGGATTACATAAGGTGACATCTCAAAACCTCAATGGGTATGAAGTAAAGGAAATAGAGAAAAAGATGATCACAGTGTTTATAAATGTGCAACGTCGACTAGTTTGAATGTTGTTTGTTGAGTAAAAATATTAAAGAGTGATATAGGTTGTAAAAAAAATGAAAAATTTGAGCAGCAACAGTGATCGAGAGTAGGAAAGTGATTGGCACCAATCAAACAGTAAATATAACCAATCAGCAAATAGATAGGGACAATCAAAAACATAAGATATATTGTTTAAAGGTATAGACAGGGTGTTGAAATTAGAGGCTTGAGCAGCGATTGATAGTGTATGCTCATATTTGTTGTTTTAAAGATGCTGAAAAGTCATTATTTAAGCAAAAGTATAAAGGTTATTTAACAAGTCTATTAAGTATTGACAGTTAATTGAGACTTGTCATTATGGGAGACACTCCCCTGACACACTCATGCAAAACATTACCAAGCACCTGCTCGAGCTCAAGCAGTATAGTGTGGAATGGGTGGAAGGCACAGCAGATACAATGTTCATGCCCTGGTCACAAGGGGGATCATTTGTCAAAAGCGGTATTGTAACACATGAACATACTTGCACACTGCATACATGGGGAAGAAATTAGAGAAAAGAATTGTGATTTTAGATCTGTGGAAGATAATTGTTAATAAAACAGCAACCTTTGCCATCTTCGTGAGTTGGTTCGATTATTTGGACTCTGAGTTATTCTGCAACTTCATCCATTGCATGCATGTTACTTAAGAACCATAACTTCACACGGTAGTAGTGCGGATGGTTGGAAAAAATCCAATCAGGCAACCTCCACCATTAGCCGGAATATTGCGGGGTGTCCTGTGGAGAGCAAACAATGGAAATAAACTTGCAAGAAGAGCTGATGTGGTGGGCAGGTCCCCCTTTGATGAAATGCATGCTTGGTTTCCACGGGCGCTCTGCCGACAGAAGGCAAAGTGGTTGGATTGAAGGAGGAGTTGATACCGAAGGCCTCGAGTCGATGAATTGAACAAATGGTGAGTAGACTAAGGGGAATGGCAAATGAAAGGGATAGGATTGTGATAATTTTTGACTCAAGGGAAATATTGTGAAGAAAACGTAGCGCCTAGGAATCCTGGCTCAAGGGAGTTTCAGAAGGAGACGTCTAATATCCAAGCGGGGATAGAGCAAAAACATATAACGCGTAATCAGAATTATGTAAGGTGACGTCTCAAACACTGAATAGGGTATAAAGTAAAGGCAAAAGAGAAAAAGGTGATCACTGTGTTTATAAATGTGTAATGTTGACTAGTCTGAATATTATTTGTTGAATAAAAATATTGAAGAGCGATAGAGGTTGTGAAACTATTGAAAAAGTTGAGGAGCAACAGTGATCGAGCGTAGCAAAGTTATTGGCACCAATCAAAATGTAGATATAGCCCATTAAGAAATAGATATAGACAATCGAAAGAATAAGTTATATCAATTAAAGGTATATATAGGGTGTTGAAATTAGAGGCTTGAGCAGCAATTGATAGTGCATGCTCATATTTGCAGTTTTAAAGATGTTGAAAAGTGGTGATTTAAGCAAAAGCATAAAGGTTATTTAATAAGTCTGGTAAGTATTGACAGTCAATTGAGACTTGTCATTATGGAAGACACTCCTCTGATGCACTTAAGAAAAACATTACCAAAGCACATGTCCACGCTCAAAGAGTATAGTGATGAATGGGTGAAAGGCACGGCAGATAAAATGTTCATTCCATGGCCAAAAAGGGGGATCATCAAAAGCGGTATTGCAACACATGTCCACGCTGCATACACGGGGAAGAGATTAGAGAAAAGATTAGCGATTTTTGATCTCTGGAAGATGTTCCAAGAAGAAAGAGAAGACCTGCCACCTGAGCAGTGGATGCTTAATCAGTGAAAGGAGGAAGGTGTTGAGCCTTCAGCTCCCCCACCTCGCCTGAAGCAAAAGACGCTAGTACAGAAGAAATAGGGTTATATCCCTTAAAGGAGTTGAAAGAAGCGACAGGGTATAGTAATTCAATATACGAACCCCCAGTTTACAATAGTGACGATAGTCCAGATGAGAATAAGAGATAAGACAAGATCTATAAGGTCATACAAGATAACGAATGAAGGAGTGAATGATTGAAACAGTCAACAGAAATAGGGAAATTAAGAGATGGAAAGGAGAGAAGGAAAAAGCTGATGAGATAGCATTAGAGACATTGCATGGGAAGAGTATCGAGGAAGTTAGGCAAATAGAAGACAAGGATGAACAAGAAAGAAAGGATAAAGAATGAGAGAAGAGACTAAGAGAAGATGAGCAGAAAAGGAAGAGCAGAGAGCGACAAGAACTGATACATCAGGAGGAGCACGAAAGAAAAGAAGAACAGGCAGAAGAACAAAGAAAGTATGACAATAGATAGAGAGTGATAGAAGAGAGGGATATAAAGGAAAGGAAAAAAGAAGAGAGGACGCGCAAAGACTACAGGACAAAACATTACAGTGATGAAGAGAAGAAGAGGAAAGAAGGGAAGGAATAGGGAGAGGGGAAGAACGAAGGCAAAAGGAAGAAGTAGATAGAAGGGATGAGAGAAAGCAAAGAGAAGTAGCCGAAGAAATGGAAAGAAAAAGGAGAAAACAAGGTATTGTTACCAGTCACACTCGTAAGGAACCAGTAGGGCCAAGCCCAGAAATACAATGGGACAGAATAGAAGAGTTCCTCCCAATAAAGCAAAATACAAATAGAGTTGCGGTAGATGAAGACAGATTTGATGCAGAAAGTCTTATAGAAAGGATCAACAAGGTCTGTCAATAGTTAAGGTGAAATAGCGAGTATGAAACTTGAGGGAATGATGATCAGTCCCCAGTGCCTTAATCATGAAGAGAGAATGAAATCCTTTTCAGTGATGAACCCTGATTATTGTCTTTAAGTTTACTGAATCTGGATAAGGGTGCCCGTCACACTAGTTTGAGACAATACATGTCAGAAGAGGAAAGAGAGTCCGGTCTCGGGTGTGCTCCTGAAGGAAGCCTACAAATGGATAAAGAAGTGAGATGGTCTGTTCTCTAACAACCTAAGGATAGGATGCCAAATCCCATAGCGTACCCTGAGCATCCCGAGTATGATCGCACAGTGAGAACGGAGAGTCGCCTCCATTTGTGAGCAGGTTAAGGTTGTTACCAACAAGGAGACAGACAGGGATGATCATCCCTGTCATGGGTAGACTAACAATGGGATCTGACTTTGGGAGGTGCACACTCAATTTACCTTTTTAGAAAAAAAAAAGGAGCAAGACCATTGTATATTTTATGGCTGCAGATGGACAAGGATAATTTAAGGTGTACGCTCCCGGATTTGACTTCGGATGCTGGGAAATGGATAAACAAATTTCCAAAAAATCACTGGATGAAACACGTTGGATACAGGAGACATAATAGGTCTCCTGGCAGCTATTCTTAGGGAAAGGGCTGATGACATATGGAGAAGAGTGGGATATTAAGTGTGACAGCACAGAATGTAGTGAATGATGGAATGCTGTTTAATAATTGCAGAACAGATGTTTGGAAGGCACTCAGGGTACAGTATCCTGACACATCAGATTTGGGTGCAATTATGACATGTAAGATGAAGGAAGATGAAGACCCTATTGCTTACTTTCAGGATATTCAGGAAACAAATGGCAACTTGAAACTTGTGAGCTATGCGAAAAGACAGAGGCATTATTTTACCACATTTTATTTCAGGACACAGACCAGAGAAGCTTTGCCTAGGATCACAAATTGTATCAGACACAAGCACTGCAAGTGCAGCAGATACAACAAGGATGAGTGCAAATGAATCCACACAATGACAGTCGCAACAAGCCCCTATGCAGACTCAGCAGTATGCAAACACAGAACAATTTCTGACCCCAGGATAGGAGGTGTCACTGCGGTAGGAGAGAATCCTTACACAGGGACGGGGATGAGCCTGTACCCACAATAGAACATCAAACAGGGTGACTTGATGTGTTCAGTACTATCTGTGACACCAGATCTCTAAGAGAAACCAAGGGTTGATGTGATGATAGGAGGCAAACCTTTTCCTTTTCTTGTAGACAATGGAGCAACTTGTTCATGGAATGCCATGAATGCTCAAGGGTTCTCTGGTGCTACAAGTCAAGCTCCTTTTGCCAATGAATTACCAATATCTATAGGAGAGTGTGACATGGGTTTTGCTCTGTTATATTAATGACAGACACTGGTCAGCATTTTGGGAAGAGATTTAATAACAAAACTAAACATGACCATTTCATGTATTGATCAAGGAATATAGTTTTCCACTCCAGGAATACACTATTAAAACATGTGAGAATGTATACTGCTTTTCAGAGGGCAAGTGGCTCTGCAGAGCATTACAGTATATCCAGAGATGTTTCTATATAGAGAATATCCCTATAGAATTGGAGGCAGCCATAGTATGAAGGGAAATGGCAATGTTTGAAGGAGTATATGATGGGGGTAGATCATGGAGAAGAGTAATAGCTCTCAAGGAAGGGTACAGATTGACTGACATAACTGATGACATGTTCAGGGAAGACCAAACAGACAATTAAGTGGTATTCTTAATGACCATTGCATACTTGATAAGGATAGAAAAAAGGGAAGTCCCACAGCAAATGGCAACAATGCTGCAACGTCCAGCATTTTTTCAGTAAGACTTGGAAATGCTGCCAAGCGTCCTTGAACCACAGGCCCCTACGATGTAGGTTTATTGAAGAGAATAGGGGAAGTTAAAATAAAGCTTAAAACAGGAGCGATTTTACCTCAAGCAAAACAGTACCCTAGGTCTTGTATGTAACAGACGATTTCAGCAGATTAACCGTGTAATACTGTGGTGTACCGGATTAAAGAATCTAAAGGAGGGTTATGGACATTTATATATGATATGAGACTGATTAACCAGACTGTAGATGTAGAATTTCCCTTAGTTCCTAATCCGGTGACGAAACTGTGGCAGCGATGGAAGCTTGTTAGGGAGAATTATCAGAAATGTGCTAATTCCCTTCTACCTTTGAGACCCCAAGCTCTTTTGTTGTACTTTAGGCCTTTTAATTTCTAACCTGGAGAGAGTGAGACCTTTTTCCCACACTCTCATGTATTTTTCTGTGATCTGGGCTCTGTGTTTCTTTTGACTTTGGAGTCTGACAAACTCCATAGGCATCATCTTCACGTTGTGACACACAGCACCTTCAGTGCAGTGACACAGGGAAGTCTCTTCGATTTCCCTGTGTAAAACTACTATTTCCAAGAGCAGTGAAGAGAAATTGACTTTACTTATATTTTGTAACTTTCTAGACCGAGTACACACTGGCCCTCTTTACAACCCAGGCGTTAAGGGGTTAATGGCGCCGTAAAAGGTGGCGGCACCGTTAAACCCTTAACGTCTGATTACGAGGTCCCTTTGCGGGTGGCACTTTAACGCCTGCTTTTAGCAGGCATTAAAAAAACAACCCGCAAAGGGACCTTGGTGCTAAGTACGGTGCCGCAATTTGCGGCGCCGTACTTAGCGCCTTCCCCATTCCCATTGATCCCTATGGGGCAAAAATGGGAATGGGGAATGGCCATGGAGGCATGGGGAATTACCGCCCGCCAACCTCGGAATGTGGCGGTAATTCCCCACTCCCATTATGCCATGGCGGAGTCAGTAAGTTACCGGCATGGACCATGGTGCTATTAGCACCATGGTCCAATGCCTGGGTCGTAATGACGGCCATTATCTTACCATAGGGTGCTGGAGGGATTATTTAGTATCCCCTTTGTCTAGTTTCTCATGTAACATTTTGTATGCTACCCTTTCTACAATTAATGGCTGGTTGCACTGGTTGCAGTGGTTTATTATTTACTACCATTGTGCATTTTTACCGCAGGCTGCGTTCGTAGCCACAGTAAGGCACCCATGGATGCCCATTTCGTCAAATTGAGCTGGTCTTCTTTTTTCACCTTTTCTTGTGGGAAAGATCCATCTTGAGATTTGCTCTGCTTGCCAAACCAGGTTTGGTCCCTTTGTTAATTTTTCCCTGGTGGGATTCACAAGGGAAGCCCGCCTCTGGCTCCAGTGTGTCTAGCAGGGCAGGAAGCAACGAAGGTGCCCAAAACTCCCTGTGCTTAGTCTCCTTGGTTACAGGATGCACCCAAGGTTATTGGCTTGAGGGCTGTCCTCGGAGGACAGCCACCCTGCTGTGTGAGTGACAGCTAAACTGTGAATGAATCGCAGTAACCTGCATAAAAGGTGAGGCGTTTTGCTTGGAAGGCAGAGTCAACCACTGGATGAAGGAATCCTAAGAAAAACCTGGAAGAGACATCTGCTGCAACTCCTAGAACGTTAGTTTGCCCGGTGAAGCCCTGCTGCAGTGCTGAAGCTCTGAATTTGCCTCGACTAGAGAAGACCTGCAAAGGACAAATTCTCCCCTTGGGTTGGTGGGACCAATCGACCCCAAGATGAGCTCATCTGAAAATCCTCTCAGAGCTGGCTGTACTTCCATCGCTGCTGCAGGAACCGAAATGCTAGGGAAAGGAACACCAGAATCGAGTGAGTGTCCTTAAGTCAGATCCGAGCTCCAGGAACATCCTCCGGACTCCCAGGAAGCAGGACTGACCAAGCCTGAGACACCTCAGCAGAGTGCTGGACCCTAGATGCGAGGAAAGTCCAAAGTAGTATCCAAGAACAGTGGTGTTGTTATTTGCGAGGGACACAAGGGGCCTCATTACGACCCAGGCGGTAAGGGGTTTACGGCAGCGTAAACAGCGCCGACCCTTACCGCCTGAGTACGAGGTCCCTTAGCGCCATGGCGGATTTTACACCTGCTTTTAGCAGGTGTTAAAATCCATGGCGCTAAGGGACCATGGAGTTAATTACGCCACCGTAATTTACGGTGGCGTAATTAACGCCTTCCCCACTCCCATTATGCCCTATGGGGCAAAATGGTAATGGGGAAGGGTAAATGGGGATTGGGGACTTACCGCCCCGCCAAGGTCGGAATGGGGCGGTAAGTCCGCCAACCACCATGGCGTAAACGTAGTTTACGCCATGGTGGTAAAGTCACGGCCCAGGCGGTAACTTACCGCCTGGGTCGTAATGAGGCCCAAGGAGTTGAAACCGTGAAGTGCAGCTGATTTTAAGTTTTTCCATTGCTGCCACTGCCGCCGCCAACCTTCAATTTGTAGTGCAGTAGTCCCCAGACATCCTTCCTCTTATCCCCACGACTGAGACCCAGGAACAACAGGGTCTGCAGAACTACATAGGAACAGAAGCCAGCTGGAACCAATTTCTTCTAACCAAAGGTACTGTAAAACTAAGAGGACTTACCTCTTGTTGTGCAGCTCTGCTTGTTCTCAGTTGAGACTTGTCTTGGTTGCTTATGCAGAATTGCTTGCAGCGTTGACCCTCATAAGCCTCCCAGCTTGTGGCCATACAGTGATTCTATTTGTTTCTACAAAGACTTCTAAAACATTGTACACGACTTTTACTTACTTGCAAGAAGTGCTTATCAATCAGTTTGAAAGCTTGATATCCTCAGCCAACCAATCAAAAAACAAAAAAGTACGTATCTGCTTCAGAATATTTTTTGAACCTTTGTGTTATTCCCAAACCCTTTTCTGTGACACCAACTCAGTATTGCTCTAAATGTGCCAGTGATATATTAATGTCCACAGTCTCCTAGTTATTTAAGTCACCTCGGGGTGTAGGAATCATCTGAATGCCGACCCAAATGGGTACTTGCTGATTTAGAGAAACTAAGAGTGTGCATTTTGAAGCGTATTTGTGTGTCACTTATATAATGTTGCCTTCTGAAGAAGGCTTATTCAACTGACTGTTAAAATACATTAATACTGTTTTAATCAAGAAACCTTGAGTGTAAGAGTTTATTTGAATACTTGTCATTGTGAATCTCTGTGTAAAAACCCTAGTGCTCACGTTTACCCCTCTTGAATTAAGCCTGGCTGCTCAGCCACACTACCAACCTGTGTAGTACAGACACATACTGTCATGATCTCTGCTTCCAAAAGGTCAGGGTTTTCCCAACTCCCTTGGAAGCAGATCCATAACCCAGGTTCCGAGTGCCAACCAGTCCCAATTGGGACCTTTTGGACCCAGTCCTGGCGCCAGTGGCACCAGGCTCATAAATATGCCCAGTCCCAGCGCTGGAAGCGCCGGGCTCATAATGCTTGGGTGGACTTACCTGCAGCAGACCATGCTGCTTACTTGCCTGCCAGTTGAGCCTCTGATCCTCTTCTGTTTGGAACTACTTTTCCTGTTGGGTGGGGCAGGTCCATAGGCTGTCACCAACGCCTCGCGGTGCATTCCGGCATCTGAAAGACAAAGGCTTACCTACTCTTCGTGCGCTCCGGAGGTCTTCACACTGCATTCCGGCATCTGAAAGACAAAAGCTTACCAACTCTTCGCACGCTCCGGAGGCCTTCGGCGCTGCATCCCGCATCTGAAAGACAAAACAAGGTGCGTTTAAAGACATTGGGGAACTTTAATACTCACGTGCCATTACTCCTTTCCACATCTAACCAGTGGGTATTCCGGCACCCTGCAGCCGCTCCGAACTTGTACCTGCAAAATAAAAAGACAGTTAGAGCGCATCGTGAAGCAGGCAACAAGCGCTTACTTACGTGCTTCCAGGCGCTTCTATTCATCACACGGGCTCCATCTTCAACTCACTTCAGCCCGTTACCGCCATCGCTGGAACCCTGCAAAACAAGAACATCATTACTAAAGACTTTAAAGACATTAGAATTACTCGAAACTTACCGTTCGTGCAGTAAACAACGGACAGCAGTCCTCTGAAGTCAAGAGGCCTGCTCCCCTTATCCAGTGAAGAAACTGGTTACAGCACCCTGCCCCGAGGCAGATGGAGAGCACGGCGTTCACTTACCTAAGGTGAGAGCGTTAACCTTTGGGGTTCTACAGGAGAAGAGAAAGGGAAGAAGAGAGAGACATTCAATAACCCCGTTCCTTAATCCCATATTTTCTATCTGCAGACATCTTACCCTTCAAGTCAGACATACAGTGCACAGAGGTCCAGCCCAAAGAGCCAGCCGTGTGTTGCACATCACCTTTAAAGATACGGTATACGCCCAGTCAAGACCGGCGCCTCTACGGGAATCAGGTGAGCGTTACACATACCAAAGGTTGGGTTCCTGTTGCCAGGAGGTCAAGGTTGCTGTTGTCTCCCAAAGGGTACTGCACACAATCTTGCCTAACAAAGCTCAATATTTCATGGTGATCAATTTGAAAAATTAGTTTTTCTCAATCCAGTTGCACAAGGACTCACAAGACTTGACATAATTTACGTTCCACCAAACCCAACTGAAACATACTAGTTTCCCCCAACGGTACTGTGAGGCCCCATTGATTTTTAATATCATCTTCCAGATTCATTTTGGCAATATTGATCTTAAGAGTGTGGTGATACAATATGTAGATGACATTTTAGTTTGTAGCACCACAGAAGATGAGTGCAGACAAGATTCTGTGCAGTTGATTACTATCTATCAGACAAGGGATATAAGGGTGACAAGGAGAAGATAGAATACTGTCAATAAGAGGTGTTATAGATAGATCAATTGATTTTGCATGAAGGAAAAAAAAGTGACACCTCAAAGAGCCGATGCGATGATGAAAACATCAAAACCAAACACAGTGAAATAGATGCAACAGTTTTGAGGTTATGCAACTATGTCAAAGCCTGAGTGTTTGTATTATAGGACTTACGCAAGACCAATTCTGCAAGCTTTAAAGAAGGCACAGGTGGAAAAAAATAAAAATAGAATGGACTGAAGAAATGGAGGAATGGTTTGAGGAGCTGAAAAAAGCAATTTGTATGGCCCCTGTTTTAGGAATTCACAATTATTATGAGGAATTGTATTTGTTTTCACACACAAATGGGACAGTCATAACAGCAGTGCTTATGCAGATAACTACATTCGGATATACATTTTTAGCATATTACAGTGGGATTTTAGTCCCAGTTATGAGATGCATTTCCCTTGCGAACAGTCTTTGGCTGCTGCTGCGTTCACGATAAGTATTGTCATGGAGTGCTCCATGGCTCTCTTTGTGGAGTGTGCTCTGTTTGCCATTTTAGAGAAGCCCAAAGGCACTTTGACATCCCAAAGAGCTTTAGGTTATGAGGTAATGATTTCTAACCCACCGATTAAGATTGTAAGATGTAAAATAGTGAATCCTGCCACTTTCATAGCTGAGCCAATACAAGGGACATTCTCTTTATGGATGGTTCTTCAGGTGCTGCAGTAGTGACACATAGATTAAATGGAGAATTTGAAGTTGTAGAAAGTGCAAGGCTATCGTCTCACTTTTCAGCGCAAGCGGCAGAATTAGTAGCGCTCATTGTCACGCTAAAGAAACGCAATGGACAGAAGTGATGGTGTACACTGACCCGCCTACATGAATTCAACCGTACACACAGGGTTAGCACAATGGAAGAGGAGGGGCTACCTACACGCAGATGGTACTCCAGTGTAGCACGCATCCTTGTTGGATAGGCTTATTAAGGCACTACTACTCCCTGTGGCCATAGCAGTCATTACAAGCACAGTGCACACTAAGCGAACATATTTTATCTCATGCTTGAGTGACGTTGCAGATGAAGAAGCTCAAAGGGTTGCATATTCCCCAGATTACAAGTTTTGATACTGAGAGTATTAATGAAAAGGTAGTCACAACCATGTTAGTGCAAGAAGGGTTGCAGAAATTATTGATAACTCAACTAATGGATATGCAAGGGAGTGCATCGCAGAAAGAGCAGGAATTGTGGGAACAAAGGGGGTGTTCTTTATCCCCCACAGAAGCATTATGGTGTCAAGACAGCATTGGAAAGCCAGTAGCATTATTAAAGGTCACACTTGAACAGCTGCATTACCCTGTGAATGTAACTAGGGAGAGTCTTTCTGCTATGATTGTGGAAGACTGCTTCATTCCATATTTGATAGAACACTTTGCTCTATTTATGGGAAATTGTATAGTGTGTCAAAAAGCTACTGCTGGGCATACACAGTCAATTTCAGCATTTACATATCGATTTTGTTGATATGCTGCACGTATGCAATGGATATAGGCATCTATTCCTGGTGGTGTGTCCCTTCTCTAGGTGGATCGGGGCTGGTCCGTGTACACATCCTGAGGCCACGTTTTCCCAAGATGAACTGTGTGTGAGTTGCTGAGATCCGACAATGGGTCATATTTTGTTAATGAGCTACTTGAACAGATAGGGCTTCTATTGAGTATTAAGCATATTTTTCTTCTGCTTATCACCTGTAAGCAAACAGGATATGTGAGAGACTGAACAGCCTCCTTAAAGAAAGGATTGCCAAGATTAAATTAACTTTGAGGAAGGGATGGGTATATTGCCTACCCCCAGCCTTATGTGCTCTTCGGAATCAGCTAGGATCAGAGCACCTCCTCACCCTCATGAACTAGTGACAGGGCAGCATATGAGAATGCCACTTATACCTCCATCTAGGAGCAGAAGGGATGCACAGAGTGTAGCTAAAACCATAGGTGATGAAATGCACAACTATTTGACATGTATGACCTCTAGCATTTCTTGCATTTCAGATCAAGTCAAGCGTAAGGGTGGATGCTCAAGAACATAGAAGAAGACACTTCAACAACCAACCCAATTGAACTACTACTGGCACCTAAGTTATATGTTGGAGACCTAGTTCTCATTAAGTATTTTACTCGAAGTTGTCATGAGCCATGTTTCAATGGTCCCTTTTGTATTGAGAATACAACTCCTTCAGCTGTGAATGTCCAAGGGAGATGAGCTTGGCTTCACCTGGGTGATGTAAAGGCCTATAAAGGTGAGACCTTCCCTCCCAGCATTGCTGATCAAGAAGGAAGACAAGAAGAAGAATTTCAGCATGTGCAGACTCAATTGATGACAAAGGACGATAAAGCAACCAGCTTTTATATTGGACTGGAATTCAAGTGGACACTCCTTAAAGATATTTTAGTGAGTGAGTGAAAAGACTTGCAGAGAATTCCATAGGTTGAAAATGAACTTTTAGAAATACACAATGAAGTGTCAGAGTTATGCCTAAACGTCAGTTATTGATTAGAAATTGGAAACAAGATCAATATCCAGATTGAACAGCTGCATTTCATGGATAATAACTGTTATAAACAGTTAATGATATGGTAGTTACCGATAGTCACAGTCATCAGCTTGTGCTTGCTGCCTTTGTGTTTATACTTCAAACTTAATCTGCTCTTCTGAGAAGAAACATTGATGTTCGCACTTTCTTACAGGATCCTAAAAATAGCCCATTGATAAGGAGGATCCTTATTGCCATCATCAAGCAGATTTTGCAGTTACAAGTATAAAGAATTTTTATGATTGTATTAAAAATGATTAAAGAGGAAAGTGGCATTGTTCAAGGCAAAGAACAAGTGCAACGAGTAGTAGGATGGCGAGAGAGAGATGGATGCCTGTGTTCATATGCCAAATAATGTTTGCATGATTGTTCTCTTTGTCTTTCTGTTTCTCTTCTTTCACAATCTCGATCATGTCAGTCATTCCACTGAGGTAGAGGTCTTCTGGTTCTTCATACTGTGAAAACTATTTTTTATTTGCTTCATGATTATTACACAACCTTTGGGAGACACAAAATAGATGCAGAGGAATATAGTGAGGGGGTAAGTGCCCATCTAGATAATGAATGCAGCACACGTTGGGAATAATATGTCATACCAGCACATAAAACAAGTGGGTGAAAAGACATCTAAGGAGAGTTGCTACGTCTGCTCGCTCATACCCTATGCCAGGCATACAGTGTAAACTTTTATCATCAGAGAAGTTCCAGAACACAATGCTAGGTGCCTCATTGGTCCTGTATCATGTATGACCAGAGCACAATTCCGGGGAAGTTGGGCCACTTTACGATGGAGATCAAAATGGCCATTTCTATACCAAGATAAATATACCAAGACCACACAGATGGAAAAAGGAACCTGGGTGGAAGAGCAAGATGCGTGTGTATGCTGAAACAGGACAGGAGGAGGTGTTCATTGAAGAGATGAAGAAAATGAATTGCCCTGATGTGACAGAAATAGCTGTATCACCTGGATATTGGGAGCAAACTCAAGTCTTAGTCTATAGACGAGTGAAATCCAAGAAGGGATGGGAAGAAGGACTGATGTCCTGTGCAGCTCATCTACTGAATCCAGAAAATGTACAAGAAGTACAGAGGGTGAACGCTCTGTGAAGTCATGGGCTAAGCATGCCAAACTGCTGACATGGGTAGAAGATGAATCAGGCCCCATGGCTGTAATCCCATTGGCTAATGCAACATTGTGCTTCCAAAGACAGGGAAATAATCATGTGGGAGACAACAAGGACTGCAGAACTACAGTTGAGATTTCCACGATGGGAGAAGGGACAGCTGTTCTTATGGATTGATATTGGGCTTGTGGATCTAGGGCATACATGAACCTTCCCAAGGATTGGGGTGTAGTATGCTCCTTGGTGCTCATTCATGTTTCAGCATTAGTGATTCCTCATAGTGACCTGAACATTGGAGAATTTCTAAAAGCAGATGCCAATTTGAGAAAAAGAAGATAGATTGAACTTCTTAATCAGACCAGAACAGGGAATTACTTCTCAGCCAAATCAATAGAAGCATATGATTGCATTCCATGTGAACACAGGTCGTTCAGTAAGATAGCCTCAATATTTAAGACTATGTTCATGCCTGGGATCCAAATGATGGCCAATGCTAAGTGGCTGCAGATTACAAGATGGGAGCTCATGCAGACAATCAATACCAACATAAATGGATTCAATGCTATCATAGAAGATCTGAGGGCCATACTACTAATGACCCTGCAAAACAGATATTTCCTTGACATGAACACTACGATAGAAGGAGGAGTTTGCTCCAAAATTGGGCATTACTGTTGCACATTTAAACCTTCTCATGATGATGAGAATGGGACCTTGACAGAGGCTAGAACATTGTTAACAAACCTGCATAACAAGATGGAAGACGAGACAGAGGACATTACGGATGACAGTTTTTTTGTTTACATATTATTATGGATTCCAAGGCGGCTGGAAAACATATGAAAGATTCTTTGAGCATTACTGGTGATGGTGATGTTTGGATTCTGTGTGAACAGGATAGTAATCGCCAAATGCAAGAAGACAGCGAAGAAGGCTGTAGGAATCAAGATCATGATCGATGTCGAATCTGGGTTTGAACACAAGGAATTGATGGATGAAGATGTCAGAAAATACATAGATGCCAGCATCGTAGCACCTGAAGGAACAAAGTTCCTGTATCCAAAGAATTATAAGAATTACGTGGGATGATGGGCCTATTGTAATCCGAATGGACAAGGCAACTACATGACCCGAAGGGCAGATGAGCATGTTAAATCAGCCAGCGCCCTGAGGGAGTTGATGAAGATGTGGAATCTGAAGAAGCACTTCTTTAAGAGAAAATATCAAGATGTGGAAACTATTGAAGCAGTGGTCAAGGACTCAACCAGAGGGGGCAATTGCTTTTGTGGTCAGATCAAAACTGAAGCAGCCAGGGTCAGATATTTATTCTTGAAAGCTGTGAACATGCGAAGGATGAATCATCCCTTATTAATGGATAAGGAACGAACACCAAGAGTGCTATGTTTTATTATTTTAAGACATTTAAATGCTGCAAAATGGACCAAATTGTGGTCTCCTGTCACGTGAGCCAAGGATGGAAATAGAGTTGAGCTTAGAGTCCTAGAACAACAATATTGAGAGCCTGCAGTCCCATGTATTCCCACAGACAAGGATACTTTGCAAGGCCAAGTTCAAGACAATCTTCATGGCATAAGGCATGGGTGATGAGAGATGTTAAGCTATTTGGGTGGAGAGGTAAAGTCAAGTCCGCCGACTGGCACCTGGGTCTGAGCTCTTGTGCTGCTAAGTGAACTGAATGTTCCAGACATGGCACAAGCATGCCAACCAATTCTAGAGGCTGTATAACGAAGGGCCTTATAGTTTGAAGACCAATGATAAACTGTGTACTTAATAGTGTTGGACATGACATGTTTTAGAGGTAGGCATAAGTTGTCCACCTGACAGTATGACAGCCAATCACAATCCTAGCCCTTATCAAAAGTATATTTAGATGTTCCCGCTTGAACCAATTATAATTGCTTGTATGTTTTTGTTATTTGCCACATAGTATCACGTCACCTCTGATGAACTTTTAGTATAAAGTCAATGTTTAATGAGAAAATTGTCAAGAGCTGAGTGAACGTCCGTTGATGTCCATTGTTAATAAAACAGCAACCTTTGCCATCTTCCTGAATTGGTTTGATTATATTGATTATTTGGACTCTGAGTTTTTCTGCAACCCCTTCCATTGCATGCACATACTAAAGAACAATATGTTCAGAGCTATAGCCTGTGGCCATGGGCAGTGGCCAGATTGTCCAGGTCATGACCTAGGGCATGACCTGGTCAATCTGGCTACTGGCTATGACTACGAGGGACCAGCATTGGGGTTAAAGTGGGGATGGCTACCAGGACTGGCTATGTGGTAAAGTTTTTTTAAAAATTGGGATAGGTTTGAAAGGGAAAAAATATGTGCTTGTGGGTACAGGTTGAAGTGCTGATGGGATTGCAGCAAATATGCACGAGGAGGGTCAGCACGAACTGGAAAGCATGGTTTTGCAAATATGTCCTGTGTATGAATGTAGATCTTGACACTTTTGAAAAAATAAACCTTGGACGGTTTTGCATCAAACTTGTGTAAGGAGCATTGGCAAGGACCTGAAAGCATGGTTTTGCAAATGTGTCTGTGTTTTATTTTTTGAAAAGTGTTGTCATGTAGGTACAAACAATTGCAATATACTTTAGGTGAGAGAGGTATAAATTGTGACCATGGGCAGTGGCCCAATTTTCTGGGACACGGTCTAGGGCCTTGACAATCTTGAAACTGACTAGCAATGGGGTTAAAGTGGGCATGGCCAGTTTATTAAAATTGGGATAGG
The DNA here is from genome assembly GCA_002915635.3 of Ambystoma mexicanum. NCBI lineage: Eukaryota > Metazoa > Chordata > Amphibia > Caudata > Ambystomatidae > Ambystoma > Ambystoma mexicanum. Next base: position 839,270,480 of record CM030321.1, on the reverse strand, counting down.
TTTGAAAGTGAAAAGAAATGGGCTGGTGGGATTGCAGAAAATATGCAAAAGAGGGTCAGCAAGAACTGGAAAGCATGGTTTTGCAAATATGGCTGTGTTTTCTTGTTTGTTTAAGTGTAAAATGTAAGTACAAAACACATTGATATAACATTGGTGTGTGGCAATGGGCATGGCCATCAGCAAGGGGAAATGTGCACTTTATTTTGCTTATTGGGGCACGTGGCATGGCCGAAGCTTCACATAGGTTTCAAGTGGAGAAAATGTTCTACTTGCGTTTACAGCCTGGAGTGGTGGACTAGACTACAACAAACATGCAAAAAGAGCATTTGCAAGGACCTAAAATAATCTATTTGTATGTCTTGGGTTTTATTTTTCAAAAGTGAAAGAATGTAACTAGAAAAACTAGTAATATGCATTTGATATCTGGGTAGTGGGCCTAGTCCTCGGCAAACGCAAATGTGTACTCTGATTTGCTCATTGGGGAATGCGGCATGGCCGATGGATTTGGAAACAGGACATGGTTGCAAGACATCAGCACTGGCTATTGTTTACATCATTAGGGTATAGTGAACATTGAGCCCAGGTGCAGGGTATGTGCATAATAGGAGTGGTTTGGTTTGGCTGGGGTCATGGTTGAGTCTTATGCCATTGGCAATTAAATGATGATTTCCATCCCCAGTATGCGCTGCTGATAATGATAGACATAAATATCTGTTGCAAAAATATGTTTCTTAAAGGATGTTTATAGTTCTTTCATATATATGAAAACAGGAATTATTATTAACTAAGTTAAGGTGGCTTTGTGAGATTTTTCCACTTTTGAAGTTTGTCACTGGGAGTTTTTAATACTTTGTATTTTGCCACTGTGAGGTTTTGCATTTTTGAATTTTGCCACTGTCAATTTTGTCACTTTGAGGTTTTGCTGCCTTCAAATGTTCTCATTGTGAGGAATTGGAGCTTTGAATTTTGCCACTTTTCATTTTTGCTGCTGAGTTTTTTGATGCCTGCCAATGTTGCTGCAGTGAGATTTTACCACTTTATATTTGGCCACTGTGAGCATTTACCAATCTGAATTTTACCACTTTGAGTTTTGTCACTGTGAGGTTTTGCCACTTATGAATTTTGCCTCTCTGAATTGTGTCACTGTTAGGTTTTGCTACTTTCAAATTCTTCCATTGGGAGGTTTCACCACTTTGAAAGTTGCCACTGTAGGATGTTGTCTCTGTGAGGTTTTTGGCACTTTGAATTTTGCCACTGTGAGGTTTTTTCCACTTTCATTGTTGCCACCTTCAATTTTGCCACTGTGTGATTTTGCCAATTTCAATTTTATCACCTTCAATTTTGGCCGCTGTGATATCTTCTCACTTTGAATTCTGTCACTGTCAATCCTGTCATTTTGAGGTTTTGGCTTTGCAAGTTTTTACAAACTTTGCCACTGTAATTTTTGCCTCTCTGTATGTTTGGCTAGTTTCAATTGTGTTGCTATTGAGCCTGCCATTTTGAATTCTGCCACTGAGAGTCTTGCCGCTTTGATCTTTACCACAGTGAATTTTTGGGACTCCCCCTCCACAAGGCTTCTTGACTGAAAGACCACCACCACAGGGAGGCTTTTGCCCCGTGAACCATTGCTATTATGAGGCCTTAAAAATTGTGGGTCTCTTCCACCATAATACTACCACCATAGTGAGGAATTTGCCACTGATAGGTCACGCTGTTATGAGATTTTGTGCCATAATCACCCACACTGCTACATAGTCACGGCGATCAAAGCCTACATGGGGTTCATTAACCACTATGAATCCTACCCGTACTGTGAGCCAATCACTTCAGATAGTTGACAGACAGCTATCGTCAGTACCAATAATTGGCCTACAAAAGTCACAAGACACCCATAACTACAGCAATGCCACGATAGAAGAAGGACAAACAAACAAGAATGGAGGACAGAGCAAGAAAGAGAAAAGACACGACATCTCAACCGAATAACAGGAGCCACCAATCACAGTCACACCTTTAAAGCAAAATCAACCACCATTAAAGTCAATAAAAATCTGGACCAAAATTAAACCAAACACATCACATACACCTCTTGCTACCTCTCGTCTTATAAACCAGCTGATCTGAAATCAAACAATTCACAAATAAGGACCCATGTGACACCAGAAGAAGCTCTAGTACACAACCCTAAAGAACCTGCAACCCCAACACACAGAACTTTGCAGTGCAGAACATTCCAACCGAAAGGCACTTCTAGGAACCGGAACAAAACTGTAATCCTCTGCCACCAACACTCCATTCAGAATGAGAGATCCATCACACAACCTACTGTCAGGCCGATTCATGGAATAATTAGAGCGGCGCAAGTGGGCAAAAACGTGCGAATCGAAGTGGAATAGCGAAAATCGCAGTGCAAGTGCGAAAATCGCACAAAAAGCAGCGCACATCGATTCATGGAAGTCCGTGCGCGAGAAAACCAGCGGATGTGCGATAAAAAAGTGTGCGGCGCACGTTGGCGCACAGGCCATCTAACAGCGTGCGCCAGGTCACAGCGAAAATCGCACAGGCCACAGCGAAATTCGCACATAGCGCGGCGCACGCAACAAAAGTAGGCGGAACACGGGCGTAAAACTCGGAATGGGGAACAACTTGCCAAAACGTGGGCGTCATGGGGGAAGTACAGGGCACAAGTGCGCGGAACGCCCACACGCTCGCCTACAACACGTATTCATGGAATAGAATAGGGGAAAAAAGCGCACGCTCAAACCAGCGCACAGGCACACACGACCGTCACAAGAAAGCAGGCGGTAGCGTCTCTGCGGCTGTAAGAAATGTGCGCCAAAAGGTGCGCCAACAAATAGCACCTATATACTGCCATGATGAAATGTCCTATACTGTGGCCCTCCAGGACAAATGACGTGCAAAGGGGTACCCACAAACACGGACACCCGCTGACAACAAATACGTCTGCGTGTATACCGGGGTGCGCGGGAAGTCTCACACGCGATTTCAGCTGGGGGAGCGGGCTACGTGTATTACAGGGGTTCGCGTGAACTTTCTCACGCGATCGGGCCTGGGGGAGCGGGCTACGTGTATTTCAGGGGTTCGCGTGAAGTTTCTCACGCGATCGGGCCTGGGGGAGCGTGCTACGTGTATTACAGGGATTCGCGTGAACTTTCTCACGCGATCGGGCCTGGGGGAGCGGGGTACCACTCACCGTCTGCCTTGCGTGTAGAAGAACGCGTAGCCAACACCCGCTGTGAAGTAATAGCGTGTGAACCCCAACGGATGGAAAACACACGCACCGCACGAAAAGCACATACAGAACATAAAGGCACGCGGGATCAAGGGCCTTTCCTCGATTTTCACGCTGACGTGCAGGATTTTCACGTGCCAAATCATTCCGTATCAAGCTGGCCACGCGAAAACACACAGAAGACCATGCTCCTGCCCAGAAGGCCGAATTACTGCCCCCCAGTGCCCCGAGCAGCCTCCCACGTGCCATCTGCTGCCTGCCTGCTGCCTGCCTGCTGCCACCGTGCCCTGCCATTTGGTGCCTGCACATCAGCCATCTGCAGGTGTCCAGTTGCTGTGTCCACCCCTGCTGGAACAGAAGACTCCCGACTCGGATAACATCGCTCCACAGCCCAGCCCCAGGACCCAGTTGCCCACCCACTCTTGCCCCTGGGTTGCCATGTCGGGCACATCAACATCTGGCACAGTGGCAACCCCGGCCAGAGGGGCAGAGGGGCACCAGCTTCACTGCCACCGAAGTTGGTGTCCTGGTGGAGCAAGTCCTGGGGCAGTATGATGCCCTCTTCGGATGTCCCGCGCCAACAAGGAAGGACGGGAGAGGATCTGGGCCGACTGTGTGGTTGCCATCAACGCGGAGGGGTGGCAACCCGCACCATCCAGAAGGTCAAGAAGCGCTGGAGGACTTGAGGTCCAGGACCCTCATGAAGGCCCGGCGCCTCGTGGAGGGGCCGGGGCCGCATGAGTTCCATCCAGTTGAGGGTCCTGGAACGCGCACACCAGCGCTCCACGCCCAGGTCCTTGAGAGGGAGACCCGTCTGGAGTTGAGCGGTAAGTGGCCAAGTATTGCTGTGTGAGACAGGGCATGTTGCAGTGTGCTGGTTGTCTGATACTTGCCTGCATGTGTGACATAGGCCATGTACGCATGTATGTGTGCAGGGACATCATGGAATGCATGTGCGACCTGTAATGTGTGAACCGCACGGGTTGTTGCATGTGTTTGAATGCGACATGGGGAGCCCTGTGCAGATTGCACACATGAGAGCATGGCAGTCTCTGTTCCTGGACATGGGTGGGGGCGAGGATGGTGCTGATGCCAGATACATATGTGGTATCCATGTCTGTGTGCCTGACCTGCGTGTCTGTGACTTGTGAGTGCCATGCATGCATGACACATGTCTGTGACAATGTTCAGATTCACTGATGCAGCCTAGTCATCCTTGTATGCACTGTGATTGGGGTGTACGGGGCCAGATGGATGTGACTGAGGTGAAGTGTGTGCATGTGATAGGCATGACCATGATGCATGTGAGTCCAATAACATTGTATGATTCTAGAGTCCATTGGACATGCATTGAAATGTCCATGGCACGCACCATGACTGTCACTGTGTGTGTTTTGCCTGGACTGACACATGTGTTGTGGTGTGACATGATGGAAGTGTACTTTGACAGTGGCACTCATCTGCTATTGCTTCCTGTCTAGGGGACCATTGTACAGTACCCTGATGCTTGTGTTCTATGTCTCCCTCTACGCAGCAGCTAGTGAAAGAGGGCGGAGACGGCGCTGTGGAGCAAGGCGGGGGGATGCCCCCACAGCTGCAGCGGAAGGGGTGGGTGAGCCCCACAGGGCCTGCTACGGCGGTAGATGGCGAGGAGCCATCCAGGTTGGTGGTTTCCACAGAGGAGGAGGAGGCGCCACTGAGGCGCACATGGGGCCTGGTGGGGGATCCCTGCTGGTGCAAGTGGTGCAGTCCAGCGGCAGGGCAGGAGGCAGCACAGGTCACCGTGGAGGGGCCTGTGCATGTCGCTGTCCCTGAACCTGTGGGTGCACCACCTTGCACCAGCAGGGATGCCCCGTCCCAGGCCCGTCCGCAGGTAGAGGGGATGTCCATGTCATCTGACTCCCCTCCACCTGCGGACGAGGGGACCCCTGGCCGTGTGGAGAAGGTCCTGATTGGGGTTGCGATGCGCTGTGATTCTTGATGCCGTGCGTGCTTCCCAGGAGGAGCACGCACGTCATCACGAAGAGCACCGTGCCGACGTGGCCCAATTGGGATCGGCCATGTTCGGGGTTTCCTGCATGTGTGTGGCCATTCTGGCGACCCTCTCCTCCTCTGTGGAGGCTATGCGCCAGTCGTGCTCCATGCCGTCTTCCGGCCCAGATGCCACCAGGGCCCCCTGTGGACCTGCCCTGACCAATGCAGCCAGCTCGGTGGGGATCCCATCCCTGCCACAGTCAGGAGTCAGAGGTCCAGCAGAGGTGGACAACACAGCAAATGGACCCCAGCAGATGGAGGATGTGAGGCATCATCGGGCAGGGCACGTGCACGACGGCGTCGGTGGTTTCCATCAGCCTGGATGCCGTCGTGCTGGCAGAGGCAGTGGCGTCGGAGGCAGCAGCAGGCTCGACGTGGGAGGCATCATGGCTCGGGGCCATCAAGATCAGAGGGGCAGGCATCGGCGGAGGGCAGGAGAACCCTGGATGGTGTGTCTTCCGTGTGGGAGCAGTTGGTCCAGCGGATAGGTGCGGAGCGGCAGCGGGCGGAAGAGGAGCGGCTCACCATGGTCAGGGCGGAGTTCTCCATGCGTCGGGCGTTGAGGCGGGCTGAGTGCCTCGAGGAAGCTCGCAGGGAGTTTGAGGTGAACATGGGGTTATCCCTGCGAGACCTCGGGCCAGGACAGAGTCCCGCCTCCAGGACATCGACATGGAGTTCGATGATGCCCTGGCCGGCAACATCACAGAGTGAGCCGCAGGACTTGCCCGCTGCCATTGTATATAGTTCTTTAGTTAGTTAGTGTTAGGTTTCCTTTATTTTTTAATTTTTTTGGACCGCTCGGACAATGGCCACTTTTCTGTATATATTTTTTTATTAGTTAGTAGTAGTAGGTTTCATTTATGGTGTTGGGCTCATGGACCCTGGAATATTCTTGTGTATAGTTGGATTTTTAATATACATTTTTTTGATTTATATTTGTGTTCACCATGAGGCAATGGTTTTTCCTTATTTTTTCCCCCATTATTTTGCTTTGGACAACATTAGTTTTTGGATTCCTTTGTTTTTTGATTTTTTCTATTTGTTCTCGGACATGGACCATTTATTTTGTTATCCCATTGTTGTATGTTTGATTAGTTTACTTCATTTTCTTCGAGAATACATGTTTTTATAACTTTCTTTTGTGGTATTTTCTCATTGGTTTCTCATGCATTATGGGTTTTGACATTCACTTGCACCCATTGTGTATGTGTGTGTGACGGACATGTGTTCATTTACATACTTGCCATTGGGGTTGTATCATGTAATTGCATTTCACTATGTGGGTGGATGCAATCCTTGCCTGGGTGTTTGTGCTGGGTATGCTGCCCATTACTGCCATGATTGAGTATCGTCAGGACCTGGGGGCAGGGGACATGGTTGGGGGCCTGCTGGCAGGTGCCCACAGTGCTGGGGGGTGGGGGTGGTGGGGAACATGAGTTGGACATGGGTGGGGGCCTGCTGGAGGTGCCCCTGTGCTGGGGGGTGGGGGTGGTGGGAGACATGAGTGGGGGCCTGGTGGAGGTGCCCCTGCACTGCTGGGGGGTGGGGTGGTGGGAGACATGAGTGGGGGCCTGGTGGAGGGTGCCCATGCACTGCTGGGGGTGGGGTGGTGGGAGACATGAGTGGGGGCCTGGTGGAGGGTGCCCTGGTGCTGGGGGTGGGGGTGGTGGGAGACATGAGGTGGGGGCCTGGTGGAGGGTGCCCCTGGTGGCTGGGGGTGGGGGTGGTGGGAGACATGAGTGGGGGCCTGGTGGAGGGTGCCCCTGGTGGCTGGGGGGTGGGGGTGGTGGGAGACATGAGTGGGGGCCTGGTGGAGGGTGCCCTGGTGGCTGGGGGGTGGGGGTGGTGGGAGACATGAGTGGGGGCCTGGTGGAGGTGCCCCTGCACTGCTGGGGGTGGGGGTGGTGGGAGACATGAGTGGGGGCCTGGTGGAGGGTGCCCCTGCACTGCTGGGGGTGTGGGGTGGTGGGAGACATGAGTGGGGGCCTGGTGGAGGTGCCCTGCACTGCTGGGGGGTGGGGGTGGTGGGAGACATGAGTGGGGGCCTGGTGGAGGGTGCCCTGCACTGCTGGGGGGTGGGGGTGGTGGGAGACATGAGTGGGGGCCTGGTGGAGGCTGCCCCTGCACTGCTGGGGGTGGGGGTGGTGGGAGACATGAGTGGGGGCCTGGTGGAGGCTGCCCCTGGATGTGGGTGGGGGTGGGGGTGGTGGGAGACATGAGTGGGGGCCTGGTGGAGGGTGCCCCTGCACTGCTGGGGTGTGGGTGGTGGGAGACATGAGTGGGGGCCTGGTGGAGGGTGCCCCTGCATGCTGGGGTGGGGTGTGGGAGACATGAGTGGGGCCTGGTGGAGGGTGCCCCTGCACTGCTGGGGGGTGGGGGTGGTGGGAGACATGAGTGGGGGCCTGGTGGAGGGTGCCCCTGCACTGCTGGGGGTGGGGGTGGTGGGAGACATGAGTGGGGGCCTGGTGAGGGTGCCCCTTGCTGCTGGTGGTGGGTGGTGTGGAGACATGAGTGGGGGCCTGGTGGAGGGTGCCCCTGGTGCCTGGGTGGTGGGGGGTGGTGGGAGACGATGAGTGGGGCCTGGTGGAGGGTGCCCATGCACTGCTGGGGGGTGGGGTGCAGGGGACATGAGTGGGGGCTGGTGGAGGTGCCCCTGGTGGCTGGGGGGGTGGGGTGGGGAGACATGAGTGGGGGCCTGGTGGAGGGTGCCCCTGCACGCTGGGGTGGGGGTGGTGGAGACATGAGTGGGGGCCTGGTGGGGGTGCCCATGCACTGCTGGGGGTGGGGGTGGTGGAGACATGAGTGGGGGGCCTGGTGGAGGGTGCCCCTGGTGGCTGGGTGGTGGGGGTGGTGGGAGACATGAGTGGGGGCCTGGTGGGGGTGCCCCTGGTGGCTGGGGGGTGGGGGTGGTGGGAGACATGAGTGGGGCCTGGTGGGGGCTGCCCATGGTGGCTGGGGGGTGGGGGTGGTGGGAGACATGAGTGGGGGCTGGTGGAGGTGCCCTGCACTGATTGGGGGTGGGGTGGTGGGAGACATGAGTGGGGGCTGGTGGAGGGTGCCCTGCACTGTTGGGGGTGGGTGGTGGGAGACATGAGTGGGGGCCTGGTGGAGGGTGCCCCTGCACTGCTTTGGGGGTGGGGGTGGTGGGAGACATGAGTGGGGGCCTGGTGGAGGGTGCCCTGCACTGCTGGGGGGTGGGGGTGTGGGAGATGAGTGGGGGCTGGTGGAGGGTGCCCTGCACTGCTGGGGGGTGGGGTGGTGGGAGACATGAGTGGGGGCCTGGTGGAGGCTGCCCATGGTGGCTGGGGGGGTGGGGGTGGTGGGAGACATGAGTGGGGGCCTGGTGGAGGGTGCCCTGGTGGCTGGGGGTGGGGGGTGGGGAGACATGAGTGGGGCCTGGTGGAGGGTGCCCTGGTGGCTGGGTGGTGGGGTGGTGGGAGACATGAGTGGGGCCTGGTGGAGGGTGCCCCTGGTGCTGGGTGGTGGGGGTGGTGGGAGACATGAGTGGGGCCTGGTGGAGGGTGCCCCTGCACTGCTGGGGGTGGGGGTGGTGGGAGACATGCATTGTTGATCAGTAGTGCAGGGTGACATGTGGGTTGGCTGGGGGCATGCCATGTGGATGGGCTGCCTGCGGGACATGAGCAGGGTGCAGGGTAGTCCCCCGTGGTGTGGGCTGCCTGCAGGGCCGTGGAGGTTTGTGGAGCGTACACCTGGGAGGACCCACACGGCCAATTCACGTGTAGTACTCCCAGAACCCCTGAAATACACATACCCTGCTGAAATCGCGTGTGGAACTTCCCGCGGAATACACGTACCCTGCTCGCACTGGGCCAATCGCGTGTGGAACTTCCCGCGCACCCCTGAAATACACGTACCCTGCTGGAATCGCTTGTGGAACTTCCCGCGCACCCCTGGGATACACATACCCTGCTGAAATCGCGTGTGGAACTTCCCGCGCACCCCTGGAATACACGTACCCTGCTGAAATCGCGTGTGGAACTTCCCGCGCACCCCTGGGATACACATACCCTGCTGAAATTGCGTGTGGAACTTCCCGCGCACCCCTGGAATACACGTACCCTGCTTGCACGGGGCCAATCGTGTGAGAAACTTCACGCGAACCCCTGAAATACACGTAGCCGCTCCCCCAGGCCCGATCGCGTGAGAAACTTCACGCGAACCCCTGTAATACACGTAGCCCGCTCCCCCAAGCCCGGTCGCGTGAAGAACTTCACGCGAACCCTGAAATACACGTAGCCCGCTCCCCCAGGCCGATCGCGTGAAAGTTCACGCGAACCCTGTAATACACATAGCCCGCTCCCCCAGGCCGATCGCGTGAGAAAGTTCACACGAACCCCTGTAATACACGTAGCCCGCTCCCCCAGGCCGATCGCGTGAAAAACTTCACGCGAACCCCTGTAATACACGTAGCCTACTCCCCAGGCCGATCGCGTGAGAAAGTTCACGCGAACCCTGAAATACACGTAGCCGCTCCCCCAGGCCCGATCGCGTGAGAAACTTCACGCGAACCCCTGTAATACACGTAGCACGCTCCCCCAGGCCCGATCGCGTGAGAAACTTCACGCGAACCCCTGTAATACACGTAGCCCGCTCCCCCAGGCCCGATCGCGTGAGAAAGTTCACGCAAACCCCTGTAATACACGTAGCCCGCTCCCCCAGGACCGATCGCGTGAGAAACTTCACGCGAACCCCTGTAATACACGTAGCACGCTCCCCCAGGCCCGATCGCTTGAGAAAGTTCACGCGAACCCCTGTAATACAAGTAGCCCGCTCCCCCAGGCCCGATCGCGTAAAAAACTTCACGCGAACCCCTGTAATACATGTAGCACGCTCCCCCAGGCCTGATCGCACCCCTGAAATACACGTACCCTGCTGAAATCGCGTGTGGAACTTCCTGCGCACCCCTGAAATACACATACCTTGCTCGCACTGGGCCAATCGCGTGTGGAACTTCCCGCGCACCCCTGAAATACACGTTCCCCGCTTGGCGTTTGCTGTTTGCCAGCCCGGTGAACTGGTCCAGGGTTAGCGAAGCCCTTTGCGATGATTTAGCGATTTTGATGGCTTTTCCTTGCGCTAGGGCGTTCTTCGGGGCGTTACTGGCGCTGCTGCAGGGTCGCTGCGATTCTCTGCGCCACGGCTGGTTTGGGAGCCTAAAATCCATGAATACGCTGTGCGCAGAAATCGGTTTTAGCGCACGTGCCTGTCGCAGACAATCACACGCGGACACTCTGCGCCAGCCGCTTGCGACACTTTTCTGCGAAATTCTATGAATTACCCTGTGTATCTCTTCAAGGATGGGGCAGTTGATCCAACTACAGATCCAGAAACAACCAACCCCACATAATTGGTAGACAAACAACGTACACCCCTCACCAAACTACTGGGAAAAGAATGCAGCAAGGAGTCATTCAAAATACACATGCTACACTGCAGCCTGCTCAATGTGTATGTCTAGAAACGACCCTAAACCAAGTAGAGAAGGTATATTATGTTGGCCATAAACCAATCGCATCATGTGCAATCACAGAATCGCCTATAGAACCACAAGGCATCCATCTTCTGTAACATCTGCCATATTATGCTGATCTCTCTTTGCTCTTTGTCTCTTCTGTTAGATGCTTTGCTAAAACATATATTCTGAAAAGCTCATACGTGGTATGAGGCCACAGCCTGCATGTTGAAAGATCAGCTCAGACATGAATGCCAAACAGTACAGAAATACATTGTTTTCCTCCCTCATGAAATCCTTGAGAGCAAGCAGAAACAGCATTTTATCAGCGGCCCAGGTGCCGGCCTGACTCACTGAAGCTGTAGAAATAGGCAGTTAACACATGAATTATACTTTCCTAGTGGTCCTCCTTCACAGATCTTCCTCAGAACGGGCTGACCCCAAGTTCACAAATAGAAACTAGTAGATAAGGTGCTTTGGAATGTGTCTCTCCCGCGAAAACGATATCCTCACTGAACGAGTGCTTTATGTTCTTCATAACAAAGAACTATGTCTGCAACTGTTGCTGAATATAATAGATTAAGAAACTTGTCATAATGTGTCATATGTGTCATAATTGCCAATCACCGAACCTTAGCTGAAGAAGATACATTATGGGCGGTTCTGATGTGCGTTGAAGGCTAATATTTTGTATATATGTAACTGTTTGTATGATGTTCGCGCTCTTGCGTCTCACGAGGTCTGGTTGACACACGTTGCGAGACGTTAGACACAGTCGGCCGACTGAGCTTATTATTTGCAATAAACCCTAGTACTTGGAAATCGAACCTTGTGTCTGTCGTATCACTAGTATATGGTGATTGTGCCTTGGTTTCCATATTCGAAGGGTCTTCAGGGCCTAGCAAATGTACTATGAAAAAACACAAAACTGACATTTACAACCTTTTAAGTGATGGTGGACTTGATGATCTCTTCCTCACAGAAAAATGGCTATTAGATGCCTACAAAGTAATTGTGCATGAGGCCATACCAATACAATCGAACATAGACAGCAGAAGAGGAGGAGGAATCGCAGTGGCACATAACCCATTCAGCTCCAGATATTTACCTCCAACAGACAAAGAAGACTAGAAAGCACTCTTAGTCAACCTCCGACTAAGTGAAGAATTCAATGTACTCTTCCTTCTTATCTACAGACTGCCCACGACCCACATGCAATCCCAACATAGCTCCAAAATGCACTTATGACATAGTTAGCCTAGGCGTAAATCATGACAACATCATCATTCTGCAAGATTTTAACAACTGGTTTCAACAGTAAAGCAAAACCACAACTAACTCCCACGGGTCCCCCTGGAAACTCTCAATCTCAATTAAAAGGTGAATGGTTCTGGACACATCCTCTATGCAATTTTATTTAAAGAGTGGCTCCCAACTACTGCCCGCATAGCACAATCATTGTAGCGACTGTCATATGATTACATTCACTGCAAGAACCCCAATCCATACAATACCCACACACATAAAGCAACTGATGACAAACAAAATAAACTGAAAAAGGCGTGATCTAGAAACACTAAACCAATTAATAGAAACTACCAGATCCTATGCCCCACAACTAAATGAAATAACACCAGACACTGTTGAAAGAACATTCACACCTGGATCATAGACGCGCTAGACCAATTTGCACCCTTAAAAAATGTCACTCTCACACCAGAAAATGTAGTGGCCAGATGGTATACAGACGAAGTTGAAAAATTCAGGAAAGCAAAATGTAAACTAGAAAAGACATGGAGGAAAAACTACCACCAAATGGACAAAATTAACTTCCAATGACAAATTTGGCTACATAAATCGGAGGTCTTGAAAGCCAAGAAAGGACACTACACCGCAAGAATCCAATTAACAACAAACCCCTAAAAGGAAATGTGCAGAATTATCAAGGAAATAAAAAGAAAAAAACTTGTGCAGCAACAACAATGTACCCTCTGAAACTAAAGGTCCTGTACTTTCACTGTACTTTAGCTCTATATACAGAAATCTCAAAGTGCTAACTTATCCCTGACATTTTCTGCCAGCCCTGAAATTGTCGAGGACCCCTTATGAGAGGAGAGGAAGAAAAATACCATCAATACAAACTTGTTTGTTTCCATACAATCAAAGGGTATTTTGAGAACAAAAAAACACAATTAAAAAAAAAAAGATATGGTAAATATATGACAGTGAGATAAGCCTGCAACTCAACAGCAATAACGTATGCACACAGGCCAGTATGCAATATAATAATACCCCTACCAGTAATTACCTGCAAACTACGATTCATATGTGTGCATTTTAAAGGCATATCTTTTGGAAGTTAATAGCTGTCCTGCTTTAGCAGACAGACATCTTCCTTGCTTCATGCACACATGAGTGGTCTTGACCAAAATAGTGAGGGGGTGCTTACTCATGATGGACTGAGGAAACAACAGCAGAACTACATCTCAAATTTCCGGGCAACCAAAAGACAAGCTGTTTTCATATGTTGTGTTGTGTATGGGAAGTATTTTGATGGCTGTGAATAGATCATTTTGCATTGCGGTATATGATTTACTACAAAACAAAACTTTCACAGATATGTTTGATTACAAAAAGGCCAGCACATATGAATGTTGATCATAAAAAGAAGAAACAAACCAGTAGATTACTAGCTATTCTCCAGTATTTCTGCCAACTATGCTGGTGATCTGCCTGCCAATTAGTATACACATACAACTTTATTGCCACTTTACTTGACAATTTCCACCCCAAACTCCTCATCTCACACTGCCCCAGAGTTTGTTTCATATGTAAGACATGTTTAATATTGTATTTAGCGAGGCTTCAAGCATGGTGTGTTCGACCAACATCTCTACGAGCGTGTGAACACTGTAAAACAAACAATACCCTTATTTGCCCTTTACTACATATAGTCTGCCACAACCTAATGACCCCTTACTTCCTCAGAGACTGTTTGTGTTTTAAAAAAAATATGTTCTGACTCTGCTGTTCGCAGACCATGGGTGCAGTTCATGAATCCAACATGGCACCTGTTTCAACATTTTTGACGTAAAATAGTAATGCGATGGCACGCATGATGCACTGAGGGAACAATCAATGCCCTTTTTTTGGCCCATTGCTACTTAATTCTGCCACAACCTAAACACCCCTCACTTCCTGAGAGATTTTTTTATGTATACATATAACTTTAGTGTTGTTTTTTTTTTATATATATCGTTATATATATCGTATCACTGCGCTGTTTGCAGGCTTTGGGTGCAGTTTGTGAGACGTAAATGGCACCTGTTTCAAATGTATGTTCTTCACATTAGTCACTTTAACAATCAGCGCCTGTCATGGAAATTAAGCTGCTCTCTGATTGGTTCACAGGTGTCAGCAGACCCCGAATCAGAAAGTAAGTCCCTGGACTGGACAGAGAAATAACTATTTTGACTAACGTTTTGGCCGTTTAAAAAAATATTTGCTGGACACGTTAACATCAGATTTGCAAAGGAATGCTTTTGGGACCAAGCTGCCACTCCTTACAGTTTGATGAAAATCTGTCCACCATCCCAGGCATTTATTTCCCACTGAATGCAATCCGGATTTTGAAAAGATTGTGCCCAACCTAGTCATTGTTCCCCTATAAATGTATGCGTTTATTTATAGCATTGCTGTAGTACCAAAACTGAAGGGAATCACAGCACTTGTACAATATAAGCAGGTTAAAAAAATCGACAGTAGCAGCCAGATGGTACAGGCAGAGAAGGGGAAGATGGATGCAGGTAAAAGTGTATTTATTCATATTTATTGAAGAGCCAGGTTTTCACCAGTTTCTTGAAGATGATATAGAGCGTTTCGTCTCTGATGCAAGCAGGGATGCGTGTAGATGAAACCACAACAAACATTTAACAAGATTTAGAGTCGTTTAAGTGTTGTTTTCGGAACGTTTTCAGTAGATTCGTGGAATGGCACCAAAATTATAAGCCACACAAAAAGTGTTCTTCCCATGGGAAAGCAAACGTAAACATAACTAGAGTGGCTACCGGAGAGAGGGGTGGTGGGTAGAAAGAGAGAGAGAGAGAGCGAGAGAACATATCTCCACTTTTGGGTTGAATTACGAAAAATAGGTTAAACTAACACAGCCACAACATTTTTGCCATTTTGATCACAATATGTAATTCTGGGCGTGCAAACTCACCCACCTCCTACCCCACTGTTGCCTGCCCTGCTCTTCCATGAGTCTGTACCCAACTGCAACTCCTTACATTGTGGCTTTATCTGGCTCATTTGGTTTCATTTCAGTTCATATGTGTTTACCCTGGCTTACAATGGCAACGTATTCACGTTACTGTGTTTGGTTAATCGCACATGTTGACCACCTTCTCTCAGCCTGCTGATTTGCTGTGACTTTTTATTTTTTATTTCGTGGTTCTGCTATTTTCAATTGTCTCCTCCTTGGTGTGAGTTTTGCTGTTAGCCAGTTGGTCCATTTAGCCTGTTTCTGATGCATTCTGCGCACAATGATTCATTCCAGAGCCATGTTGTGGTTATCTTTCACCCCTTATCACACATCCGGGTGGATGCTCTTCTTGTATTGTACAAGCCCTCTGCGGTTCAGCAGATGCTTCAGGGGCAGGCTTGCATTCCATATCTCATTCTACTTGCAGCACCTGCTCTTCTGGAAACACACACAATTATATTTCCTTTTGGTCGAAATAGGCTTCATAAAAAATATATTGTTCTTAAGAAAATGATCTTCATGGTTAAGTAAACCACAGAATACAGGTTATATTCTAATAAAATGAAAGTGATATACTAACTGAAAATACATAAAGTTCTGAGAATTTTATTAAACCAGCTCGCAGAGGTCATCACACTCAATCACCAAGAGGCTTTTCCATCATGAAATATAAATGAAGAAATCCACAATTCACATGTTCACAGGCATTTTGTGTTAATGAAAAATAGAGCAGTTGATATTATTTGGCGAGAAGGAAGCTACTGCTCCTGAAATAACTCATCCTATCTGAATATGAATATATAGCTATTTAAAGGGCTGTGTTAAGACATTGTACTGTTTACACTTTTTTCATTGAAAAATGTGTGCCAGTATAATCCTTTACTATGAAGAAAATATAACATTTGAATATGATCAAATATTCACCATTGCAGTTAGGGGCATTCGTTTTAAATGAAATGCAGGAAAAAAAAATTAACGGCAGCCTTCTGAAGTTTTCATATTAGACTTGTTGTTCTCTAAAAAACACAACATGCAAGAGTGGCGTGGCTGAGCGGTGAACCGTGTGGATGTGGTGCCGTGAACTCCTATGGGCTGAGGCCGTTCAAGGCACCATAATAAGCTTTTTCCCCTTTCGGATGCCTTATTGGTGGGGGGGGGCAGGATTGGAGCCCTGAGACCAAGGTCAAAGCTGATACTTTTGGTGCCAGCGTGGCCTAGATGGCGGCCCCATGCTCTCTGCAGGGATAATTGATCTGCTGCAGACCCCCACTTGCGGCATGGTAAGGGGAGATTTCCTACCTGGCTGCTAGAGGCGAGCAAATGTAGCAAAGGTGAGCCTGGAGTGGGAGACTGGCGGCTGCTGTATGTGGCAGATGCCGCAGTGGAGAGGTGCTGCTTCGCCAGGAGTGCGCCGTCAGAGAGGCGGCAGGTGCCGAGGCCATGAGGTGAGGACGGGTTCCCTGGGGGATGCTGGCTCCAGTTGCCTGCCCACCTCCCTGGCTCCCAGCGCTGCTTGGAGGGAATCGCAGCCGTGGGCGTAGGACATGGGGGGCAAGGAGGGAACAAATCCATAGCCACAATTTTAGCTAGGGGGATATAATGGCATTCATCCCCCCCAGAATTTGGAATTTGTGTCTCTGCAGCATTACATCATTGTCAGCGTGCACAATTTAAAGTACAAGTAAACTTTTCATACTCTGAAGCAGCGGGTTAAACACAGACTTCTGCTGCTTGCACATGCGTCACGTGCCCCGCGCCTGCGCATTTGCACGTGCCCAGGCCGGGGAACAAACTGCACGTGCCCCTGCTGTGCATTGCACTGCTGCGCAGCCTCAGCCTTTGCTGTTTCTAGAACAAGAAGCCAGAGCAACGTGTGCTCCAGTGACTGACTGAGCAGGCTGGCATGGGGAGGATTTATAAGAGGGAATGTGGTATGTGCCAATGTGCGTCAGATATACAGTTTGTAAAAACGTGCAGGCCTGGTGCATTGCAAACTGATCAGGGAATCCTGGCCTCTTAATGTTCATGAATTGAAAAATGTAGTATTTGGGTCTCCAATGTGAATAGGTAGCATTTCCCTATTCTTTTTGTGGGACAAATAGAAATGGTCTTGGACTTCATTCTGCTTTTTTAGTCAATCCCGGGTGCTTGTGTGGTGTAATAGCAGGTCATTGTGTAAGCTGGCACAAGGGGGTCCTTTAGGGCACCTCAGGAGAAGTGTTTGTTTTCTGATGCTGACCCCTTCCCTTCCCTTTAGCCAGATGGTTTGATATGGGCCAGGGAGAGGGAGCGCACATGTTTTTTGTGAGACTCTGACGGAAAGACAGAGAAGCGGAGGACGGGCGAGAGAGAGGGAAGGTATTCCGGCCTCCTCTGTTGATGATGACATATGCAGGCCTTCTGGCCTGCAGTGTGTTGCAGCTCTTTTTCTTGTGGCGTGACCGAAAGAGAGAGTCGAGTGAGGCCAGGAGGGACCTTTATAGAGGACTGCTCCGGTTTAGAGTGGTTTGTTTTGCCTGATGCTCCTGTGCAGTTGAGGTGATTTCCATCTTAAGTTGTATCCTGTCCCTTCATCTTTCCATCTATATGTGAGGTAGGGGAAGTCACTTATCAAAGGGATTGGTTGGTAAACCGTCTAAACCGCCTTGTGCTGGCTCACCCGGAGGCATAGATTCCCACTTTGCTCTTTTGGAGAAAAAATTGTTTGAGGTTCCCTGGCTGCTGCAAGTGTTTGAAGAGACAACACGTTCCTCCGACAGCGTTCAGTCATGCATGCCTATCGTATTGCAGGAGTCATATTTAGTTTAGATAGGGAAATAAATGGGCTATAGTGCATTTCTGTAATTATACGTGTGGCTGGCGAGGCCATGGGTATTCCATTCTATTAAAGCTGGATACACAGGAGCAAGGGTTGTCCTCCTGTTTCGGCATTCCAGCTGGCTCATTTCGGGGCCTCCAGATCCCACCCAGTTGTCAATAAGCAGTGAAGGAAGCAGAGACAATAAGAGTTCAGCGGGAGCGTCTTTTTCTCACATTTTCTCCCCTCAGAATTAGCGCTACTGTGTTAAGTCACCCGTTTTTCATTATGTTTTGTTCTTGCATGAGCAGGGGTCTTGCACACTGTTGTGTGCTCAGTTCAAGGGTCTGCCCTGATTAGCTTAATATTCTCGTTTGCCTGGCGAGTAAAGTACAGTTCGGTAGCTGCCTCTGACAGACAAGGACACACCTCTGAGGCCTGGACACAAGGGACCGAGTCAAAAGAGAAAGCGCTAGTCCAGTGGTCACATACGTTGTCAACTTTGAGGAGTGTTATGGCGAATATTTTCCACCTGTTGTCTCGGCATATAGGACAGGATAACTTTTGGGGAGGGCAGAACTGTTCCTTTCTGGTTATATTGAAATGGGTGATCCTACAGGAAATGTGTTGTCTGGAGAGTGGATCCTTCCCCCTCGTATCTGTGAAGTGGTGTGTTAGTGTCTAATTGCAGGGGTGGTAGACTTCAGCTACCGGAGGCCGGACCAGTTTGGGTTTTCCACAAGCCGCTAAACTGTTTGTTTTACGCTGTTAGGCAGTGTACGAATTTTGATTAACCTAGAGAAACAGAGTTCTGTTTCAAAATCTAAAATGGCAGGGACTTGCTGTTGAAGAGGTTCCTGGTACAGCCTTCATGTGCCCTGTACATGCTGGAGGGGTGATGACGTTTATGTGACACCCTAAATGGGATAAGCACTGGACATTTGCCATATGGCGATGTAAAAGACGCTCGTAAGCTGTTCCCCAGAAAACTGTTTATGCATAATAATACCTGCTTAACTTTACCTCACTGTATCCTAACAAATGAAAAAGCGTCGCTTCAAGACAGGTGGCACTCCTGTAGCTGGAAAGTGTAAACTGGCTATTATATGACTTTATGACTTATTTATAATATGTGTTGATCAACTGTTGGTTATGGGTCTGTGATATATATATATATATATATATATATATATATATATATATATATATATATATATATATATATATATATTATATATATATATATATTATATATATATTATTACATGGCCATCTAGTCATGGTTAAGTTGCTGTTTCCATAGGAAGAACACTTTTTGGGCGGCTTATAACTTTGCTCTCCCTGGACGGATCCTCACCAAACTTTGCAAAAAAAGTAGTTGGGTCACTCTGAATCTTTTTGCAAAGTTTGGTGAAGATTCGTCAAGGGGGGGAAAAGTTATAGGGGGGGTCCAAAAACTTTTTTTTTCCCATAGACTGAATGGGAAAAAATTTTGCGCACGGCTACAGCCCGAACCGCTGGACGGATTTACACCAAATTTGCGGCAGGAGCGGCGGCCTGGTCCCAAAAGCGTGCTTTTGTAAATTTGGTGTAAATCCGTCCAGTAGTTTTTTTAAAAATGACCAAAATGTAAGGCAAAAAAATTAGTGATATCTGCGTTTGCTTCGCGGACGGACTTCCCTGTTCGCTCCGCGGACAGCACCCCGATTGGCCCATGGGCTTGCGTCATGTCCGCGGACATGCGACGTGTTCGCTGATTGGACGGCGAGGGGCGTGGAGCGCGTCAGATTTTCTGTGGCGCCCGCCATCTTGTATTCGCAGTCGACCGCGTACAGCGCAGTGAAACGTGGATAAAAAATTGTATGTAGTGCCGTGTGTTGGTGTGTAAGAGTGTTTGGGGAGGGTCGGGGAGTATGAGATAGGTTCAATGTTTTGTTTTTTTATTTGCTAGACCTTTTTGTTGCGTTTGATTTGTCCGCGGAGTACACGGCTGTTCTGACATTTTGTAAATAAACTAAATGGTGGGGTGTTTAGAGGACGGAGTGTGTGTCATTTTTGTTCGCAAGGAAGGTAAAAATGAGCTATGAACACTCGCGGTGTACTTAATTGTTTGTAAATACACAAACTGGGGGTGTCCTCAGGACGCTGTCCGTATTGTAAACTGTCTAGTTGAATGTGTTCTAAGAACACTCGCAGTGTCCCGAAATGGTTGCAATTACACAAAATGGGGGTGTTCTGAGAACGTTGTTTGTATTGTTCGTTGTCAGGGTGAAAGTGTTTTAAGAGCACTCCTTTTATTCGCTAATAGTACAATTTCCTAGGGGCGTCAACCGACTTTTTGTCCACTAAAGAAACGATAAATCCGGCTGGTGTGCCCTGACATTATGTGATAATCCTATGACGGGTCTATTGACCTGGCTGACTTGCTTTTGCGACACTAAATCATATCTCCCACCCCTAAGCGTGATATTATCAAAGCATTCATATTCCCCGCCTTTCTCCGTGACGTTACAGGGTGCGTAATGAAACGCGGCCAGTCGTCTCCAGTACTACGCGACTTTACACAGAACCCGGAAGACAACACAAATTATGTCACAACACAGCGCGCCACAATTCGGAATATGAAACTGTGATTTAAAAGCAAAGAGCAAGATTGTAAATGTTGTAAAGTACATTTATTTGACATCAAATGTTTAGAGAATATTCAGCAATTTGCATTTGTCTTTGTTGTCGATCCGCAAAAGTTCATGTTGAGACATGCAATGTTCCTTTGCAGTACAGAGAGTGTTAGATCAGCTTACAACTCAGTGCGCCACAATTCGGAATATGAAACTGTGGTTTAAAAGTAAACAGCAGGATTGTACATTTGGTAAAGTACATTTATTTCACATGAAATGTTTAGTGAATATTCAGCGATTTGCTATTGTGTCTGCTGTCGATCAGCAAAAGTTTATTTGGAGCCACGCGTTGTTCCTTTGCGGTAGATAGGCTGTTGGTTTATGATAAAAGCAGTAAATGGTCGCTCTGATAATCGGAAGGTTGCTCCAACAACGAGCCATTAGACCACCCTATTGGTTGGTATGTTGTTTGTAGCCGCTAGTACTGCGTAAGGGCATATTGGTCCTTGGCGATTGTCCCATAAAATGGTTAGGGTCATGAAGTTGCATATTTGGACCTGCACCTGGCAGTTGAAGACCCATCCGCTGGAGTCTGTAAATCGTGACATAGACAAAATGGGGCCACGTACCTGTTTTAAAAAACATAAATTAGTCTCACAGCCGATCTTCATTAAAAATCATCATTTTATTTATTAGGGCGTGAAACTATTTGCTATCGAAGATAGTGCAACAGAGTATGTTAATAAATAAAATAATAATTTTTCCCATTCATATAGCGCTAAGAACCGTGAGGTATGTAAGCGGTGCTTATTATTAACCACGGTGGTGTGGTGCTCATTTATCGACCACGGAAGGATGAAAGGCTGAGTTTTGGCCTTGCCGGGATTCAAAGTTGCGTTAGCAAGCTGTGCACGGATGTCAAAGCGAGCGCTGTACTCGCTGTGCCACTTGACAGGCTACAGTGAAGTGGCACAGCGAGTAGAGTGCTTGACCGCCTATAGACCGGTTAAATTATTCTATTAACCCACGCCAGTGTCGTTTGCCTTTTTCAGAGCCCTCTAAACGACAGGGGATCAATTTGGCGGTGATAGTGCGCGGTAGAAAACATTATGCCACTTTCAACGAACAAGTTCAACTTGAGCGGTCTTTAATGCTACGCTATTGTAATTATATTTGGTATAAAGTAATCTAAAGGGTTACTTACAGTACAATTGCAATTTCCATTGTCTACGAGTTTTGCTTTCCCAAAATATGACTCAGCGTGTGCCAACAATCTTTTGCATAGTGATATAATATATAAAAGTGGTTTCGTTTCAGAAATTTCATCTTTATCTTCTCTTACGTTTTAGCAACACTCCTTCAAGAGAAGTCTTTCATCACAATCTCTGTCTGTCAAGGTCAAAACACAATACAACCTTATAGTCTGCTTCGTGAGCCTCTCCGGGGTCCGAGAAAAAAATGGAAGCAGCTGACCTTCCCTGTGAACGAGCATAAATTCTTACTTTGCAACATTCTGTGTAAAGCCATCTGTAGAAGTTGGTTTTTGCACGCCATGTTTGTATATTGTTTGCGTGATATTAAAAAAAGTTTGTTTAAAGGACGTTATGGTTCTAAGTACAGCCGAAAGACCCCTGAAAATTGCAAGGTTATGGTAAGCTTTAAAAATAACTCGCGCCATCTACCGTGCACTTCTAAGACTAACACCCAGGACATCAAAGATGACATTGCAAATGTCATTGATGAAATCACTGATGACATCACATGTGTATTGTACTTTTCATGGGAATTTGTGTACTAGGGATTTTTATTTATATGTTCCGAAAAAAGTGTCAAGGATATTGCAATAAAATATACCGTTATTAGTGCTTTGAACGATGCATTGATATAAATAGCATTGTATTATGGATTCTATCTAGTATACTGAGCTACTAATGTAGAAAGATAGCATTGTGTGCAGAGTAAAAGATAAAAGTATAATATTTGTAAATGTTAATATGTTGAATAATGAAATGATAATTGTCCTGAAATGTTCGAAAAATTCACAAAATTGGGGTGTTTCTGAGGACGTTATTCGTATTGTGTGATTGCTTAGCTGTATGCAATGAGGGAATTGGCACAGAGAGTAAAGTGGACGCAGTCCACGACACCGCGGCTGTTCGTGGACAGGGCGTGGTACATCGGGTTTTTCCAGGAAATCCAACATGGAAAGAAGACTGTACAGATCAGCCAATCAGATGTCAAGGTTGTGGATTTGTGTTGAAAGAGACTGTGTGTGGTGAAGGATGGCAGAAGTGGAGAAAGTCAGGATGTTGGTGCTCGGAGATATGTTTGTGCATGGTTTTACAGCAGTACGCTGAATGCAGGCATGTTGCAAAGAACTTTGATGTGAAAGGAGTGGAGGTGGTGTGGAGCACTGTGCCTGATTGCAATGTACAGGGAATTGTACAAGTTTTGTGCGGATATGGCCACGATGAACAGTCCGCATGTGGTAGTTTTGCATTATGGTGCCTTTCCATTTGGGCAAGGTCAGTGCCCCTACTTTGTTGGCTGATTTGGAACGCTTGGTTCAAGCCGTAATGAAGATCCTTCCAAATGCGAAAGTAATTTTTTCTGGATTACTACCTATGGCAATATGGGACAATAGTTCCGTTTTTTGTCCTCAGCAAAACATTGCTAGGTGTGTCAAAAACTTAGTTAAAAGGACGTTATGGTTCCAAGTAAAACTGAAAAACCCCTGAAATTCGCCAGTTATGGTAAGCTAAGCAACCATAACTCGCACCACCACCGTGCACTGCTAAGCCTAACACCCAGGACATCATAGATGACATCACAAATGTCATTGATGACATCACTGATGACATCACTTGTCTGACTCCCCCTTTTTTCCTTTCCTGACATATCTAGGGCACATGATTTTCTTCAGTAACAGTCAGGAACTAAAAATGATAAATTACGATATTTGTAGACTATCCTTCAAGTATGTTCTTAGAATAATTCCCTTATGGTCAGTCATATCATATGAAACATATACATAGGGGAAGACACAACCTTGAAAGACAGCAATCCTTTTTGTGCATTAAAATTATCAGTAGATTTATCAGCACTTTCTGATACTTTTGATGTTTTTTTATCTAGTACTTTCCCTGTATATGCTCATATTTTTATATTTTGTTGTACTCACACTATTTTCCTTAGGGTCCAGACACATCATGTGATATATATATATAGATAGGGTAAGTAACAGCTTTGAAACAGAGCAATCATTTCTCTGCATAAAGGTAATCAGTTAGGTTATGAACACTTTCTGCTACTTATTGCTGTTTCTTTTTCTTACTTCAATTCCCTTGTATATATTCATATTTGTATGTGGTGTTTCTCTTCGTGATTTGTCTATAATATGCAATTATTAGTAGTGGATTTATTACTACTTTATCACAAGTTTCACTGTACGGCAAAACTCTAATATGAAAACAGTTATCATTTCACTATTCAACATGGCAAGCTTATGAATATTGCACCTCCATCATGTATGCAGCACAGCATGCCTATGTTTCTACATGAGTACCTTAGTATACTGGATTGAAGTTAATAATAGGATGCTATTTGTATCAATGCATAGCTTAATACACTGATTAGCACTTGATATTTATTCCAATAATCTTTCACACTTTTATTATTAACATTACACTAAGAATCCCTTGTACAGACTTTTCATGAAAGGTAAATGCACATGTTTTGTCATCAGTGATGTCATCAATGACATTTGTGATGTCATCTTTGATGTCCTGGGTGTTAGGCTCAGCAGTGCACGGTGGTAGCGCGAGTTATGGTTGCTTAGCTTACCATAACTGGAGAATTTCAGGGGTTTTTCGGTTTTACTTGCAACCATAACGTCGCTTTAACAAAGTTTTTTCACTGAATTTCATAGGTTTTTAGTTGCGCAACTTAACCATAACGTCCAGTTAACAAAGTATTTTTACTGAATTTCATAGGTATTTAGTAGCGCAACTTAACCATAACATCCCGGTAACAAAGTTTTTTTACTGAATTTCATTAGTAGCGCAAGTTAACTATAAACTCCCTTTAACAAACTTTTTTCATTAGCACGCAGACAATATACAAAGATGGAGTGTAAAAAGCAATTTCTCAGGGATGGCTTTACACAGAATGTTGCAAAGTAAGAATTTATGCTCGTTCACAGTGAAGGTCAGCTGCTTCCATTTTTTGCTCGCAGGCTGGAGTGGCCCACGACTCGCACTATAAGGTTCTATTGTTTTTTGACCTTGACAGACAGGGATCGTGCCAAAAGACTTCTTTTGAAAGAGGGGTGCAAAAACGTAAGAGACGATAAGGATGACATTTCTGAAACAAAACCGCTTTTATATATTATATCATTATGAGAAAGATTGTTGGCACAGACGGAGTCGTATTTAGGGACTGCATTACGCGTAAACAATGGAAAATGCCAATATAATGTAAGTAACCCTTTAGATTATTTTATACCAGAATATAATAACAATATCGTGGCGTTAAAGCCCGGTTAAGTTGTAGTTGTACATTCAATGTGGCATATTGTTTTGTACCGCACACTATCACCGCCGAAGTGGTCCCCCGGCGCTCAGACGGCTCTGAAAAAGGCAGAGGAGAGAGGGTGGTTTTAGTGGGATAAGTTAACATACTCCGTTGCACTATCCTCGCTAGCAAATAGTTTCACGCCCTAATAAATAAAAATTAATATTTTTAATGAAGATCGGCTCGTGAGACTAATTTTGTTTTTAAAACAGGTACATCCTGCCCTACTGTCAAATGCCACGATTTTCAGACCCCCGGCCGACGGATTTTTTAACTGCCAGGTGCAGCTACTTCTAAACAACTTCATGACCCTCACATTATATGGGACAATCGCCAAGGACCAATAATGCCCTTATGCGGTACTAGCGGCTAGAAGCAACATACCAACCATTATGGAGGTCTTAATGTTCGTTGTTGGAACAGGCTTTCCGATTATCAGTGCGACCATAGTGCTTCTTTTATCATAAACCAACACCCTGTGGTATCGCAGGAAAACAGCAATGATTCAAGATGAACTTTTGCGGATCGACTGCAAAGACAAATGCAAATCGCTGAATAATTCTCTAAAAATTTGATGTCAATAAAAATGCTTTACGAAATGTACAATCTTGCTGTTTGCTTTAAAATCACAGTTCCTATTCCGAATTGTGGCGTGCTGTGTTGTGAGATGATCTTTGTTGTTTTGCGGTTCTGTGTAAAGTCGCGTAAGGACTGTAGATGACTGGGCCTTACGGCGGTTACTAGCGGCTAGAAGCTAACATACCATCCATTATGGTGTCAATTGCCTCGTTGTTGGAACAGCTTCCGATTATCAGTGCAACCATAGTTCTTCTTTGATCATAAACCAACACCCTGTTGTACTCAAAGGAACAGCGCGTGACTCATAGTGAACTTTTGAGGATAGACAGCAAAGACAAATGCAAATCGCTGAATATTCTCTAAACATTTGGGGGCCAATTCATAGAATTGGGCCCACAAGTGGCGCACGCGGCTGGCGCACAGTGTGCGCGTGCGGTATCTGCGCCAGCGCGCGTGCGCTGAAACCATTTCCGCGCACAGCGTATTCATGGATTCCAACATCCACAACCAGCCGTGGAGCAGAGTGGCGCAGCGACCTGCAGCAGCGTCAGTTACGCCCCAAGAACGCCCCTTGCGCAGGGAAAAGCCATCAAAATCCCCAATCCAGCGCAAAGGGCAGCAGCAAACGCAGAGCGGGGAGCGTGTATTTCAGGGGTGTGCGGGTGTTCCACACGCGATAGGCCTGGGTACGTGTATTCAGGGGTGCGCGAGAAAGTCTACACGCGATTGGCTGGGTACGTGGATTTCAGGGGTGCGCGAGAAATTCTACACGCGATTGGCCTGGGTACGTGTATTTCAGGGGTGCGCGAGAAAATCTACACGCGATTGGGCTGGGTACGTGGATTTCAGGGGTGCGCGAGAAATTCTACACGCGATTGGCCTGGGTACGTGGATTTCAGGGGTGCGCGAGAAATCTCTACACGCGATTGGCCTGGGTACGTGGATTTCAGGGGTGCGCGAGAAATTCTACACGCGATTGGCCTGGGTACGTGGATTTCAGGGGTGCGCGAGAAATTCTACACGCGATTGGCCTGGGTACGTGGATTTCAGGGGTGCGCGAGAAATTCTACACGCGATTGGCCTGGGTACGTGGATTTCAGGGGTGCGCGAGAAAGTCTCACGCGATTGGCCTGGGTACGTGGATTTCAGGGTGCGCGAGAAGTCTACACGCGATTGGCCTGGGTACGTGTATTTCAGGGGTGCGCGGAGAAATTCTACACGCGATTGGCTGGGTACGTGTATTTCAGGGGTGCGCGAGAAATTCTACACGCGATTGGCCTGGGTACGTGGATTTCAGGGGTGCGCGAGAAATTCTACACGCGATTGGCCTGGGTACGTGGATTTCAGGGGTGCGCGAGAAAGTTCTACACGCGATTGGCCTGGGTACGTGGATTTCAGGGGTGCGCCGAGAAAGTCTACACGCGATTGGCCTGGGTACGTGGATTTCAGGGGTGCGCGAGAAATTCTACACGCGATTGGCCTGGGTACGTGGATTTCAGGGGTGCGCGAGAAATTCTACACGCGATTGGCCTGGGTACGTGGATTTCAGGGGTGCGCGAGAAATTCTACACGCGATTGGCCTGGGTACGTGGATTTCAGGGTGTGCGCGAGAAATCTACACGCGATTGGCCTGGGTACGTGTATTTCAGGGGTGCGCGAGAAATTCTACACGCGATTGGCCTGGGTACGTGGATTTCAGGGGTGCGCGAGAAATTCTACACGCGATTGGCCTGGGTACGTGGATTTCAGGGGTGGCGCGAGAAATTCTACACGCGATTGGCCTGGGTACGTGGATTTCAGGGTGTGCGCGAGAAATTCTACACGGATTGGCCTGGTACGTGGATTTCAGGGGTGCGGAGAAATTCTACACGCGATTGGCCTGGGTACGTGGATTTCAGGGTGCGCGAGAAGTTCTACACGCGATTGGCCTGGGTACGTGGATTTCAGGGTGCGCGAGAAATTCTACACGCGATTGGCCTGGGTACGT
>CM030321.1:839148220-839242883 GCA_002915635.3 Ambystoma mexicanum | reverse complement strand
ACCTGGGAGAAGTGGTCAGCAGCAATGGATTCAATTCACTACAGTGGCTCTTTGTGATGTTGGCACCTTTTTCTCAGTGCCAAGAAGAAATAAATATTGCTGGTTGGATTGTCTTTAATTACTCAGTCCTAAATCTGGTGAGGGACTTTTGGTAAATATTTCTTGTTGAAGGAGATCTACATAGATGCCAGCAAAGTTTCAGCCACATTAGCTCTTCAGAAGATAATGCACTCAATAATGGTACAGGTACCTTGGGTATTGGTGTTCTGCGGCCTGGGAAAGGCACAGATCTCGGGGTTGGCCAAAATGAAGAAAGCCTTGACTCTCTTTGGTTCCACTAACCTAAGGAAGGCAGTCATCCTTGGCGGGTCTTCCCTATTGATTTGAAGACAGGAACAGCACAGCTGAAGGGTTTCACCAGTACTTCTGCAGTCCTGGAAGGTGCTGCTGGTGTCTCTGTTCATCTTCCGCTTTGGATCTCTTGTTCCAGTGGTCAACTCTGTCTGCTGTCCAAAATCTTCACCTTATATCCTGGAACCATCCACTCACTTCCATGGATCTGTCACTCACCTGGGGGCAGGCTGTACTCCAGGACAGCCAGCTGCCCAGTTAGAACCGATTGCAGTCAAGCACACTTACAGACAAAGGCCAGTGAAGCTTCAGGCTCCTTCCTCACTTCCTGCCTTCCCAGACACACTGGAGCCTGGGTGGGATTCAAAGCTGCAGCTTGTCAAAGGCAAAACTCATAAAAGACTCAAAGCAACTCTAAAAGATAGAGGGAAAGTTCAGGAGGAGCTGCAAATGAAATATTGTGAAAAAGTAGGACACAGTCCATTTTGGAAAATGGTCTCCCATGGCTGCTGTACTGCAGCTGAGAAATCAGCCTGCTAGTAAACTGCATGAACGGTAGTAAAAGGAAACCACTACCATCAGCCATTTAAGTTAGTTAGTGTGACATAAAGTTACATGAGAAGTGGGAGACGGAGTTACAATGTAATCCACCAGCACCCCACATATGGTGGCTGTGGACCCACAAAGAGAAGGGTAAGATAAGAATAATCTTACTACTCTTGGAAACTGTAGTTCTCACAAGAGAATGTATTTAAACATTCAAAATAACTCCAAATCACTCCTCAGTGACACTGCACAGAGGGTGATGGGTGTATCTAAGTAAACAAGCAGATGTCTGTAGTCACCTGTTGCAGTTACCAAACTCCATAAAACAGTATAGAATACAAATCCTGGTCAGAGAACAAGAATGAGTGAGTGGCTAAAGGTCCACTTACTCAGGGGTTTAAAATGACAAAAGGCAACAGTCAAGCAGGGGTGTCAGAGGTTAAAGGGAATTAGCACAGAAACTGAACATTCTCCCTAACACCTGACTATGGTAAAAGTGAATTCCAACCAACAAGGAAGGACAATGCCCAATAAAGTGTATGTCACAAAGGGTATGTACCAAAAAAGAAAATAATTGGCATTGCCACCAGCTTGTTCAATAACGATCCCAAATGCAATTGGGATTTCACGCAAAGAAAAATAGAAGTTGGACAAAATTAGTACTCTACCTAAGGTGGTTTAGCAAACACTGTAAACATATTAAGCAATGTCGGACATATTCCCTTCACTTGTAACCTTAGGGACTGACCAATGCAATCCAAACCAAATGAAAGCCATGTGATTTCTTCAACAACCAACAAACATGCAGACAGGGCATTTATGTTGGGCAACTTCAATGACACCATCGGAGGAAAGTTCCAAAATGAAACATGTTCCTAACAGTGCTGCACAATATTTATCTTGAGGATTTAGGTGAACATAAAGGAAACCCTCCCAAAGTACCTACAACCACTGACTTTTAATGTGAAAGGTTGTACTCATCCGTCCGGTATTAGGGGTAGCTAAAATGTGTAGCAAATACTGATGATGCAAAAGCACAGGACCATGAAACAGGCCCACATGTAGTTATGACAGACCCAGGCCTCTTTTTATGCAGTAGCTGTAGATATGAATGGCGACACAGAGGCAAAATACGATCCATTTCTAGATCAATCATGCAGATATCAGAATGGGCCTCATTACGAGTTGGAGGTAGCCATGGTGCTATTAGCGCCACGGCTGCCTCCAAAACCCTTCCGACTCCGGCCTGGTGAATGAAGTAATTACCGGTCCATTCCGAGGTTGGAGGGACCGGTAATTCCCCATTCACCAGGACCATTGCCCATTCCCATTTGAGCCCCCATAGGGCTCAATGGGAATGGGGAAAGGTGGCAATAACGGTAATGCAAATTGCGGTACCGTTATTGACCCCGGTGTCTCTTTGCGTGTCCCGTCCTTAACGCCTGCGAAAACCAGGCATTGAGGAAGGACCCGCAAAGGGAACTCATAGTAGGGCGGTAAGGGATAACCGGCACCAGTGCCCTTCCCGGGTGCCGGTAATCCCTTACCGCACACCTCGTAATGAGGCCCAATGTGTTAAATTGATAAGATTAAGCTGGCATACAAAAGCATCAGACTGACACCTGAGAAATGACCAATACGGTTAATCGGTTAACTGTGCAGGGCATCCCAGTAAATGTTGTTTTCAAGCCCCATATGTTGCACAAGGAAGTGTGGGCATTACTGCTTTAAACAGTTAAGAAATGGGCAAGTCATACAGGCAACACAGACGGCAGGGGTGCATGGGAAAGCTATGTGTGTGTTTTGTTATATGTTTGCAATGGCACAAGTGAATTAAGTAACATTGCAACAGAGTGGGGAGGATTGGCCTTAAAATTACTATAGGTGTTGTACTCTCTTCTGGTCTTAGCAAATTGATCACTCGATCCATACATCAGTGGCCAGATTACAGAAACTTTGCATTGGTGCAAGTGCAAACTTTGCACAGTATTAGCACTAGGGAAATTTTAAAAATAAGGCTAACTTTGCCCTAGTGCTAATACTGATGTGTTTCACAACTTTTTTGCACCAGGACAAAGTTTGCCCTAGTTCTAATACCAAATGGTATTAGAACTAGGTAAACTGTGCCATGATGCAACAATGCATCAACAATGTATCTATTTTGCCCTAGTGTAATTTTAGCCCTGGTGCTTTTAATATGCCAAACTGCACTTGCCAAGCTGCAATGGTTTTTTAATGTGTCCCAGTATTTTTAAAAATAAGGGCAAACACTGCCCTACTGCTAATACCATGCAAAATGTACACTTGCACCGGTGCAAAGTCTCTAATCTGGCCCGGGTGTTCAACCTTTTGAACCTTTTCTATACAGGTTTAAATCCTGGCAGTGCCACCTCACATGACTATCCTTAAAGTTCTTTTAAAATGTGGCGATTACATCTATTTTTTCTTTTACAAAAACATCCATGTAATCCCTATACATTCATTAGTTCCTTTAAAAAGAAAATAGACAACCCATTTCAGCCTTTAAAATGTATCAATACAATGGGCCTCATTATGACCCTGGCCGCCGTGGTATGAACGGTGTTGGTAAGGTACCGGCACCTTTCATACTGGGCTGCCACATTACGAGTTTCCTTGCGGGTGGAGGTATGCACGTCTGGTCTGCCCAGACGTGCATACCGGCACCTGCAAGCAGACCAGGATGCTAACAATGGACCCGCCATTAACCGGTCCGTTGTTAGCATCCTCCTCATTCTCATTGAGCCCCAAGGGGATCAAATGGGAATGGGGACGTACTGGGTCCGGGTCCCGAAAATGGGAATTACCGGGCCGCAAAAGTCAGAATGGCCTGGTAATTTCCTTTTTCGGGACTCGGACCCAAAACTGAGTTTTGAGGTAGCCATGTTGATAATGACGACATAGCTTCCTCCAAACTCGTAATGAGGCCCAATTTCTTTAAAACTTGATTTCCCCTATCCACCATTGTGTGCTAATGGCAGGCCAGTATTGGCAATTAGTACCCAGCGAGAGACAATCAGAATGCAACAAGCATTCTGATTGGCTCTCGCCGGGTCATTACCCGCCAGAATCCTTTGTTTCTCAGCCGGGATTCCAGCCGCCTTGTCCTCGGCGGGGGTGTGGCAGCCCCTCAGCCAATGAGGAGGCTTGAAGCGTGGCCACCCTGCTCCGAGCCTCCCACGACTGAGAAGCTGCCTTCGCCCCCCGCCGGGGACTCGGGTAAGCTTTTTCTTTTTCCTTCCCTCCCTCCCTCCTCCATACCCCACTTACCTTTTTGCTCCTGTGTCCCCGCTGGCAACGATAGTAGGCTCCAGCAGTGTGGAGACTTGGAGCGGGCCATCCCTGCTCTGGGCCTCCACACGGCTGGAGGCTTCCATCGTCCCCAGCGGGGACGCAGGTACGTTTTTTTTTTCTTTTTCTTCCTCTCCCTCCATTCTACCCTCCCAACCCCACTTACCTTCTGCTTTTTTTTTCCTTTTTTTTTCCGCTCCCGATGGCCGCCATGGAAAGGGAAAACGGACTCTATTTTCCCTTTCCTGGCGGCAATTTTTTTCATTTTTTTTTTCAGTTTCGAAACGCGGCGAAACAGAAAAGAAAATGCCATTAGCACCCCGATCCAACAGGCCCGGGGTGCTAATGGCAATAAGACCCTCGGCGGCAGTCCAATACCGCCGCAGGTAATGCCTGGGGACTACGCTTGGGCCGCCCCGGGTCTTATTGCCACATTACATCTATTATAACATTCAGACATAGAATGACTCCAACCATGAAGGAAGTGCTCTTGAAAAAAAACGTATATATCCACTTCTGGGCACTTCTGAGGTGTCTGCACACTAAGAAAGTCCTGTGTCATTTCCACAACTTCAAACTTCCAAAAGGCTCTTTAGCACTTAACAGTAACTCTTGTAAAGAAACCTGACTACCTTTAGCAAAATATCAAGTCGATGTTTGCTTTTCTTGTACACTATTTCCGAGAGATCTATCGCAGACCACACCGTGAATTCACCTGGAATTTGATTAAGTGTCACCATCGAATAGTAGCCATTGTCTATGCCTATGCCTAAGAAAGAAAAAGGTGCTGCTCTCATCCGCACCCTCCTTTTGGCGACTTCCTATTGTCCCTCCTATTGGGTTGAGATGAAACACCAGAAACTAAAGGAACTGAAAAGTATTCTGTGAGTAGTGCAGATCACATGACATCAAATACAATGTATGTGAAGAACTCTAGCATTCATCTAGTCTTTATTGAAACTTTCAGAAATAGAAACTGTAATAATATCCTACATTTTTTTTGCCTGTAAACGGGAAAAAGTGAGAACTTGTTTATGTGTAGGATAATGAAACTTGTTCGGATGGTTCCGAATTTTCATTATTCGTACTTCACGGAAGTGACCACATTTCGCCCGCCAGGACTGGCATCTTTACACAGTCTCCCATCGAAGTTAGGTTCAAATCTCTGTGCATACATAATGTCACAGATCTGCACACATGTAAAGCAGAAGGCACTGATCAAACCTGGCTTGATCTCTTGGTTAACATGGTTTGGATTTCTTATTGATCCCCGTTACAAGAACACAAAGTAAATCATTAGATCATTTGCAGCACAGGCCACTTGGCCACGAGTGACTGCTCCCCACATTGCTTAATGAGAGTATGCTCATGTTCTTGAGAAAGTTGTTCGAGATCTTTTACTGAGTTATTAAACTTGGACTTGTCTACTATCTGGTTGTTGTGACTTGATCACGGGAGGACTGGCCTATAGGGACATTTCTCATGGGAGGACTGGCCTACAGGGAACTCTGGAGATTTCCTTGTAGGCCTCTGCACTCTGGTCCCCTTTTGTGTGGTTACCTATTTTCTTTCCAAATGTTCTCATAGGAAAGGCATGGTCTTGCTGAAATGTGTACTATGATGCCACTTTGTACTTTACTGAGATGTAGTCATGAGCACATGGATGTTCATTGGAAACACATTTGTGCTAAAAGTAAATCATTGTATGCCCATGTGTGTTTTTTGTGGGTTGCTTATGTCTTCCCACTGGTTTCGTCAGTTACCCTGTTAGGATTACTGTTTGGCAGGTGTGTGACTTTGAACATTAAATTCTGTGCTGTGAACTTAGTGTGTGTTAGCGAGAGCGTTGGCTGAAAAGAGGTGTTTTTTTAGCATGCACCTAGGTGAGTGATGGTTCCTCAAAGTAACCACAACTACTTTTTCATTTTCAAGACAAGTGCAGGGTTTACCTTCAAAAGTGATTGCGTGTCACAGTTCATAAAAAAATCTAAATGTAATCAGTTTCAAAGAATAATGACGATGTTGCTTCATAGATGAATGTTACAAACAGAGACGCATCAATAAACTCAAATGTCACCCTGCATGGTTAGGACTATCGTGTTGTGCTTACTAAGCCTGGATCAACTTCCCTAAAACGGCATTGCAAACAAAGATGAACACATGTTGGGTTGCAAAGCTGCCAATCTGCTACTTGTTTCCTCCTCCAGGGCCATCCACAAACAAAGAACTTTGGGAATATAAAGAATGTTTAACATGACAAACTGCCCTGCAGATAGAATCCCTGAGGTGTACTCCCTGGTGACCTCAAACTCCTCTGGAGAATCTCTGCAAAGTCTCTAAATGATTAGCAGGAGCAAAGAAAATATAACAATTAATGATTTTAAGAGTCACCAAAAACTGGGCACAACACAATTGTTTACCCATCTTTTCCATACCTTTTGGATGCTTGATATTTAGACTGAGGTTGTTTGAGGATTTGTGCTACTATAGGACTGCAAATATGCTGGTTCAACAGTTTATTAAACAAAACACAAAAAACAAGGCAACGTGCTTAGTTTGTTAAACAAATAATTAATTCAGGAATTTAAAGTCTTGAAAGAAGTACCTGGGCTCAGTGAATTAATAGTGTTTCTACTGCTTGGCTGATGACAAGACTGATTACACAATATAAAATAAACAGTTATATATAACAGGGCACATCGAAATAGACAATTCAGTGCAATTCAAAACAGATTCTTTAACAACACTTGGGTGCAGGAGAGGTACCATAACCCTGATACTGATTTGGAAAACAAACAAAACTGCAAAGTGGTGTCCTAAAATGGGATACACAGGGACGCCATTTAGGAGTCGCCAGGGGTCGTAACTGCGACCCCTGAGGTCCTCCTTGCTACCCCTAAAAAAAGAAAAAATGCAACCTCCTGGGCTGTGGCCAGTGCCAAGTGGCTCTTTGGTTCTGGAGTGTCTGATTACGGGAGTGAGGGGTCATTAAGACCCCCCTCATACATTCAGCGCGATATAAACCAATTGCTCGTATAATAATGGGGAACACCTCCATTGCTCGCATGCACACTAACAGTGGCAGATGCGGGGTTGTGCGGGACACTTGGCTTCCATTTTGTGTACCCTCGACACCATCTTTGGACTAGGCCTCACTGCGATAATAGGAAAAGGATTCTCTCCCCTCTGCAGCGCCGCACACACCACGTTCATGGCCCCCACCTTTTCTCACTCTGACTGAAAGCTCTGCAGCTCCATTTCTCACGGATGAGCCATAGATAATCTAAACAAATACATCAATGTAACATTTCACTCTTCCTCTGAGGACACTGTCCTCTGTGTGAACCGGCCAGAATGGAACATGACTTTTAGCCCATCCGTCTCCACAAACCTGCCTGTGACCTCGTACCCTTGCTGTTAGAAAATTACTGCCACTATAACCCAGGGCCCTTGCAAGGTATTCTCTTGATGTACCAGACGTGCGATCCTGCTGTGAAGCCCACCCCCAGTGTGCCCCCAACTAACATCAGACCTCTGTCACAGCACATTGCACCCTAGAACTAACAAATGTCAGAATGCCTTGTAGCCTCTTTTGATACGCCTAGACCCACCCCACCATCGATGTTATCTCACTGACCAAGACCGTAGCCCAGGACTTCATATAAGTCCCAATGAGTGATGCTGTGATTTTATGTATGTGATTTATAGGTTTATGATAATGTACTCAAAGGATTTCTAGTGACCATTATTTAGTGCATTTCTAATGGTAGTATCTCATGTTAGCTTAGTTAGGGCCCGCCCTAATCTCACTGCTGCCTGACCCTCACCCCACCTGGACACAGACAGATGAACCTCGTGATGCTCACCCTCCCGCCAAACAAGCAGCCAGCCCGAGAGGAGCAGCACCTAAAGGAACCTATACATAGTAGTCTCGTGTCCAATCATAATGAACATTTGTAACATTCGTATCTGACATCACTGATGACACTTTTTGCCCATATAATCAATTGTTAGTGTATTGTTTGTCAGAGCGCTCTCAGGAAGCAGAGTTCTCTGGATGCCAATTTTACATAAACAAAACTTAACTCTCGCAGCCTGTTCTCTTAGTCTCATTCACCATTGGGGTGTGTCATATTCATTTTGTTTTTGCAAGTATAAGACGGGGGGTGAGCTTTTACATTTGGTGACCCCCGCACCGTGATTGGGACAGGTGCCCGAGGTCCCGTACAGTGCAGTGAGATCCGGGACACCCCCAGCAAAACCATCGCCTCCGCGGTTGACCAGTTAGCACGCACAAACAAAAGGTTCCAAGGGTTCCCGTCACCTTTGCAAATACCAAACTAAAACTGCTCACCAAGGCGGGTCACGGCTTGGTTGGGGTGCGGACCAGATTGTGGATAGACCATGAACGGTGGCTCTTGGACCCCCTACTGAACACGTGAGTACTGGTTGCGAGACTTGCAGGAAAAATAAAAGAAAAAATAGAAAAACAGATATAAAAAATAAGAGGGATAAAATACCGGGAAAAATAAAATAGAAACTGAGGGTGAGCTTCAGGGTCCATGTGAATGTAACTGAAGCTTTTTCTTACCTATCCTTTATATGGCCATTAGGTTGTTGTGAAAATAGATATAAAAAGGAATACGGGATCCTAGCTCCGAAGGGGGGTAGAAGGCGGCACCGCATAGCATTGTCTCGACCAGTGCAGGGAACAAGTGGAGATAAAGAGAAAAATAAAAGTAGGAGTCTCATATATTTAGTAGACTCGGAGTAGTAATTTAGAATATTCTTTTTCCGTGTGAGCAGAATTCTTTGGAGAGGTAGCATAAGGGGGCTTAGAGGTGGGGAGTGAATGAGAGAATACGAACTAGGGATGATAAACTAAAGCAAATGAAAGGGGGAGCAAATTGAAAGATAATATATGTTACGTGTTCAATGTGTCAAAGTCTTACATGTTGGTTTGTCAGTAAGTGCAGTATCTGTGTAGTCACAAAAACAAGGTCTGATGAGGAATATTGCTAAATAATTTGTGATTCATGTTGAAAAATAATTTGTGATTCCTGAAAAAAGGGTTTAAGTAAAAAAGGTTGTTAATATTTTTTGATGTTGACAGTGAAGTAAGGTTGAACAGAGGTGTTAAAGAAAGGATGTTATTGGTGATTGACATTGTATTATTATATACCCAGGAAAAAGAAGTAAAATACAAGTAAAAGCAAGAAATACGGTATCATGGGAGGGACTGCACTGTTAGCACATATATGCCAACACCTCCCTTTGTATAGCGAGAAAATACAGAAATACCACAACCAATGGGTGTTGGAAATATAAGGAGAGGGTGCATCACCTATATGACCTGAAGGAGGATCATTCGATAAAAGTGTATTAGATCTTACATCAACACATCTGCTAGCGAAATACAGGGGAACACAATTACAGAACAGAAGGGAGGTACTAGATTTATGGCGAATGTTTGAAGAAGTAACCCCTAGCGGCGAGGTAAGTAAAGACATATTAACGGAGAAGGAGAAGGTGCTGCAGCGGAGGCATGCACAGTAACAACGAGAGAGAATGATCTCACTAGGATTCATACGTTACTGACAAGACCCGCAGTGGGTTACAGTGAGCCCCTCTATGTGCCAGCACCCACCACACCAACTACCCCGGCGACAGCAGCATCAGCCACCGCCCGCCACCATATGAAACAGGAGGGTTAAACGGACCAACTAGTGCCCCTCCAGTGAATTTAGCATGGCTAACGGCAGACTTAGGCAGACAGCTTGCACATGCCCAAATGGAAATAACACGATTAAGAGCCTTATTTGATAGGGGCCAGATGTTGCCAGGGGGATGGGAAGGACCACCATTGAGAGCAGTTGACCTCACCCCTCCGCCAAGTGTCACAGGGGGGTCCACATCATCTGCGCCACCGCCGGCACCTATACCAAAAGGGCAGGAACAGGAGTGGCAATCAGGGGAGTTCCTATTCCATTTAAATGGCAAACCTGTAAGAATAATATGACCTGCAACTCCAGACAGCAAATGAGGGGAGGGGCAGAGAGAAAGGGAGTCAGAAGATGAGGTAGAGGAAGCATGGAGTGACCTAGATGAGTATGAAGAGGGTACAGCAGCAGCGGGGTCCCCGCTGTCATTCCCATTCGACCAAGAGGATGAAAGGGCCGCACCAAGGTGGCAATGGAGGTTAAGACAAAGAGTAGGGAATATGATGGTAAGCAAAACAAAGAAGGGATTGGTAAGTTAAAAAGGAGGAAAGACAAAACTACAAATGCCACTTATACACAAAGGAGCAGGGAGGCCGCACTACGTTCCCTGGGCACAGATGGATAAGAATTACTTATTGAAACTTCCTCCACTTTCGGGTGGGGCGGGTAAGTGAATACATGCATTTGAAAAAACACAGCAGGAGTGCTCTTAGCCATATGGGATGTAAAGAGTTTACTAGTGTCCGCAGTCGGTGATCAAGCAGACACATTGTGGGTGAAGGCAGGCTTCCCGGGAGTTACAATGAGCTGTGACCGCCATGATGGGATGCATTGCGGAGAACTTTTCCAGACACTCCTTATTTACACTTAGTGATGCAATGCTCTATGGGAGAGGTGGATGAGCCTATGCAATTCATTCTTCGGGTGCAAGAGCTGTGGCGATCTGAAAGGGGCACGGTGTGGGACCAATCCACAGCCTTGTTCTATTTTATAATTAAAAAAGGGCTCCCGAAGGCGGTACAGAAGACCTTGGATAAAATAGCTGGGATAGAAGCCAAAGGCTGGCCAGAGATTAAGAGTATAATCGTGTACCACTGTAAGAGGATGAAAGAGGGAGAAAAAGAGATAGCACAGAGAAGGTTGGCAGACGAAGCAAAGTTAGTAAAAAATAAATTAGTGAAGGTCGCGGCAATGAATGCCACGACATCTACTGACAGACAAGGGGAAGGAGAGGAGGGGTCAGGAAATACACCAGCAAGGATGGCTGCAACTTGGGCTGCAAAAGGACAGGAGCAATGGGATGGAGAGGAGCAGTACGGGGGGGCGCACTGGCAAGGAAGACCTGCAAAAGGATGAGGTGAGTATCGAGGACCAAGAGGGGGATTCGGAGGAATGGGCGGCAGAGGATTTGGTGGGCCAGGAATGAGGGGAGGACCACAAGGGTCATGTTGGAATTGCGGGAGGTGGGGACATTTTTCAAGGGAGTGCAGAATGCGACCAATGGGTTATTATCAAGGACAGCCCCCCATGGTAAATGAGC
The DNA here is from genome assembly GCA_002915635.3 of Ambystoma mexicanum. NCBI lineage: Eukaryota > Metazoa > Chordata > Amphibia > Caudata > Ambystomatidae > Ambystoma > Ambystoma mexicanum. The sequence continues at coordinate 839,231,417 of CM030321.1, read as the reverse complement.
AGCAGTATGGTCATCCACACCGAGGCAGTGCCTATGGGTTACCTATGGGGCGGAGTGGGCAGAACGAACAATGTTATGATGAACCACAGCAAAGAGAAACACAAATGCAACAAAGACAACAACCACAGCAGAGAGGTATGCAACAACAAATGGCAAGGCAGAACACTATGGGAAATGCGAACACCAACATATTTGCAACCTCTGCAAATGGCGCGCCGGCACATTTTCGCAACGCAGCAGTAGTGGGAGACAATGTATTCTCCATTCCAGGAATGGAGACTTATTCAGATTAGGACAGCCCACAGAAAGCACTTGCGTGTCCAGTCCTATCCACTTACCTACATGCAGAAGAGGAACCACTAATGGGAGCAGAGATAAGCAACAAACAGTTCATCTTTTTGGTAGACTCGGGGGCTGAAAAATCGTGTCTCATGGAAGGCCGGTTTCTGCTCTCGGGAACAAATTCGGAAATGCAAGGGTTCTCTGGGGCTATTGTAAAAGTTCCTTACACAAAAGATCTTGACATAACGGTGGGGGGAAAAACGGTGCGAGCACGCACCTCTACTATAGCATGAAGATGCGCCAATAAATTTGTTGAGCGAGACCTCCTGAGTAAATTAAACATGACCATATCCTTTACTGAGCGCTGAATAGTGTGTTCCACCCCAGGAGTGTGCCCAGTAAGGGCAATGTTGATGATAAGCACCATGACTCTAATGAAATAGCTGTGAGAAGGGTGCCCATAGACATGTACATTTTCATATACGGAATAAGGGTACTTGCCAGAGTAGTGCCAGAAATAACAAGAAAAGAATGGAAGGTGCCGTCAGACTTTGTCTTTGCCCAATTGTGAATACAGATGTTGTACCAGGCACAATGTTGTCTATTGATCTGGAAGGGGTACAGGTTTCGAGTAAACGTATCGCAATAATAGGACTGGACACACATGGTTGCGGATGGAGAACAGTGCTGTGCATAGACCCAAATATAACGTTGCGTGACTTAACTGATGAAGAATTGTTTACTGACAATGAGCGTGATGGGGCAATAATAACGGAAATAAGTCTACCATGTGACATCATGATCCAACATAGAGAAATACATAACCCTCTCATGGCTAGTGTTAACGTGCCACCCACTATATTTGAGGAAGATATGGAAAAAGTACTGCCAGGAATATGGACCACAGGCCCCCATGATGTAGGGCTATTACAAGAGGTGATGCCCATCAAAATAAAACTGACACTAGGTGCAATACCACATAGAGTCAAACAATACCCACAATCAAGTTAGGCAGAGGAAGGGATACGAGAAACAAAAAACGCATTACTGCAACAATGGATCATAGTGCCATCCATTTCACCATGTAACACTGCGATCTTCCTGATTAAAAAAGCAAGGGGCGGGTCATGGAGGATGATCCAAGCCCTATGCCCACTTAATGATGTCATACAGAAAGAATTTGCATTAGTGCCTAATCCTGCATACATTATATGTAGCATACCTAAAGATGCTATTTGTTCAACAGTAGTGGATTTGAAGAATGCCTTCTTCTCGATACCACTTGACCCAAGCTGTCAGTATCTCACAGCGTTTACCCTGAGGGGCAAAAGATAGGAGCATCGTAGGTTACCACATGGTATTGTGAGAGCCCAAGCATTTTCAATAGAATAGTGCATGAAGATCTTGGTAACATTGATGTAGAGAACACAATAATACAGTACGTGGATGATTTACTTGTCTGCAGTAAAAATGAAGAACAGTGCAGAGCAGATTCAATAGCATTATTAAATTTACTAGCCACAAAGGGATACAAGGTAGACAAAGGTAAGCTGCAATATTGCCTAGCCGAGGTTCTCTATTTAGGACAGCTGATTTTAAAAGATGGAAAGAGAATTTTACCAGATAGAGCAGCAGCAATACGCCACCTGATGATACCCAAGACAGTGAAGGCAAACATTTCTTGGCATCTGCAATTACTGCCGTGCCTGGATACTTGAACATGCAGCATTCACACGCCCACTGTTACAGGCATTAAAGGAAGTGCAAAAGAATAATGTCCGATTAAAATGGACAGACAAAATGAGGACACAATATTTCAAATTGAAAGACCTTATTGCACACACACCAGTTTTAGCGAACCCTGATTATGATTGGGTGTTCTACCTGTTCTTCCACTGTAATGTAATTTTAATGACAGCAGTTTTAACACAAACAACACCATTAGACCACAAGCCATTGGCCTATTACAGCGGTACTCTAGATTCAGTAATGGAGGGACACTTCACATGCAATTAGGCTCTCGCTGCAGCGGCCTTTGCCATAGAAAAAAGTGCACCATCGTGATGTTTTGCTCAGTGACCCTATATGCAGAACATTCACTGTTTGCCATTTTAGAGAGGTTGAAGAACACTCTTGCCACACAAAGGGCAACAGCATACGAAATAATAATTTCAAGCCCAAACATTCACGTAGTGAGGTGCAAGACAGATTAATCCAGCCACATTTATCACAGAACCATGCACAGTAGAAGACACATAGGAACACGTTTGTGCTACGTACGAAGGAGAAGAAGATGAAATTCCTAAAGCAAGTGAAAATGCCCTAGAAGAGGGAGAAATATACTTTGTAGATGGGTCAGCATCAATAGACAGTGAGACAGGTGAAAAACATGTTGGGACAGCAGTGGTAAGAATGGAGGAAGAGGAGTATGAATTGATTGTGCAGAAATGCCTCCCCTCACATTATTCAGCACAGGCAGCAGAACTAATAGTTCTAATTGAAGCAGTACCTACAGCTAAAGGTTGTGCGGTGACAATATAATCTGACTCAGCATATGCAAGAACAACAGTGCACTCAGGATTATCACATTGGCGGCGAAGAGAGTTTAGAAGAGCAGATGGTTCACCAGTACAGCATGCAGTCCTGTTGTCTGAGCTAATAGAAGCATTAGCAGAACTGTCGGTGGTAGCATTGGTGAAGTGCCAAGCACATACCAATAACAGGGATGCAATCTCATTGGGGAACGCGGCAGCAGACACCGCTGCGAAAGAAGCAGCTTATTTCAATATCCCGCAAGCAGTGGAGTGCATTGTAAAAACATCCGGGACAGATCCAACAGAGGAAGGATACAGCCATACCCCAATTGCCCAAATAGAATTCCAAAAACGTGTGCCTGTAGAAGAACAAGAATTATGGGTAAAAAGAGAATGTAAACAGTCACTGACAGATTTGATATGGTGACACAAACTAACAGGGAAGGTAGTGATGCCTGTGGAATTGTCAGAGATAGCATTTCAACAACTGCACTACCCGACACATGTGACTAAACATCACATTGCAGACGAAATACAGGAGCATTGGTTTGTCCCAAATTTGCAGGAACATTTGTAAAGTTCACAGAAGAGTGCACAACATGTCAAACATACAGTTCACGAATGACTCTTAGAACACTGAGAGGAACATTACCATATCCTGGGGGACCATTTAGAGAGCTCCACATTGATTACGCGGATATGGGGGAAGATGCAACGGAGCAAGATATCTGATTGTGATAGTTTGTCCATTCTCAAGGTGGGTGGAAGCTGGACCATGTCCCCACCCATACATGAAGTGTGCTTCCAAGTTCTTGGTATGGGAGGTATTCTCAAGGTGGGGCATATGTGATGACATAAGGTCAGATAACGGCACACACTTTGTAAATGATCTTTTCAAGGAAGTAACAACATTGTTGGGTGTATAGCATAAATTATGCTCTATTTATCACCTGCAGGTGAACAGTTTCATAGAAAAGATCAACGGCCTGCTTAAAAGCAAGCTGTCCAAATTATGTAACACCCTCAAGAAAAATTGGGTGTATTGCTTGCACCTAGCACTATTCCAACTACGAACACAACCAAGCAAGGTCCATCATTTGAGCCCACACAAAATAGTGATGGGACGGCGCATTTATATGCTACTCTCTCCAGTAAGAAGAGCATTGGATGCTCACAGAGCTGCAACAGTGCTGGGGGATGAATTTAAGGAATACCTTACCGAACTGACCCATGCAGTGCGCAGCATAACAAGACAGATCGCACCCGCGTTTACACGCAGGACAGCCCAACGGGACAATTGATGCCAGGGGAAAATGTGTATGTGAGAAGTTTTGTGTGGAGGTGGAACTCTCCGAGATTTCATGGACCCTACGAGGTCATATATTGTACACCAACCGTGGTTAAAGTAAAATGGTTGAAATAATGGGTGCATCTGTCAGATGTGAGAAGATAGTACAACCCCTCAGAATGAGCAAAAGGAAGCCAACGCAAATGCAAATGGCTAATATACAGATTTGCAAAATGCAACACAATAAAACTGGCAACTGAATAGGGTTTACTAGTGAAAATGCTTGATAAGGGAAAAATGACATAAGTAATGGTGTATATATGTATATATATATATACATTCAATGAAAAAACTTTGTTAAAGGGACATTATGGTTAAGGTGTGCTACTAAAAACCTATGAAATTCAGTGAAACAACTATGTTAAAGGGACATTATGGTTCCAAGTAAAACCGAAAAACCCCTGAAATTCGCCAGTTATGGTAAGCTAAGCAACCATAACTCACGCCCCACCGTTCACTGCTAAGACTAACACCCAGGACATTACAGATGACATCACAAATGTCATTGATGACATCACTGATGACATCACATGTCTGGCTCACTCTTTTTTCCTTTACTGATATATCTAGGCCAGTAAAAGTCAGGAACTAAAAATGCACTATAGTATAGTACAACGTACTATGTTTGTAGACTTATACTACATGGTCTCTGGACCATTACCCTCCCATTACAGCCCCTGAAATGGGGGATGAAGGCCATTAGCATCCTGGGTTCCCAAAGCGGGAACCCTAGGTGCTAAAAAATAGGATTTTTCTCCAATACCAGTAGGAAGGAAAATCCTTTTCCAGGATGGCCACCATGGAAAGGGAAGGTGAGGGTTCCATACAGGGCCCCTCTTCGCTTTCCATAGCAGCCTGCAGAAGGCAAAAAGAGAACCCTATGACCATATTACCACAAGTAGATTTTTCTTCCCTTTCAAATCTATACTAAATTCAAATAACTTTACCACAAAGCCAGTCCCAGGTGCACATGGCCACTTTAATCCTATGTTTTGTCCCTTGTGGTCATGGCCAGTAGCCACATTGTACAGATCATGACCTTATTACATGACCTAGACAATATGGCCACTGCCCATGGCCACAGGCTACCCCTCAGTCACTAAAGGTATACCGCTAATTTTTGTAGCTACATTATGACACTTGTGAAATAATCAACCACTGGCACATTCACAAAACCATGCTTGTAGGTCCTTTCTAATGTTCCTTCCGGAAGTTTGCTGGAAATCCATCTATGTTTTATTTTTTCAAAAGTGTCAAACGTATGCACATACAATCGTCATATAACCTAGCCCCCACTTGACAAAATCCATTCAGACTTTATGAAAACATCTAAATCTAGATCTATAATCTTTTTGCAAACATTTGTGTAGATTTGTCAAATGGAACCACATTATAAGCCTTTACAATATTTTGGGACCCCCACTCTAATGTTGCTCCCTCTCAACAGAATCCCACCAAACTTCACAAAAACATGTACATCTTGATCTATTATCAGTTTTCCAAATGAAGTGTAGATTCGTCAAATGGCACCTCATTTATAAGCCTTTACATTATTTTGGGACTCCACCTCTAATTTTGCCCCCTCTTCACAAAATCCTACCAAACTTCGGAAAAACATTCATATCTAAATGTATTATCAGATTCCCAAATTAAGGGAGGATTCGTCAAATGCCACCTCATTTATAAGCCTTTACATTATTTTAGGACACCCCCTCTAATTTTGCACCCTCATATCAGAATCCCACTAATCTTCACATACTCACACAGAATCAGCCCAGGAACATACATGCAAACTTTCATGCATTTCCATTAAGTGGCACCAAAGTTATAAGCCACCCAAAAACTGCATTTCAGCAACACTGTAATGCTAAGGTGTTTGCCAACTTTCACAGGACTGTTCGCGAACATCAGGACTGTTCGCTGACTTTTGTGGCAAAAAACACCCACTTTTTTTGCTATTTGCAGCCATATCCCATCCCATCCTCATCACCCCTCACACCCCCAGAGATTATTTGATAAGTTTGACAAGTGTAAAGCTGTTTTTTTTTCATGTGTTTTTACTGCGATGTCCGCAGACATCGACCGCTGTCTGTGAATCCAAGATGGTGGGCGTTTCCAAAAATCTGACGCACTTCACGCTCCTCACCATGCAATCAGCGAACACGTTGCATGTCTGCGGACATGACGCAAGCCGATTAGCCAATCATGACACTATCCACGGACCGAACAGGGAAGTGTGTCCGCAGACCGGACATAGATATCACACATTTTTTGTAACCTACTTTTTGGTCATTTTTTTTAAAAAAACTACTGGACGGATTTTCACCAAATTTACAAAAGCATGCTTTTGGGACCAAGCCGGTGCTCCTGCTGCAAATTTGGTGAAAATCCGTCCAGCGGTTTGGGCTGTAAATTTTTTTCCCCATTCAGTCTATGGGAAAAAAATACATTTTGAGACCCCCCTATAACTTTACCCCCCTGGACCAAACCTCACCAACATTTACTTAAAAATTCAGAGTGGGCCATATACTTTTTTTGCAAAGTTCGGTGAGGATTTGTCCAGGGAGAGCGAAGTTATAAGCCATCCAAAAAGTGCTCTTCCTATGGGATTAGCAACTTAACCATACATCTCTCTCTCTTTAAAGCAGAATTAATATGTGGTACAACCTGGAATGCGGACTAACATTTTCTGCAGTATTGTTTTCGGTGATTTTATTTTTTTGCAGCATGGTACTGGACAGTGGCTTTCATAATTAAGGATATGAAAGAGGGGGGGAGTGGGGCAAAACTGATATGGGAAGGCTTGACGCTCATATGGGCTGGAGTTACAACCATGTGGAAACATAATGGCCCTGTAAACAACAATCTTATCACGTTGTATAAAAATCAAACCACCAAAACCACACTTTTCTCTCCTTCCTCTACAGAAAAAAAGTAAACTTAATGAGACCAATCAGTATGATGGGGACTACTCCTGGGATAGTGAGCCTGTTCTGATGAATACTGATGTGTACACAACCACAGAACCTACCTCACAAGGCACTGTAATGCACTTTCATCCTAACACCGTAGGCAAACAAGACACTCCAGTAACGCAGTCCTGGCAAGTTGCTAGTGAATTCAGTGACGCAACATGGGCAGATGTCTGTCCCATAAATTATAAAAGAGTAAAAATGATAAATAACAAGGAAGAGGGGAGGAGGAGATGGAAAAGGTGAAGGGTAGGGAAAAGATATGATGTTTACCATGGCCTGGGACCAGATTAAATTGAAGACCCCCGCCACCCAGATCAGTCAAACAAATGGAACTCAGACATGAGTGCAACAGCAAAACAAGCCACAAATGAGAGCTGCTATGTCTGCTCTCTCATACCGCACGCTTCAGGCACACCCAAAATACTCATGCTTCAAGAAGTGCCCTTGTCGGATGCAAAATGCTTAATTCATCTTGTATTATGTAGATTCGGAGCACCTTCCAGTCTCGCACAGTTACAATAGGAATGCTGCAGAACAAGAAAACCTGCACGAGCAAGCCGCAAGAAGTAATTTGCATCAAAGATACTTTTGTTGTTATCAGAGGGACAAGGTTCACAGAAAACAAGTGGCAAGACGAGAAAATCACATGCAAAGTAGAAGTATTACAAGGCTTAACTGAAGAAAACTTTCAACGGGTCAAAGAAGCGTGTAATCCCGTCTGGTCCCAGCACATTGCAAAGCTCACATGGGTTACTGCACTTGAGAAACCCATCAAAAACCAGAAAGAAATACTGCACAAAATTTGTTTCCATGATGAAGGGAAGGTACACATGGGTGCCAACAGCAAATGCAACAAAATGATCATTATCCCAGGTATGAAAAAAGGCACAGCAGCACTCATGGACATGTATTGGGTGTGTGGCAAGCAAGCTTACCTGCATCTAAGGCATCATGGAAGGGTACATGCAGCCTGGCCACCCTACACTCAGCGCTAATGGTAATTCCAGAAAGCCATATCCAAGGAGGGAAAGAGTCAGCTGGCATATCGGCAGCAGGAGAGTCGGCTGGCATATCCGCAGCAGGAGATTCGGTTGGCATATCGACCCCAGTTAACGGCAACAGAGCCTTCCCCATACAACATTGTGTCCAAAGATGTGCTACAAGACAGATTGTCCTGCAAAAGGAGGTCAAACTATATGTCAAAACTCCTTGCTGAGATCCCTGATAGGTACAAGTTGTTTAATTCAGTCGATACGTTCTTTGCCTCCCTCTTGGTGCCAGGACTTCAGGTGCGAACAAACGCCAAATGGCAGCAGATCGTCTGCTGGGAATTGATCCAACTGGCCAAAGACACTGAAGAAGGGTTCAATGTGATGAAGGTGTAACTGTGCCCCTTGCGCCTAATGTCAATGCAGAACTGGTACGTCTTAGACCTTCTCACAGCAATGGACGGTGGTGTTTGGTGAAAAATCGGGAGTGCATGCTGTATATTCGTACCTTCTGAAGACGCAGACAACGGGACCCTCTCCCACATCATCTCGGCAGTACACAACCTGGGGGAGAAAATGCAGAAGGAAGGTGGTATAGAGCCGAGCAACTGGCTCGACAACATGTTCAGCTGGATACCCTCCTGGTTCAGCACTATGATGAAAATGTTTGTTCCAGGGGTCATTTTTCTTTTCCTATTTTTCTGTGTGTTCCAGTTGGGCATACAATGCTGTGCAAAATCTATGCCTAATTCAACACTGATGATGGTAACAATGGGCAAGCCGACAATGGTAACAACCATGATAGACGCACATATACAAACATGGGAGTCAAACACACCAAAGTATCGCTTGACATCTGTGTATCACCACCATGGGGACAGGGTAGACAACTTATTTCACACCACAATTAAGGAACCATGGGAGTTGCAATGGAACAGGGAGTTGAGGGTGGATCTGGATGGGGATGAGGCATATACATGACATGCACACTTGATGAAAATGCAAGGAGAGAGCAGAGCTTATGAGGTGTCTGTAGGGCGTGGATGCCAATAAAGGGTACCCCAGCATGGGATGAGGCAGTAGCAGAGGCTGAGTATTAAAAGAGGGAGAATGATAATAAGAATTAGTTTGTTACTTTAGATGTAGCGAAAGGGGGGAATGTATCGGAGTGAGGGGTCGTTTAGCCCCCCCATACATTCAGCACAATGTAAACCACTTGCTCGTACAATAATGGGGGACGCCTCCATTGCTCACATGCACACTAACAGTGCGGGGTTGTTGTTCGGAACATTTGGCTTCCATGTTGTGTACCCTTGACTCCATCTTTGGACTAGATCTCACTGCAATAATACGAAAAGGCTTCTCTCCCCTCTGCAGCACCGTGCATCCCACGCTCATGGCCCCCACCTTTTCTCACTCTGACTGAAAGCTTCGCAGCTCCATTTCTCACGGATGAGCCGGAGATAATCGAAACAAATACCCCAATGTAACATTTCACTTTTCCTCTGAGATCACTGTCCTGTGTGTGAACCGGCCTGAATGAAACATTACTTTTAGCCCATCCGTCTCCACAAACCTGCCTGTGCCCTCTTACTCTCGCTGTTGGAAAATTACGGCCACTATAACCCAGTGCCCTTGCAAGTTATTCTCTTGATGTAACAGATGTTTGACCCTGCTGCGAAGCCCACCCCCAGTGTGCCCCCAACTAACATCAGACCTCTGTCACAGTATATTTCACCCTAGAACTAACAAATGTCAGAATGCCTTATAGCCTCTTTTGATGCACCTGGACCCACCCCACCAAGGATGTTATCTCACTTACCAAGACCTTAAGCCCAGGACTTCATATAGGTCCCAATGAGTGATGCTGTGATTTTATGTATGCGATTTATAGGTTTATGATAATGTACTCAAAAAGATTTGTAGTGATCATTATTTAGTGCATGTCTAATGGTAGTATCTCATGTTAGCTTAGTAAGGGCCCACCCTTATCTCACTGCAACCTGACCCTCACCCCACCTGGACACAGACAGATGGACCTTGTGACACTCACCCTCCCGCCAACCAAGCAGCCAACCAGAGAGGAGCAGCACCTAAAGGAACCTATACATAGTAGTTTTGTGTCCATTCATAATGAACTTTTGTAACATTTGTATCTGACATCACTGATGATGCTTTTTGCCCATATAATCAATTGTAAGTGTATTGTTTGCCAGAGCGCTTTCGGGCATCAGAGTTCTCTGGATGCCAATTTTACATAAACAAAACTTAACTCTCACAGCTTGTTCTTTTAGTCTCATTCCTCATTGGGGTGTGTCATATTCTTTTTGTATTTGCATGTATAAGACGGGGAGTGCGCTTTTACATCTTGCTTTCTTGTTCAGGCCTCTTAAAAATAAAGACAAAAATGAACAGGTGTTCCACAAGTCTAACAATTTTAGCAGTGACCCTAAATAAGCAAGAATAGGAATACCAAGTAATGTGTCTTTCTTTTCTATACAATAATTGTTCAACTCACTAACTCACTTTATTTCAAGAACAAATCAGGGGGTAGATCACTGATTTAGTCTGTTCTTAAACACCTCAACTCAGCCTTTCATCCTTCTGAGGTCAATAAATGAGTACCAACACAGGTTGGGTGATATTATATGTATTCTATATAAACTGCTCAAGTGTAGGTGCTATATAATAACACATCATTATCATTTGGCTATTGACGTCTGCTTGCATTTACATTAATATCATAATATGGGCCTATACACACTGATCTTAATGATACATATGACGATCCATTCTTGTAAGCAATGTACATAACATTATAGTGATCTTGTAACCATATTGTTCGTACTATACTTAGGAACAATGCTATGTGATACTACTTCCTGTTTTGTCAAGGGGTGAAAGGTTGTGTTCCATCGCTTCTCATGATATCACTTTGGCGTGGGTCAAATGACATCAGTTCTTGTGATGTCATCAGAGGTCAAGGGTCATATGATGTCACTTCCACTACCACTGGCATTTTGATGAAATGACATCCCTGGGGATACCCAACGCCCCTGCACACCTTGATGCTGTGAAAACAGCTATGTTCACAATCTCAAACAAGTATATAGGCACAAGGCTTTTTATATATTTATTTTAAACATAAAAAAGCTTGTGTTGATAGCCACATGTTAGGGAGAATTCCCCGAAATTGCTAATTGCCCTTACCTGCTGAGTTCCTCAGCAGCTTTGCTGGATTTCTAGGATTTATTGTTTTTTACCTGGTAAGAGAGTGAGTTTTTTTTCCCATTTGTTTTGCTGTATGTGTTTAACATTTTTTTGTGTTCATAGACTATGGATCCTCACCTACTCCATAGGCATCATCATTGTATTGTGTGTTACACAGCACCTTCAGTGCAGTGACACAGGGTTGTCTTTTAGACTTCCCAACTCAGACTCCATTTTCTGGGACTGACTACTGTCTCTCAGAACATGTAAAGTTGCCATTGACTTTATTAGTCTCTTTTAATCCCTAGACCCAGTACAAACTATCTTACATAGAGTATTGGAAAGGGTTACTAGTTATTCCTTTTTGTCTGTCTCTCATGGAACATTGTTTCATTCCCTTTTCATTAAGACTTGGCTGGTGGCACTGGTAGCTACCCTATTTTTCCTACCGTGGTTATTGTAAATAGCCCTGGTATTGTTTTAGGCTATCTTGGTAGCCTCAAACTTAAACCCGCTGGACCATATTTGTTTTAATTGGTTCCGGCTGGGTTTATTCACCATTTCTTTTTGTAAAAGTCTTCCTCGTGTTTTTCTCTGCACAACAAACCAGGTTTGGTTCCTTTGTTCGCCGTTCTTTCGCGGGCTTCTGCACAGACGCCCTCCTTAGGCGCCTAAAAGTCTGGGTAGGCAGGATGTGAGGAAGGGGTTTTCAGACCCCTGCCACAGGTTCCCTTTGTAACCCAAGTTGCACTCCTGTTTGATTGGCTAGGTGACTGTCCCGCCAGGACAGCCACCCTGCTGTGTGATTGACTGCTAGGCTGAGTGAATGGGGGAAAACTGCATAAAAAGCAGGTCTCTGGGGCTGGAAAGGCAGAGTTGCCACTGGATGGAGAGAACCAAAGAGAACCAGACAGAAGAGAACCTCTACCACGACTGAACCTCCCGATGAAGCCCTGCTGCGGGTCTGAATCTTCAAACTGCATCAACAGGGAAGATCTGCAAGGGATCTTCTCCCCTTGAGCTGGTGGGAACAACCAGTTCACCAAACTGCAAGCCAGGCCTCCCTCCTCCGGTCGACTTTGCTGTACAGAGCTACTGTGAACCAGATAGCCAGGAAGGTCGAAACCTGCTTGGGTTTTAAGGAGCACACCTTTTATTTGCTGGTTGGCTCTGCTGCTGGTTTCTTCCCTGGGCAGTGCAGGACCCTCCAGTCTTTCTACTTCATGTCAGTCCGACAGTCGCTTCAGGAATTGTGAGCCTGCAGGACTTGCCAGGAACGTCCGCCTCAGCTGCAGCCTCTTCTCCATTTAAGGTACTCTGCCAAATCCAGTTGTTCCTTTCGTCCAGCCGCAGTGAAAGTGTGTGAAACCTTTCACCAATCCGAGGGCTTGTCGTTCTCTATTCGTTAATGTAACTTTTCACCTGAACAACTTCGTTTTGAAGTCTTGGCAAAGACTTAACCACAAACTTACCTGAACTGTGTGATCTTGAGCAAAATACTTTTGTCCCATTGACTTTGGCCACAGGCCTCTTGACTTGAGCGCCTCACTGAAGTTCCTTTTCTAGATTGCCCTGCTTATTTACCTGTTGCTGCTCAATTTTTGCCTAACTTTGTCTTTCCCTCCCTTTTAAATTATTGGATTGCCATTTTGCTCACACTTCATTTTGAGCTGAACTTGTCCAGAATCTATTGGGAATGGTGTGGTGTATTAAGACTGTGATTTTTAAACTGCTTGATAATAGTGAAGTGTTTAATAACTGATGTGTAAATAAATGTATATTCTTTTACTCAGAAACCTTGAGTCAGTGTTTGTTTGAATCATAGTAATTGCTTTCCGTTGTGTAACTATTGATACTGCTCACTTACTCTTGAGATAAGTATGGCTGCTCAGCCATCGCTACCACTTTACTGTGTAGTACAGGCTTGTACCAAATTGAATGTGTATTCTCACTTGTAGTCCTAATTGTGTGTGGTGTTCCCAAAGGGTACTGCATATAATTCTGCCTAACACCCCAGCACCCTTGGTCCCATTTTTATGAATCTAGAGACTGCTAAGTCACCAATTTGCACCTTTTTTAACTAAGACATATCCTTGTTGGTGACGATGTGTGTGATGTGTTGGCTTTCATCACTATATTGCACAGTGCTTGTTTCATCTACATTTTGCATATTTTGGTTTATTTCTGAAGAGGTGGATTTTTACTATGTGTTTATGGACAGTTATGATTGCATATGATGTGTTTAATTAAGGTATATATTTGAATATTTATAGAAACTGAATTGGACAGTTCTTTATTTTGCCCATTGTACTTTTGCTGGTTGGGTTGTTACTGTTATCATATACACATCCCACAAGTATAGTCTGCCTTTGGCCCACACTCTCACTTTTATGATTGGGAACACTGATGCTTTGTAGTATTGTGTGAGCTGAGTAGGCCGTTTATCCACTACTCAACCTTGTACTCCTGCAGAGTAGTAGTTAATTTGACACACATGTAGGCAATGGTTGCTATTTGATGCACAATGTGCCTACAGCTTAGTCATCCAAAATAGGAAAGTGTTCAGCTAACATTAGAAACACGAACAGGAATTATAATATTGCTACTATGGAACTCGACATGGGCTCAGCACATGGCATGTAAGGAGGCATGCTGCTTGATGTATGTCAGGAAAGGGGGGGATCTGGGAACCTGAGTATCACTGATCAGTTCCTGACCTGGCTGACCTCTTTTCTCTCGGATCGACCCTCCCAGGTACAACTTAGTTCCTTCCAATCATCTATCTTCCTCCCTACCTGTGGTGTTCCCCAGGGGTCCAACCTATTGCCATGACTATTCAACCAATAATGCGCAACTCTGGCCCAATGCATTGCCATCTTCTGCTGAAATTACCAGTGTTATGCTGATGACACTCAACTCATTTTCAGGCTGCCCTCGGCCACCTCTTCGCCCTCTCTCATCTCTGATTTCCTTACTGTCATTCAAGATTGGTGTGCCGCCAATGATCTTTGTCTGAATGCCAGCAAGACAAAGATCCTCCTCATCAGTACACTTCACCATCCTTTCCCCTCACTCTCTGGCCATCCTCCCTTGGCCCTCCTCCTACCCCCACCTGCAAGGCTAAGAACGTTGGGGTCATCTTTGACTCCACACTTTTATTCTCTGCCCACATCTCTCAGGCTCTAAAAAGTCAAACTTCCAACTACACCTCCTCAGAGGTACTCTGCCCTCCTCTCCTTTCCCCAGAAGCTCACTGTCTCCCAAGCTCTGGTTCTCTCTAGGTTGGACTATTGTAACAGCCTCTTACTAAATCCACCTGTCTCTACTCTCCACCCTCTGGAACTAATCCAGAACAGGATAGCAAGTCTTGTCCTTGTCCTCATGCCATGGGACCATATCTCTCCAGCTCTGAATCTCTTCACTGTCTCCTGGTGGCTACAAGGATCAAATTCAAGACCCTCTGCATTGTCCCCAAGGCTTTCTGGGCCGGGGCCTGAACACCAAAATACCTTCCTTCTCGAACTCTTCGCTCAGCTACCTCAAACTCTCTGATGGTCAGATGCTTCTCCAGGGAGAGAGTGGGGGTGTGTCCCCCTCCGCTGCAGGTGCCTCCTTCTGGGATGGCCTCCCTGCCCCTCTAAAACGGAGCCGGGCCACCTAAAATTCCAGAAGCAGCTCAAGACCTTCCATTTCTCCTCTGCTTTCTCTTTCTCTCTCCCCTGTTGATCTACCTGTCTGCTGCACCAACTGGTTGGTTGGCTACCATAAAAGTGCTACTGGGTACTGGGCTCCTTCATGATCAGTGTCCCCGAACACTGCCAGTGGGCCATTCACACACTTAGGATCTGTATTTGTAACCCCACAGTCCCCTGTCCTTGCACTTATCTATAGCTGTGCTGCCCTGGCTGCACTTACTCAAGAGTATTGCAGCCCTGATTGCACTTCCCCTTCCATCTCTCTGGTACTTCCCCCTGCACTCTATGTTGTCGCACTTGCATGATCTGAATGACGCAAGCCCTAGTAAAATTGTTTGCCCTGTCCTCTCTCTGACTTCCCTCCCTTGACTTGTCGCGCCTAGAAAATTTTGTTTACAGGCGTGTTATCAATTACCACTGTGTTGCTGTCAAAAACACATTTCTAGTGGACTGTTTGCCAGGAAATTAATGATGCAACACCTAAATCACTGCCACAGACATTCGATCTAGGAACATAGAAGCAACACAGGAAGCAGCACTGGAGCCCGTGGACCCTGGGAGATCCTTTAGCTCAAGATGACCTCCTGATTGCTCATAGTTGTAGAATCATCACAACCCGAGGTGGAGGACACAGTAGATTCAGACCTCAAGGTTCTGACAGAACCAAATGAGTTGATATCAGCTTAAGTCCAATTTATGCTGACATTGACCTGGAACAGACATTTTGGCTGAACTGAGTAAGCAGGCAGAGAAACAGGCTCAGAGGAAATCCACTTGAATATTCAGGCTGTACTAGAAAAATGGTCTCCTTGACAGTGGGCCTATAAATTATGACACAGGGGCCAACTAGAGGGTTATGTTATCCAAAAGCAACAGGAGGTTCCTACCGATATTAGCTCACAACATTCCTTGTGTGGGCTAACTAGGAATGACCAAGACAGCTGATAGTCTGTCACCCGACTTTTAGTGGATCCAGATTGGTGTACAGATTTAGAATTTGCCAGGTCCTGTCAAACTTGCCAAGCAGCTGGTATGCCCCTCTTATTGGGCGACCTTTCTAGAGAATAGGCATAGGCATTATTACATGTCCTTTAAATCCTCGGGAGTCTGTCAAATTTTGTGTTTGATCACGTCCCCCAGTACTGAAAAGCAGTTGACTTGAGAAGCATCCAAGCCACAGTGGTGGCACATTTTTTGATATGGATATTCTT
Source organism: Ambystoma mexicanum (assembly GCA_002915635.3). Classification (NCBI taxonomy): domain Eukaryota; kingdom Metazoa; phylum Chordata; class Amphibia; order Caudata; family Ambystomatidae; genus Ambystoma; species Ambystoma mexicanum. The sequence goes on along the minus strand of CM030321.1, from coordinate 839,215,173 downwards.
GGATGTGATTTTCCCTGCAGCAAAAATGACCAAGAAAATGTCCTCCGGGAAAGGAGTCAGTTTTCCCTTTCCATGGCGCCCTTTGGGAGCAGACGCACTGGGAACAGAAGTGTTCCCCACGTGTCTGTTCCCGAAAGACGACAGAGAAGAATGTATGTCGGATTGGGAGTGTGGAAGGGAGGGAGGAAAGAAGGGAGGGAGCGAGGGAGTGAGGGAGGGAGGCAAAAAAAAAAGAAAAAAAACATACCTGAGTCCCCGGCAGGGGACGATGGAAGCCTCCTTCCATGTGGAGGCTCGGAGAGGGGATGTCCCCGCTTCGAGTCTCCACACGGCTGGAGGCTGCCATCGTCCTCCACTGGGGACAAAGCAGGCAGAGGTAAGTGGGGGTAGAAGGGCGGGAGGGGGAGAGGACAAAAAGAAAAAACATACATGAATCTCCGGGGGGGGGGCGAAGGCGGGTACTAATGTGGAATAATGTACAATTTTTCGATAGCTTTTTACTTAAACCAATTGGCATGTTGAGCAGTTCAACAAGACCCTGAAAGACGTGATAGGTGGCCTGGAAGAGCACCTGATGAGAAAAGGGGACATTCTCCAGCCACGCCTGCTGTTCAACTATCGGGTGATGCCACGGAGTGATTTAGAGTTCAGTCACTTTGAGCTTTTGTTTGACCTCTCCTCCCTCAAGTTTTCTATGACATGCAAACATATGAACACATTAATTGGTTGTACCTTGTTACATCAACGTGAATTACTTTGTGGTAATTCACTTCAATGCAATTACTTTGTGTGCTTTTTCTTTTATTTATGTTTATTTTATAATGGAGGTTCCCCCATGAAACCCTACCCACCTATCACAAACACCCCTACCCTTCCCAGGCTCCTTATACCTCTTACTTCCAAACATACATATTACTTTGGTACAAAGTAGTTGCTTCTAAGTGAGTTACCACAAAGTAGTTCACTTCGATGTAAAAATGGTATGCAAGTTAATTATATCTTTGAAAAATGAGCAGGCATCCAGACCCGATGGGTACTCTAAAGGCCTGTATATTGCCTGTTAGACACACTTCCCCCAAATCTGCTAGAGCTGCATAAAATATTTGCAAATGTTTGTGCTTATCTCGCATATTCAAGTAGCCAATGCTTGCTATCATTCTAAAAGCAGGGAATGATTCTCGTGTGGCTACCAATTTCTTTCCTACCTCGCATATCAAAGCCAATTTTGACATTTTAACCAAAGCTTGGCCTCCTGGTCAGACATCTCCAGGTATTCCTTGTAGGCCATGAACATGCTTCATTTTTTATGGAAGACTGGCATTCTCGTATACAGATTTTGTGTGCGTCATATTGTCTGTGATCTTGCAAATGTCTGAGCATTTGGATCTTCTGCCTCTGGACACATTTCAAGAGTCTCTTGGTATAAATGAAATAGGAATATGTTTAAAGTATGGTTGATCATTTATTTAACTAAAGGTGAATTAAATGGCAGTAGGTTTGTATGGGTTTTAATTGTAATGGTTTGTTCTTAAGATCAAACTGCCTATTGTTGATTTGCATTTAATTCATATTTTTTTTTTCTAGGGTCTTTTCAACCGAGAAATTAAGATCTCGGGGGGGCGCTGTTGCGCTCGAAGCAAGATGGCCGCCTGATTCATCGCTCCGTCCCGTGCGGCAACCTCATGCTGAAAATCTCCTGTTTGCCCCGGCACAACGCGAAGCTGATCCCCGGCGCGGGTCATTAACCGGACGGGGAATCTACTGTGCGAGTTTCGATCTCCGGACCTTCTCCATTGCGGAGTTTCGGACCTCTGCGTGCTGGGCGGGGCCGCCGGCCTGCTGATCCCCATAACCGGCTCCAGGGCCCTTCACTTGAGCCCCGCGGCGTGCGGCCTACTGTGTGGGGAGGGGCGCCCCGCGCTCGGCGTGCGGCTCCCTCTCCGGACTCCTGAGCGTTCCGCTCCGCTGCCCATCCAGGGCGGTGTGCTGTTTGCTATCCGACCTTCAGCGCCTTATACTGAGTCCCATCGGCCCCCCTACAACCGTAACGCGGTTTTCCAGCCGAATTCTTCCCGCCGGCCACCTTGATCTCGCACGGGCCGATACACCCGTTGCTCGGCGCGACCTGGGCCTACCCCTGCATCGGCGACATGTCGACACGGACAGCGCAAGAAGCAATCCTCCATCAACATGTTCGCTAAACCCCCGACCCCCCTTGCAGGGGAGACATCTACACAAGACGCCTCACTCACCCCGGAACCACCCGATTCCCAGAAAATGTTGGAGTTTTATCCGCGAAGGGTTTACCACTATACACAGTAAGCTCGACGATATGAATGGCACGATATCCTCCATCAAGGCGCACATGGAGAGAACCGATGGTCGAGTGACCGAGATTGAGGAGCGGGTGAGCACTGCCGAGGACGGCCTGGGTTCTCTCCGCGCAGAGGTGTCTACGCTATCCACCCGAGTTGCCGAAGTGGAGAAGAAAAATGAAGACCTGGAGTCTCGCTCGAGACGCAACAACCTCCGCATTGTCGGGGTTCCGGAGGATGGTCTGCAAGGACCTATGGAGGACTATGTGGAGAGTATGCTGCTTCAACTCCTCGACTCCCCGAAACTCTCCCCGCAGTTTGCGATCGAGAGGGCCCATCGCTCTCTCGCGGCGAAACCAAAACCTGGAGCGCCTCCACGCCCGATAATTGCTAGGCTTTAAACTTTCGAGATCGGGACACTCTCCTCAGGGCGGCGAGGGCCAAGGGAGATCTCCTCCTAGGTGGTGCTAGGATCCATCTTTATCCGGACTTTTCGATAGCAGTACAACGGGAGCGCGCAGGACCTTCCTTGCAGTGAAGAAGAGATTACGCGACCTCCAGGTGAAATACTCTATGCTGTATCCCGCTAAGTTACGTGTTGAACACGCCAGTCGTGTTTATTTTTTACGTTGCCTGAGGAAGCCTCTAGGTTCATAGACGAACGCTTTCCTGGTTGAAACAATCTGCTAGCGAACACTATCACTGGCACACTATTGTTTTAGAACATTCGATCAGCGGATACCTCTCTATCCTACTTCGGCACTGCTTTGGCCCATCAGCACTTTGTCATTGTCCTATGGTGTCCCGACGAGAACACTTGACTGCACCTAATTAAGCCAGTTGCTTTCTTGTTGTATTTTTTTTTTTTTTTTTTTTTTTTTTTTTTTTTTTTGGCCTATATTGTCTGCTGCACATTGTTTTATGCTACGTAGTCGGCTTTCCCCGATAGATTGATTTACATTGTGTTTGCCATAACTGCCCCCGCCCTCACGGGACCTCCTTTAGAGGGATACGGACACTAATAACGGGCACATACAGCTATCCGTTCACTGCCTCACGGTTCGGAGCATCACCGCCAGGCCACCTCACAGGCCCCCCAGGCGTTGATGCCACTGTTTTTGTTTTTCCTGTTGGGGTATAGGGCGGTCATCCCTCCGTTTGGGGGAGGAATGTGGGAGGGGGAGGGGGGAATGGGGTTTTATGTTAAAAAAAGCTTGGTGTTCACAGGGAAGGTTGAGTACGAATTACTATGCCCCCAGTGGCAATACAGATTTGCGCGCACTGGGAGACGACCATGGGGTGCATACTTTCATACACCCGTGTTTTTCGATGGCTACTGATGGAGGGATTGGTGAGGATCCTTTGACGTTCATGAGTTGGAATGTAAGGGGGTTGGGAAACCACAAAAAGATGAGGTTGTTACAACTTCAGGCCGAACGACACCGGGCTAAAGTCCTGTTCCTTCAGGAAACGCATGCACGCACGGAGTTTTGTGACAAGTTCGCAAGATCATGGGGCCCACAGAGGTACTTCACTACATACTCCACCCAGAGCCGCGGGTCATGACCCTCATTCATAGGAGCCTTAGATTTGTCCCCACTACTACCCTAATCGACCCCCAGGGCAGGTACGTCTTCTCCATGGTGTTCTACAAAATAGAGAGATTGTATTGCTCAATATATATGGCCCTAACATTGATGATCCCGACTTTTATACTGATCTCATAAATCTCCTAGCAGGTTTCCCCCTGATCCGATACTCTGGGGAGGTGACTTCAATACGATATTTGATGTGGATCTTGATAGATCCGGTTCCAGACCTCGTCAACTCTCCAGAGCAGCATACACCGCACTCTCCTCACTTCCTCGTCTATCCTTGTTTGATGCCTGGAGGTTCCTATACCCAGACTCCCGCTCCTATTCTTTTTACTCCTCGGTTCACGATTCCTTCTCCCGGATTGATAGATGGTTGTTATCTGGCGACCTACTTAAGACCGTGACTAATATGGCGATTCTCCCTAGACCTATCGGACCACTCCCCGGTGACTGTCACCTTGTGCTGGGGCCTCGATCGGGATCGGGCCAGGTACTGGAGGATGAAACCCCTCTCTCTCCTCGACCCGGTCTTTTGCTCGGAGATGGAGTCGGCAATTGAGGAGTTCTTCAGGATCAACACTGATTCAGTTTCCTCGCAAGCCATACTATGGGAGGCTTCAAGGTCTATATCAGAGGCATCGCCCTCTCCAAGGAGAACGGTATCCTTAAAACTATCCGGAGGGAAATCGCTGGGAGTGAGGCCACACTATCTAGGTTGGAAGCCCAGTACACCTCGACCCGAATCCGGAAATCCTTGCGTTAATTGGCACGCAGCTGGACACCTTTCGCTCGCTCGCTGACCGCGGAGCTGAAGTTCCTGGACAGCCCCGGTCAGGCAAGAAGATACGGAGAGGGTGAGCGCCCAGCCGGCTCTTGCTAGACTGCTTCGCCGAGAATTCGGCCCCACATCCATTCCCGGATTGAGAGACCGGATGGGTCACTGGCCACTTCCTCTGGAGAGGTCAATGCTGAATTCCTCTCCTTTTATCAATCCCTGTACGCTCACTCCGACGTTGCCACTACAGCCGAAATTGATGCTTACCTGACAGACTTCCCTCTCGGCCCTCTCTCCCGCCACTATTGGAGCCCTCGAGAGCTCGCTCACCCTCAGGAGTTCTCGGAGGCCATGGACTCCCTGGCTTCAGGCAAATCCCAGGCTCGGATGGTATACCCATCGAGTTCTATAAACGCTTTAAATCGCTCCTGCTCCCCCATCTGACGGCACTCTGGGAGGAGTCTGTGGAGATGGGTCGGTTCCCCCCTCACTCCGTGAAGCTACTATCACAGTTCTGCTCAAACCTAACAAACCCTCTACCAATGCGGCTCTTACCGCCCGCTTTCATTGATTAACTGTGATGTCAAGATATATGCTAAGGCACTCGCTCTGCGGCTTATCCCCCTTATGCCACACATCATCCACCCAGACCAGTCGGGTTTTATCCCGAACCGTTCCACCTCCTTGAACTTGAGACGTCTATTTAGCATTATAAGTAGAGTAAGCCCTGATGTACATGCGGTGACCGCGGCCCTAGATATGCAAAAGGCCTTTGACTCGGTCTCATGGAACTACTTGTGGCGGGTACTTGACAGGTGCAAATTCGGCCCCACATTTGTGTCTTGGATAAAACTACTCTACTCCGATCCAGTGGCCAGGAGTCCGCACGAGGGCCGCTGTTCCCCTCTTTTCCACGTTGCCAGGGGCACTAGACAGGGTTGTCCCCTTTCGCCCTTAATCTTTGCTTTAGCGATGGAGCCGTTTGCCGACATGCTGCGCCAGAACCATTCCCATAGGGGCCTGCGCACAGCCGGCTCCTCAGATATAGTCTCTCTGTATGCTGATGACGCCCTCCTTTATATCCGTTCCCCTGAGATCAACCTGGCCCCTATACTGGAGGATGTTGCCCTATTCGGTCGTATCTCTGGTCTCACGGTAAACTGCTCCAAATCAACCCTTTTCCCGCTCACTCCTAGCACTCTTCCGCCTCCTGATACCATGGATTCGCATGGGCCCAATCTAAGTTCACTTACTTGGGCGTGGTGGTGTCCAGGCATGCCGAACGGGTCCTGCAGGAAAACTACCAGTCATACCTAGTGAACCTTGCAGTTAAAATACAGGGCTGGGATAAACTTCCGATCTCATTGGCGGGTAGGATGGAGTTCTGAAGATGGTGGTACTTCCACAGCTACTGTATAAGTTTGCCAAAATCCCCAGTGGCCGGGAACAGATTACTTCCAGACGTTGTCTCGCACCCTGAACTCATTCCTTTGGCACTCTGGTGCAGTCCGCCTAAAACTTGAGACGCTTTCTGCTCCGATGGAAACTGGTGGATTCGGTGCACCAGACTTCTTTAGGTACTGGTTGGCTGCACAACTCCAACACACTGCGCATTGGTTCGCTATCCCAGACTCCCCTCCTCATGTTAGGCTGGAGAGACTGTCAGTCAGCGACCGCGACATTCGATCTCTTGTGATCTCACCCATCCCAATGGTACCGGGCTCCATGGACCCTGCGACATGCACATCGCTGGCCTTGTCCAAACTATGGCGGATACTAGGTGTTACTCACCCCTTTCATGGCAATCTTCCGATCTGGAACTTTTACCCTGAGGTCCCACGGGTCCCTCCTTCCGTGGTTCGTTGCTGGGCCGACGCCGGGTATGAACTACTCCGTGACCTCTTTGATCAAGGCATTTTTATTGAGTGGCCTGACCTCCCGGCTTCTCTCAGACAGAGACCTTCTATTTGGCTTCAATATTCTTCACTCCGTAGGGTACTCAAACACAAGTACACATGCTTCCCGGCGTTACCTCCTGACGAACCTGCAGTTGCTGAATTAACCTCTCCCGTCCCCCTGAGGGGCAAAATCTCGAGATTATACACTCTCCTCCAAACTAGGTCGCCCCCGCATTCTCTAAACTCCGGCACTATTGGGAGATCGACCTTGGACTCGAGATGACTGACGAACGCTGGGCCCACATGTGCTCACGCACCGGGATGTCTCTTTCAACTCCCGGTTTAAATTAATCCAATTCAAGGTACTTCATAGATACCACTACACTCCGGCCAGACTGCATCGCATTTCAACGACTCCCCCCTGGGTGCCCCAGATGCGCATGCGAGAATGCAGACTATCTTCACATGCTGTGGTCTTGCCCCGACTTGTCCAATTCTGGACCTCGGTGTGCTCTACTATGTCCTCTATCCTTGATTCCCACATCCTCTTATCCCCAATGACATGTTTGTTTCACGACTTCCCCGACCTCCACCGTGACTCCAGAAAACTTGCTGGCCTGTGCATGCTACTTGCTGTGCGCACAATTCTGCTTTGTTGGCTTCGGCCTTACACCCCTACCCACGCACAATGGCTTAGGGCAGTGACATGGGCCTCTGACACGGAGGAGGTCTGGGCGACACAGCGGCCCACTCATTCCAGGCCTAGGGATATATGGCTGCAGTTTCGTTTATTTATGTCCTCCATTGAATCTGACTCGGATCCGGGGTCTTCTCCTCCCTCTGCTTGACCCACCCCCCATACTGTTTTCAAGATTCCCCTTTGAATTATCTCCCTCATGTATGGGTGGTCTGACCTCCCATGGGCCCTCACGTGTATATGCACCCAACTCCTTTCTTTCTTGCCGTTTTTTTTTTTTCTTCTGATGCATTGCTTGTATAAATTATGCGTATTCATATTGTTTGATTACTGTTTACCCTGTATGGTTTATGTTGACTCACCTGTACTTGTGTCACCGAGCTGAATAAATAAAAGTTTAAAAAAAAAGAAATTAAGATCTCTCACTTCCCCATCACGTTTTCTCTAATCTCATGATGTAATTCTAAATGTCAAAATAGTCACCAGTCAACTCTATTGAAAGATAATCTTGTATTGGCTCTTAGTAGTTTAAATTAATTAATGTATTCACAACATTAGATATCATAGAAATGATCATTATACTTTCAAATTTCAAGTGGTTAAAACATATGCACTCTGCCCACTGGTACGTCTTGGCCTACCCTATATCTCAGCAATATCAGTGTTTTCCAAGTTGTCAATTGTCCAATCCTTTTCTTTAGATCCAGTTCCTCAAAACATTAACGTGACAGTATTTAAAATGTGCCACCTGTGCTTGTTGTTCAGACAGCCTGCACACATTTTATAATTGAATATCTCTTTTGAATGCAATTTACCTACATCCGACTGTGCTGACTGGCCCTCTCATGTGACTCAGAGCTCCTGTCTTATCAGAATAAGGAGTTCTATTTTCAAGGACCCGCTGTAGTTTCAAAGCAACTTGATTCCACGTGTGTATTGTTCCCTTCCTCACCCAGCCTTTTTGGAGTCTTTCGGCCTCATTACGAATTCAGCGGTAGCCATGCCGGTTTCGGCGGCATGGCTGCCACCGAAATCAGGTCCAGGTTCCCAGAATGGGGAATTACCGGGCCATTCCGAGTTCGGAGGGCCCGGTAATTCCTCCCTCCAGGAACCCAGGCCCAGACCGCCCCCATTCCCATCTGAGCCCCCATAGGGCTCAACGGGAATGGGAGAGGGTGCAAACAACGGCCCGATTATGAGCGGCCCGTTGTTTGCTCCCTCTTACCCACTTGGGACCAGGTAAGGATGCCTGGTTCGACCAGACTTTACTTACCGGGTCCCGCGAGGGAGCTTGTAATGCGGCGGAACGGGTTTAACTGGTCCGCCTCCTTTAGCGCCTCCTTTACCGCAGCCCGTTAACCCGTTCCGCTTCAGTCATAATGAGGCCCTTTGGCTTTTTCTCACTCTGAACTCAAGGCCCCTTTGCTGTGCCCTTCCCTCTTTCGCTTTTTTTTCCTAGCACATCGGGGCTGTTGTTCTCATTCTCTTCTCTCTCTGCGTTTCTCTCCTCTTTATACTGAATTCATAGTTTCTATATTTACCGACTAGTCAATTCAACACTTCTCGATCTGGCCCTGTGATGTCATGATATCCGTTTGATCAGTCCATTCAGGAGAATGGGCCTTGTTACCCAAGATAGAAACTTCCTGTCCTCTGGTACTGCCTGCGTGTAGTAATACTAACTTACAATGTCATTAACTCCACTAAAAGAAAGCTGCACATTATAAAACACGTCTTTGTTTGACTGCAATTATCAACCCTTACTATGGCTAAGAGAGCCATGCTCTGGTTTCAGAATCTTAGCATTCGGTCTTTTTGGTACTTTCTAGAAAATTCATCTTTTTTGAACAGTTAGTCACCCCCTCACCGTGCCCCCCCCCCAAAAAGGCATAGTCCATTTGCTATTAGTGGATTAATACAATAAAGAACACAGAGGTGTTTCATTGTCATTATTATTATTATGTTTTCATATTTAGAATGCAGAGTAGCTTAATTTCTGAAACGATGCATTTCTCCAATTATGCTGACAAGTTGTCATGGACACACATACACAACAGATAACTTAGTACATTATTTGGAAAAGATTGTGCACAGACCATAGATCTAAATGTCACCACAATGATGTAAATGCTTTAGGAGAGAAGTTTTAGAAAGGTAGCGGGCGCCCCTCTCTCGCAAGAACAGACATGATAACCTGTTCAGTGGTTATTAACCACTTGAGAGTTCGCAGCCACTGCTTTTACTCACTGTGCCTTTCACAGATGGGAAATATCCATTTGCATATCAGTCTTTGTCCTGCCCAGGGGCAGTCCAGCACCGAAATACAATGGCAATTCCAATCTGAACGAGAGTACCACCAGCAACCCCATACACGTGTTTCACCCTTGTTGGGATCATCAGTGAGGTGAAGCTGATGCCTCTCTAAGCACAGTGAGAGGGAGACCACGTCTGGTTGCCCCCAGGAGACCTAGGGTTACCAATCCCAGGTTCCTTAACAAATAGTTTTAGAAAGGTAGCGGGCGCCCTCTCTCGCAAGAACAGACATGATAACCTGTTCAGTGGTTATTAACCACTTGAGAGTTCGCAGCCACTGCTTTTACTCACTGTGCCTTTCACAGATGGGAAATATCCATTTGCATATCAGTCTTTGTCCTGCCCAGGGCAGTCCAGCACCGAAATACAATGGCAATTCCAATCTGAACGAGAGTACCACCAGCAACCCCATACACGTGTTTCACCCTTGTTGGGGATCATCAGTGAGGTGAAGCTGATGCCTCTCTAAGCACAGTGAGAGGGAGACCACGTCTGGTTGCCCCAGGAGACCTAGGGTTACCAATCCCAGGTTCCTTAACAAATAGTTTTAGAAAGGTAGCGGGCGCCCTCTCTCGCAAGAACAGACATGATAACCTGTTCAGTGGTTATTAACCACTTGAGAGTTCGCAGCCACTGCTTTTACTCACTGTGCCTTTCACAGATGGGAAATATCCATTTGCATATCAGTCTTTGTCCTGCCCAGGGGAGTCCAGCACCGAAATACAATGGCAATTCCAATCTGAACGAGAGTACCACCAGCAACCCATACACGTGTTTCACCCTTGTTGGGGATCATCAGTGAGGTGAAGCTGATGCCTCTCTAAGCACAGTGAGAGGGAGACCACGTCTGGTTGCCCCAGGAGACCTAGGGTTACCAATCCCAGGTTCCTTAACAAATAGTTTTAGAAAGGTAGCGGGCGCCCCTCTCTCGCAAGAACAGACATGATAACCTGTTCAGTGGTTATTAACCACTTGAGAGTTCGCAGCCACTGCTTTTACTCACTGTGCCTTTCACAGATGGGAAATATCCATTTGCATATCAGTCTTTGTCCTGCCCAGGGGCAGTCCAGCACCGAAATACAATGGCAATTCCAATCTGAACGAGAGTACCACCAGCAACCCCATACACGTGTTTCACCCTTGTTGGGGATCATCAGTGAGGTGAAGCTGATGCCTCTCTAAGCACAGTGAGAGGGAGACCACGTCTGGTTGCCCCCAGGAGACCTAGGGTTACCAATCCCAGGTTCCTTAACAAATAGTTTTAGAAAGGTAGCGGGCGCCCCTCTCTCGCAAGAACAGACATGATAACCTGTTCAGTGGTTATTAACCACTTGAGAGTTCGCAGCCACTGCTTTTACTCACTGTGCCTTTCACAGATGGGAAATATCCATTTGCATATCAGTCTTTGTCCTGCCCAGGGGCAGTCCAGCACCGAAATACAATGGCAATTCCAATCTGAACGAGAGTACCACCAGCAAACCCCATACACGTGTTTCACCCTTGTTGGGGATCATCAGTGAGGTGAAGCTGATGCCTCTCTAAGCACAGTGAGAGGGAGACCACGTCTGGTTGCCCCCAGGAGACCTAGGGTTACCAATCCCAGGTTCCTTAACAAATAGTTTTAGAAAGGTAGCGGGCGCCCTCTCTCGCAAGAACAGACATGATAACCTGTTCAGTGGTTATTAACCACTTGAGAGTTCGCAGCCACTGCTTTTACTCACTGTGCCTTTCACAGATGGGAAATATCCATTTGCATATCAGTCTTTGTCCTGCCCAGGGGCAGTCCAGCACCGAAATACAATGGCAATTCCAATCTGAACGAGAGTACCACCAGCAACCCCATACACGTGTTTCACCCTTGTTGGGGATCATCAGTGAGGTGAAGCTGATGCCTCTCTAAGCACAGTGAGAGGGAGACCACGTCTGGTTGCCCCAGGAGACCTAGGGTTACCAATCCCAGGTTCCTTAACAAATAGTTTTAGAAAGGTAGCGGGCGCCCCTCTCTCGCAAGAACAGACATGATAACCTGTTCAGTGGTTATTAACCACTTGAGAGTTCGCAGCCACTGCTTTTACTCACTGTGCCTTTCACAGATGGGAAATATCCATTTGCATATCAGTCTTTGTCCTGCCCAGGGGCAGTCCAGCACCGAAATACAATGGCAATTCCAATCTGAACGAGAGTACCACCAGCAACCCCATACACGTGTTTCACCCTTGGTAACCCTAGGTCTCCTGGGGGCAACCAGACGTGGTCTCCCTCTCACTGTGCTTAGAGAGGCATCAGCTTCACCTCACTGATGATCCCCAACAAGGGTGAAACACGTGTATGGGGTTGCTGGTGGTACTCTCGTTCAGATTGGAATTGCCATTGTATTTCGGTGCTGGACTGCCCCTGGGCGGGACAAAGACTGATATGCAAATGGATATTTCCCATCTGTGAAAGGCACAGTGAGTAAAAGCAGTGGCCAGGGATTGGTAACCCTAGGTCTCCTGGGGGCAACCAGACGTGGTCTCCCTCTCACTGTGCTTAGAGAGGCATCAGCTTCACCTCACTGATGATCCCCAACAAGGGTGAAACATGTGTATGGGGTTGCTGGTGGTACTCTCGTTCAGATTGGAATTGCCATTGTATTTCGGTGCTGGACTGCCCCTGGGCGGGACAAAGACTGATATGCAAATGGATATTTCCCATCTGTGAAAGGCACAGTGAGTAAAAGCAGTGGCTGCGAACTCTCAAGTGGTTAATAACCACTGAACAGGTTATCATGTCTGTTCTTGCGAGAGAGGGGCGCCCGCTACCTTTGTAAAACTATTTTTTAAGGAACCTGGGATTGGTAACCCTAGGTCTCCTGGGGGCAACCAGACTTGGTCTCCCTCTCACTGTGCTTAGAGAGGCATCAGCTTCACCTCACTGATGATCCCCAACAAGGGTGAAACACGTGTATGGGGTTGCTGGTGGTACTCTCGTTCAGATTGGAATTGCCATTGTATTTCGGTGCTGGACTGCCCCTGGGCAGGACAAAGACTGATATGCAAATGGATATTTCCCATCTGTGAAAGGCACAGTGAGTAAAAGCAGTGGCTGCGAACTCTCAAGTGGTTAATAACCACTGAACAGGTTATCATGTCTGTTCTTGCGAGAGAGGGGCGCCCGCTACCTTTGTAAAACTATTTTTTAAGGAACCTGGGATTGGTAACCCTAGGTCTCCTGGGGGCAACCAGACGTGGTCTCCCTCTCACTGTGCTTAGAGAGGCATCAGCTTCACCTCACTGATGATCCCCAACAAGGGTGAAACACGTGTATGGGGTTGCTGGTGGTACTCTCGTTCAGATTGGAATTGCCATTGTATTTCGGTGCTGGACTGCCCCTGGGCGGGACAAAGACTGATATGCAAATGGATATTTCCCATCTGTGAAAGGCACAGTGAGTAAAAGCAGTGGCTGCGAACTCTCAAGTGGTTAATAACCACTGAACAGGTTATCATGTCTGTTCTTGCGAGAGAGGGGCGCCCGCTACCTTTGTAAAACTATGCTTTAGGAGAGAACACAGTCTGGTCAAATCTAATGTTTTACTTGTGGGGAGCCTTGATGTTGTGAAAATAATGACGATCCACACTAAGCTAAATCAAGGTGGGTTGCCCCAACAACATTTGCAAGTGGTTACATATTTTTTTTTTAAATACTGAAAATCCTATCTCATAATAAAGTTCACATGTGTGCTCTTCCATGACCAAAAGGTCCTAGGCATAAACGTGGGGCTATTTTCCACTTCAGAACACTAAACAAACACTGGGTGGAAGCACCATGTTGTGTTTGATGTGAAGCCTCCATGGGTTCTTTTTGAGGAGAAATGTTAGGTCTTATGACATCGCTTACAGCATGGGAATGGGGAGATGGATCAATTACAAACAGATGTCCAACCATTAAATTCTCGAAGGAAGTAATAGGGAACATACTGTAATGTGATCTCCCAGAGTACTTAGTTTTAAATATTGTCCAGAAAGTGATGCACTCATTGATGAAATACAATACCCTATATCTCTGAGCTATCACCCATTCATGTATACTTCTCCCCACCCTTGATATATCTAACTGTTGACTGCACTTCTTCACTCTCGCAACGGTGTGCAACTAGGTGGAACATTTTCAGCCGTGAGCAAGGTTTTAGCCTTACCCTGGCTATGGTCCAACAAATAAGTCACTCAATGCAATTCCTAAATTCTCAATAATATCCTAAGAATTCTTAGAGAGTGTTCCTATTTTACAAAGATTGTCAACCTAAAATGGCCTGCAATTAAAACACAACATTGTATTGAAATATGCTCTAATGTTTGCCAAATTGTCCTGGTTCCAAATAAAATTAAATATATAAATAGTGCATCCGGTACAGGCAGGCACTGAAAGGGTGGAGCAGAGTGAACACTTGCCAAGTGGAAAGGATTATGGAAGATCATCAATGAACTTTCACAGCACCGATGTGTTTAAATTGCAATGCCCATCACGCTGCTTTGATCACATCAAGCATTGCTCATAGCCCGTCTAACAAAATGAAAAATAGACTTTGGAAAACAATAAAAGAAACAGAAGGAAATAAAAAAAACAAATCCCAGAAAGTGGCATTATAGATTAAAGTTCAGCAATGTGACTAATAGTGAAACTAACTACAACACAACAGGCAGCATATCCCATAGGCTACCAAAGGCAAGAGGGATATGAATGGGCCTGATAAAATAATATTGTACGATGTGTGCTGAATCTCCAGATGTTGTCACTTCTCCCCTAGGGGGAACCCCTTATCATGAGGCCAGGGAGGTAAGGCTGCTACCTAACATTCCCCCTGGGGGCGGTACTCAGTGGGTGGATCTCATTGGAAGGGGGGCCACTATGGAATTAGTGATGACCTGGAGAGAAAGTGTTATCCCTGCCACTCACCTGACCTTAACACACCTTACCATAGCCCACGTTCCTCACAGACCCATATCAGTGCCATCCCCACTGTTCCCATGTGTTTCTATTACACTACCAGCATAGGAAGTACTGGGACGAGAAAGTGTAGCGACTACCCAAGTAGAGTTCCTAATGAGGATGAAATCTAATAGTTCCTGGGAGACTGACCCATTTAGTACTGAGACAAGGAAGAGACATGGAGTACTGACGAATAACCCACATAACCAAAGTTAGCAGTCTAGTCAATATGGACTTGAACATTATAATTATAATAGTTTTTTTTATAACACACTTAATACCGAAGATGTTTCTAAGCATGGACCCGGGATTCAAAACTGTGTTGCTCTGCATTCGTTTTGCTTCCAAGATGATCACATTGCCACTGAGCTATACTACCCATGTATAAAAAGTGGGGAATGATTCAGACTTAGGTCAAGCACTCCCTGGATGAACCAGGAGTCCAGAGAAGGATGAGCTGGAGAGAAGGCAGACCGAGACACCACAAAGAGAGCATGCCCACAAGGAGGGTCTGGTGTCAAGGGGCCACTCCACTAAGGAAGAGAAGGCAGCTCCTGGTGCCCAATGGGTCTGCAAATGTGCGGAGCAGGAAGCATGATCGCCGGAAGGAAATTTCCCTTGCAGAACCATCACAAACAGAAGAGGACTGCTGATAGGCAAGGACACACTGAGGCAGGCCAGAAGCATCACGGAAGCCCTGGGAGCATTGTGGACCATAGAGAAAGGTACATCAAGGTGAGGGGAGGTGAAAGGGGCCAAAGGCAATGGTCTAGAAGCTGGGAATCTGGAGGGAAATTAGGTATTGCTTTGGACACAAACCCAGAATACATAAGGGGATCTGAAACATCCAGGTTAATCATCATAGGCATTAGAGTATACCAGGTGGACTGAATGTGGTGAGACGAAAGTGTGAGTCTGGGACCCACACCCATAAAGGCAACAAAATCCTCCAAATTAACCATCATAGTCATAGTTCCCCACAGGAGAGTATACCAGGTGGACTGTGTCTGCGAGTCTTGGACTCACAATCATAAATCCATCTTGTTGATCCTCATAACAATATTACCTGGCAGGAGAGTATACCAGGTGTGTTAGATCTGTGAGTCCGGGACCTGCACCCATAAAAGCATCATTCTTGGTCCTAATATCAATAGTACCTGTTAATAGAGCATATAAGGTGAATTGTGCATGCAAGTCTGGAACCTGCACCCATTGAAGTATCCTCACCAGCCTCAATAGTCACAGTGCCTGAGAGCGAAGGGAGTCAGACTGACTGTGAGTACTAAAGTAAAACAAGAGACAGTATTACTCTTAACACAGTTTCATGAACATTGTAATAGAAAATATCTGTTCAACTGAGATACTATGCTGGTGACAAGACCAGGGGAAGGGAGTCATACCCCTTGGTGCTGTATGAACATACTGCGAATGGCCAAGAGAGAAGAGTCAATCTCTAGGCACCAAAAGAAATCTGAAACCAGCAGAAGGGAGTCATACCCACTGGTGCTGTATGAACACACTGCAAACAGCCCAGAAAAGGGAGTCAATCTCTTGGTACCACAAGGAATCTGAAATCAGGGGAAGGGAATCATACCTTGGTGCTTTATAAACACTCTACACACAGCCAAGAGATTGGAATCAATAGTCAGACCAAGGGCAAGATGTAATATGTATGGAGCCTATGTTCAAATTATATGCAACAATCCAATCTAGAATGTAATCCTCTAAATGGGTTGCAACTATAATATAGTGCTGAAAACCAATTACTTCCAAGGCATTAGAAAGCGATGCAGCTTGAGAAACGGCTTGATTGCAAAGCCAGTGATTAAAATCCCCCAGTAAAATTAAATGGGAATGCACTTTCATATTGTCAGAGAGAAGGGCAGCAGTTTTTCTTTGAAGTCAGTTAACTGAGGGGCGCATATAAGAAAGTCAAATACTGATAGAGATGTTATGGTCAAGATTCAATTGAACTAAAAGTGTCTAAGCCGTCAATGGGTTAGATGAATGGACTTTAACGAGTCACTGTAAATGATAGCAACTCCCCCACAGATAGATAATGTCTGATCTACTCTGCTTATTATATATCCTGCAGGGATAATGAGGATAGCTGCCTAGGCAGCGGCAGTATTAAGCCAAATCATAATGAGGAACAAAATATACAACTTGGATTCCTCTGTTAGGTCAGACAATTCAACTGCATGTTGAACAAGCGAGCTAGTATTTAGAAATACCATTTTAATTTTAGGGACAATGGAAGTACCAGAAGCAGTGCCAAGTTCCAATTCAGAAGCTTCAGCTAAAGAGATATCCAATGTGGGCTCAGCCAGCGGAACACAAAATGAGTGAACCGGTATTCTGACATTTTGACTTGGGCCAGATTCATCAAAGACATCAAAAGGGATAGGAACAGGATCCTGGACATGGTAAAAAGAAAGAGAGTATTCAGATGCACAGGAGGAGACGCTGAAATAATTAAATCCATGTACGCTAGTCTGACCTTCAACTGGAAATGATGCCCTGCAATTAGACATTCCCCTTTCATCATCATAGTGGATTGGATTTGGCTTACCCCCATCAACTCTGCCTTTTTAACATTGACAATAGTTGAGATATGCGCAAACACATTTGATAGAGTAGTAATATAATGCCAGTGAGTGTTTATGGGGCTACGTGCATGTTGAGTATCAGTTAGATGAGAGGAATTAGACTGTGATATATATCATAATAATTAACAGGAGTAATTGGACAGGGTAGAATAGTGTCAAAATCAATTTCATGATAACACTTAAGGATGAAGGCTGTGCCCAACCTAATCCCCTCCATAATGGGTCAGGTGATATGATATGACTATTTCTAACATGCCTGTACACAAGTGTTTCTATGTGCGACAAGACAAGGAGGGGGAACCAAAGGGAGGACAAAATAACCATCTTACTAGGTCTGGTGTCATTCAGATTGTGCGAGTGCGGGAAGAGGAAAAGGGAGAAGTGTCAGGGGGGAGGGGAAGTGGGAAGTGCAGTTAACTCACAAGTGCATCCAACAGGAGTCTCATAAGTGCAAAGGGAAGGGACTGCAGGATTTATGATACAGACCCTTAAGTTCTGTGGAGCCAGGAGACAGGGCCCCAGCATTAACCAGCCTATGAGTTGTCTTTGCTTCTGATGGACTGTAAGGGATAGTAATTTGGCCAACGTGTAAATTCCTACACAGGAGCTAAGGCTGGGGTGCTGTGTGAAGATGTGAATCAATCCAAGAAGATGCTGCATATTTTGGTGGTAAGGTTCAAGTGGGACCTGCAAGTCATAGGGTAGTGGGTTAGACAGTGTGGTAGGGGCCATACAGTGATGGCCAGTAGCGATTGGATTGTGAGGGAATGGATGTAACTTTCAATGTTTCTTCATGAAGGTGAAGAGATGCCTTCAAGTAAAGTTTTTAAGGAGTTATGCAAGACATGGCTGCAAGCATGGGAGGAGGGTGTGGTTACAGAACCCGCTTTTAAGGTAGATGCAGCATTGGAAGGGAAGTGACTCTGGATGAGGCAGCATGTTTTTTATATATTGAGGCCCTGATAGTCAGACATATATAAGGAGTAAGTGTACATCAGAGTTAATGGATTTGGGAAGAGGACTGGTGTGTGGAGGGCAGAGTGCTGATGATTTATGGATTCTTTGTTTATCATTTCGAATACACTGAATAATGCGCTCGGGATCCTGAGGTGTGTACCTGTGGTCATTCCTTTGTGTAATGTGCATGAATGCTGGATGGGCAGAAGGTGAGTGTTTAGAACACAGATGGGGTGCTGATATGAAGATGTCCTGGAGAGGTGTTCCAGTTTTGGGTGATTGGGGTGAGAGCAGCTCCTTCACATGATAGATGGCCATGACATGCAGCTAACAATACTTATGGACACGTTTGGTTATGATTTGGTTAAAGAGTCAGGGGTGGCCCTGATGAAGAGTTTGAATGTGGACTTGTCAATATTGCATCACTGTTGGCCATTGCTCTGGGTACTGTTCACTGAACACTAACCAGGAAGGGAATGGATGGGGGCCTTGAAAGAGGACGCAGTGTAAAGGAGTAGGAATACATAGAACAAGGCGATTTAGAAGTTCATCAAGCTATGTGTTGTGCAAGAGGTGCACCAGCAAGATAAAATGTATGAAGTGTTACATTGTTATATCCAGGACAAAGTTGTTTTGACTATGATGTTCTGAGACTATCATATGTTTGACCTGCAGATGGAAGTTGAGCTGATGGTAGTGTCCTTGAAAGATGTATGATGGTGGGGTAGTATTAGCTCCACTGGGCATTTTAGTTCTGGGTGGGTGGAGGTACCACCTTTTGTAGGAATTGTTGGGTGAAGGTTATGGTTTGGCATGTTGTAAAAGGGTGGGGTTATGCTGTTGTGGCAGACAGGCAAGGACAGATGTACGTTAACAGGGAGGAACTTTTAAGAGACTAATGTGTCAGACAAGTGCGGGTATAGGGCAATTATTATGGACATATTGGTGGTAGATGGGGGGGACTGGTGAATGAAAGGGTGTGAATGTGGGAAACAGATAGCTTTGCAGTGTTCATTTAGTAATGTCCATGTTATTCCTTTGTTAGCCTTTGAGGCCAAGGGAGCAGGTTAGCAAGATTTGTACACATGAGACCGTGACATTAAAACATCAATTTTCTCTTTTGTGAGTCTGGTCCTGGTTTCAGCAATTTATAGCAGGAATATGGATGGGGTGGCAGTGTACATTTTCTGTTGTTGAACACACACTGTTGTCAATTCAATACAGGCATGTTCAGGATGTTGTTTATGGAGAAACTGGAGTTGCCAGGTTTCATCATTATTGAAAGCCATCAAGGATGTGAGTTTGGTGTGTGCTCTTCACACAGAAACTAACTTATGTGAAGTAGTATTTTCACTACCTGGTTGCATGTGTCCTGTTCCCTCACCCTTTTTCCTCCTAGGGGAATTGGTGGTGCCTGTGGCTGAGGGCACAACCCCTCCTACACCTCTAATGGTTGGACACTACATGCCACTATAATTTTGCATTCAACAGGTGATGCATTTGACAATACTCCACACGAGTGGTCAAGGATACAGAAGCATGACTTGAGCACTCCTATTATGTGCTCCACTATGTCTCTAGTTGTGTTGTGAGCTGTATTGTAGCATTTGTCAGCTGGGTTAGCAGGATTCCTAATGGGCATCAGGATGAATAGCAAAAGTGGGTAGGTATTGTCCCCTGCAAACGAGAAAACAGACATTTTATTTGGTTGACTGTCATTTCATGGGTGTATGTTTAAGATGTGACCACGTGTCTGTGTTTTTGTGTGTGTGTGTGTGTGATGGTCGATACTCACCAATGAGTCACAGGTTGCCAAAGGATCCCGCGCAAGTGCCTGATGGATAAGGGAATGGCAAATTAAGGATGACACGTGGGGGAACTGCTATGTTCCATACGCTTCCTCATCTGGTATCCCAAAAATAGCTGAGCGGGTATGGAAGATTATGGCCCACCTTCTGTGTAGCTGCATTAGTGCAAGTAATTTGGCATTTGGCATGATTGCAAGATTTCACAAGTATTGCATTGTGCTTTTTATACTTAGGATTGTGTGGTGCAGTTCTACTTTGCACCTGGTGATGGGTGGCAGTAAAATGTTGGTACTTTTAAGTTAGCACAGAAGCGCTATCGATTCTGCGAATAAGGGTATGTTTGCACTTTATGGGATGTGTTTATACATATGCACAGTGCATCCCTTCCCACAGATGCGTTATTCCTCATTCTCCTCCTTTAATGAGGACTTTTCCATATTGCGTCCCTTCTGCTTCTTTTTTTGCTGGCCCTTCCCTCGCGCTTATATGAAAATTGCGTAAAGCGCTTGGGCATGACACCTATTTGGAAGGACCAGCAAAAAGTCTGTTCTGTGAATCGGTATACATAGTTTTGTGTGGCACAAAGTGCACTGTTTTGGTGCAAAGTCATTTTGTGCTGTACAAAACCATTCATAAATTAGTCCATATGACCCTGATTCATGTACGTTTTGTGTGTAAAATAGGGTACTTGCTAACAAACCACACAATCTGTGTTCGTTGTGGAATTTACGCAGGTTCAGTACGTCTCTGGGAGCCGTCATGGGCCTTTCGCGAGCCTCCACGCAGAGCATGGGCGTGACTTGTGCAGAGCACTTGGAAGGGGGCGAAACACCTAAAAAAGGGAAGAACTTGCAAAAAAATTGGCATTCCAAGTGATGGCTTGCAGGCAGTCCCTCACACGACCCCAATTGCATGGCACAAGACATATTCATGGATTTGATCTTGCAACCTTTCGACCAGGGAAAAGGCCACGCAAGTCCTTCATATTATCCGCCACCCGAAGGCAGGCATAAGTACTCTTGAGTGTAGGAATCGGAAGGCGGAGGTGGGGTTGCATGTGAGATTTAGGGGTGCATGTACTCACCCGCACATAAGATCTATTTTAGTTTATGGGGGATTCACATGCAGATTTTCCCAAACAATTACTGAGCTACGATTTCTATATGCATGTTATCGGGGTGCCGGATACAGTTACGGGGGTCCCTGAGATGCAGGCATGCTTGCTTGGAACCCAGGCACTGTTTGAAGGGTGCATATATTGGCGCCCCGGGGGCGTACGCAAAGGTAGTTTATGCTTTGCGGGTGGGAGTGTCGAGGCGTTCAGGCTGCGACTTGTGATTATGGTTACTTTGCACTGCAAATTCCATGAATATGCGGGGCGTGCATTTTTCATTCTGGGCTCAGGCTCGCGCAGAGTCCTTCTGGCCCGCGGCCCCTGCAGGATTTCTGCGCACATTTCCATGAATCGGGCCCTATAACTCTAACCAATCACTTTTTGTTCACTGCGTGGGATTTTGCTGTATTGCTTACTGACCCAGAAGGATGATCATTATTCAGGCAGGTGACATGAGATTCAGGACTCCTATGAGACCTTTTCTTGGTCACTTGACAACAAGCGGTTTGTGCATCTCTTTTGAATTATTGTGTTAATCAGTTTTCATTTCGAATAGAAGAGAGACTGAAAAAGGAGACAGGTTTTCCGAGAGTGACATGGCATTATAAGTTACTTACTATAAGTAAGCTACTAGTCAGAGTTACTGGAACAATGTAACACACAGTTGTACAACCATGATCATTTTAAATGGAACTACAACTTCCAATAGCCATTTGAGTACTTTAGGGTTGCATTCATCACAGCAACAATTTTGAGTCACGTTATTATATAAATCGTACCGAGTTTTGCATGCTTCAGGAAGATTCCCTTGCAGCAGCACTTAGTCTTGCATGATTTTACTCCTGGCAAACACTGAGGAAGAATGGTTTGTAATGCAGATAATGTTATGGTCCTCTTTGTCTCCTTGTGTGTGAGAGGGTATGCCCAGACGGGGGTCCCTTGCTCGCTGCACCTTAAGGAACTAAGCTGCACCTCACTGACAAGGACCAACAAGGCCGAAATATGTCTGGGGTAACTTGTGTTTCCGTGGGCTGCTCCCATTGGTTTAAGTGCATGCCTGATTTGCATATGGCTGCACCCTTTTTGCAATTGTGCAGATGGGCTAAAAAACATTGGTGTGGAAGGTTGCCCAGAGCAATGCCAGTGTTTCAGATCCATTGAAAACCTTCTGCCCATCACTTGTTTGGTTATAGTGTGTCTGACTGTGTGGGAGAGGGAATGCCCAGACGTGGGTGTCTTGCCGTTGTGGCATAGGGAACCTAGCTGCACCTCACTGTTGAAGCCCACTAATGCTGAAACATGTCTGGGGTTGCTTGTGTTCCCGTGCTGAGGGGACCTGGCATAGCAGCTTTGGCTGGGCTTCTCCCATTGGTGGCAGTACCTGATTGATTTGCACATGGCTGGACGCCTTTTGCAATGGCACAGATGGCCAAAAGGTTTCCCAGAAGAGTGCCAGTGGTTCAGATTCATGCAAAACCTTCTGCTCCCCACTGTTTTGATTATACTCTGGTGGACATTAGACATTGGGCCTCATTACAACCCTGGCGGTACGGATTGAACGGCGCCGTAAAAGGTGCCGGCGCCGTTCATCCCATACCGCCGCAATACGAGTTCCCCTCGCGGGACACAGTAAGCACGCCTGGGAAAACCTGGCATGCTTACCGGGTCCCGCGAGGGGAAGAGGGAGCAAACAACGGGCCATCTCGTAATGGCCCGTTGTTTGCTCCCTCTCCCATTCCCATTCAGCCCCCTATGGGGGCTGAAATGGGAATGAGGAAGGACCGTGTCCGGGTCCTTGGAGGGAGGAATTACCAGGCCTTCCGAACTCAGAATGGACCCCGACGCAATTTCGGCGGCAGGCATGCCGCCAATAGTGGCATGGTTACGGCCAAACTCATAATGATCGCCATTGTTTGACCTCTGTGACAAGGGGTACATATAGAGTAGCAAAATACTGAAATATGGACTGAGATTAAACATTTGAAAGAATAGAGTTGCATCGTGAATGTAACTGAATACCATAGGAAGAGAATAATGTTCAGAGTTGTAGTATGTCATATCTACACTTGCCAATGCTGCAGGATGAGCCATTGCTCTCTCCCACCAGGATAAATCACAGGACCCAGGGACCACCCCCAAGAAGCCCTGTCCTTTGCCAACCTAAGGACTTCAGAGTTTGTGTTATTTGCACATCGTGGCCATCTATCATTTGAACTGTTCCCACTCCATACACCCAAACACAAACACACACATGTTCTCTGTCTCTCTCTCTCTCTCTCTCTCTCTCTCTCTCTGTGTCTCTCTCTCTCTTTCTCTCTCTGTCTCTGTCTGTCTGTCTGTCTCTCTCTCTCTCTGTCTCAATCTGTGGGGCCTTTTGATAAAGAAACCATTGCACAGGCTGCACAATGAACTAGAGGAGCAGGTTGCTCACGTCGATCTAATGAGATGCAAACTCAGTCTTGAAAATGTTGTCAAACCAGCAGTAAGCTACAAGGGGCAAACAAAGTGGTTAGGATGAAGCACCTAAACTAAGGTAGGTGGAAAGACTCAAAAAATAGAACAGAAAAATGCAGTATTTTTTAGCTATATACAGAACTAGTGGTACCACCCGGCGTTGCTAGGGTCTGTAGCTGCACGTGGGGGTCTGCTATGCATGTGTATGTTTTATTGTGTCATAACTTCCTATTTTTGAAACATTGAAAAATCAGCACAAAATCACCTATACTGATAGCACCCCGATCC
This sequence comes from Ambystoma mexicanum, assembly GCA_002915635.3. Taxonomy (NCBI): domain Eukaryota; kingdom Metazoa; phylum Chordata; class Amphibia; order Caudata; family Ambystomatidae; genus Ambystoma; species Ambystoma mexicanum. Next base: position 839,191,383 of record CM030321.1, on the reverse strand, counting down.
ACTACTGTGCAGGGCTAATGGGTAGGGTTGGTCACATTTCACTATCGTCAATACGCCCCAGAGTGGTATCCCAACTTCCTATTTTTGGAACAGTTGCAAAATCTGAAATTTCCCCAAATTGCCTATACTGAGTTCACAGGGCCGGACCTTGCCCTGTGCAGGGCGAATGTGTGGGGCTGGTCAGATTTCACCATTGTCAATACACCCCAGACTGGTATGCTAACCTCGGGCCAAAATTACTGACTAAGTACCAACTGTTGTGGGCACTGGAGCCAACAATCGCAGAATCGCCAATCTCCCGAAATCCCCTATACCGATAGCTCCGGGCCAGACCCCGCCCCTTGCAAGGTGAATGGGTGGGGATCGTCAAATTTCACAATTGCCAATACACCCCAGACTGCTATGCCGACATTGGGCCAAAATATTTGCCCACCAACTGTTATGGGCTGGGGCCAACCCCAAAAAATACAAACACACTTTCACAAATATATATAAATATATAGATTAACTATCTCATGTTTTAGAATACAGCACATGATCGCCTATTGCTAAATTATCTGGTACATTATCAGGTACAATAAAGAGTGCACCAAATCAGGCACAGTATTTATCCCCCCTACATCTACACATGGAGCATGGTTTATCCACGATTTGAATTGATGCATAAGGTTGAATTCTAGTATTTTACATTTGGGACAGCCTGTGGCATCCCCACCTCTGTAATCTAGTTGAGGTCAGATATGTGAATTATCTGGTAAGTCTAATAGACATAAGTGGGGTTCTCTCCAAAGTCCCTCTAAATAAATGTTTAGAGTGAGGATACATGTGTTATAGAGAGGTAGCAGGGCCTCAGAAATAGTTTTGGCAGGAGAGTACTACAGCTGACATTTTAAAAAAGTTGTGGAGACAATGAAAGAGAAGGAGGGATGCGAATAATGTAAAAAATGAACTATAATGAGTAATAATGGATTGACGAGAGTAGGATAAGGAGAATGCAACTGATGCCTGGTGCTATTCAGAAAGAAGGATGAAGCTCGGAAATTGAGGATTTAGAGTATGTCTCAATAGTTTTCAGAAGAAAGTCAATGTGAAAAATAGAGCCAATCACATGCACACTGTTTTTCCAGAACACTATCTTTGCTTTAGGACAAATAATATGACATCAATAAATACTTGTAGGATTGCACCAGACGATTATCTGTCCATGCAAGTAAAACAAGTGAAAGTTACAAGTTCCCTGAGTAAATTATATTGAAAAATAGACTGGAAAGCAGATTGTAAACAAGACTCAGAGGCTTAGATGGAAGAAATGCCATGCATTATTCTAATTTTTGATTGTTGTGCTATTGTATATATCAATGGATTATTGCACACTGTGATGTGATTGAGATGCATCTCTTCTTGGCTGACACAACACAACATCAAAGAATCTATTGACCAATCAATTAAAAAAAAACAAGAAAACACACAAGACACTCAATGCTGCTGTCCTACTGAGGATTAGGCTACCAAAACACTCTGCTTCACCGCCTACCTGCATCCTTGGCTGAGTGACGACATATAACTTCTGTGCCTAAGTAGTCAAAGAGAATCAAATACTACCTTCTTATTGAAAACTGGTATCAAACAAATGTTAATACTTATATTAAAGATGTTTATACTGTGCACCAATGCCACTTGTCTGGTCTCCAGACACTCAAGTGGATATGTAATGCAAGGAGGCAGGGTGTATGGTCAGAAGGGTTGAGTGGGAAAAGAGCAAGACAACTGTGATGTGCTGTTGGCAACTTCAGTTTGTAAAACAGAAGTTGACAACCATGTGCTGCTGTGCGAGATTATCTGTAGTTTGTTTTGTTGTTGTGATGTTGTGAAGCATGTGCAGAATGTGGTGCTGTAGAGGTCTGGTTGTGTTAAGTCCAGAGTTTGAGAGGTGTATGCAGAGGAGTGAGTTTATTATTACGGATTGTTGGAGAAAACCCTGGAAATCCATCCAAGTGCTCCGCATCTCCCACCCCTGAAATCCACCCAAGTGCACCACATCTCCCACCCCTGAAATCTATCCAAGTGTGTCACCCCCACTGAAAATCCACTCAAGTGCACCACTCCCCCCCCAGGAATCAATCCAGGAATCAATCCAAGTGCGTCACACCTTCCCCTTGAATATCCATCCAAGTGCATCACATATCCCACCCATGAAATTCACCTAACTGTGCCACAACTTGCACCCCTGAAATCAATCCAAGTGTGTCACACATCCCACACAGGAATAAAAACAAGTGTATTGCACCTCACCTGTCCCCCCCTGAAAATCCATCTAGGTGTATCGCATTTCCTACCCGTGAAATCCACCTACGTGTGTCAGGTTGGGATTGCACGAAAAGCTTGTATCAAAAAAGCTGAATGCACGTTTAGAGCACATCAGGCATAGAGATAGAATCTAAGCCCATAATATCAAACAGCGGTGCAGGTGTTGCAGGGGTATCCCCCACACCTCGAGTTCGATATTTTGGGCTACAGGGGTTTCCCCTGAATACATTTTAGACAGGGCCATAATCCCAAAAGACTGAATTACAAAATGCAGGCTAATGTCTCCGTGATTTTGTAATTCGCTCTTTTGGGATACAATATTATAACGTACAACCTGTCAGGTTCCCTAACTCTGACATCCATCCCAGTGCATCACAGTTCCCACCCCTGAAATCTAAGTGTGTCACATTTCCTTGCCCATGAAATGTATCTAAGTGGATAACATGTGTCAGTCATAATCTCTGTATCCCCCCTAGTTGCCCTTTCTGGGATTTACCTTAATTGTCACCTAAGCCATCATGATTCCTAAGCTTCTCCGGAATTCATTACGTTGTCTGATTTCTTAGTACAAGCCCCATTTCTAACTCGGTGGTGTGTTCACTGGCTTCATGGGAGTCAGCAGAGAACGTTTAGTCGTCTTCCTCAGATCCCTAGAGGCGTTTTCTGTTATCTTTTGGGGAGGGTCTGGTGCATTACTCCTGTTCACTTGTTGGTCCTCAGTGGGGGTATCCTAGGCCGAGAGGAAAGGAACAGAAACTGTTACCCCAATCATATGCTCTGTCTTTTTCACTGCTTCAAAAACACAGACTCAACTCAACAATGATTCAAACTGAGTAAATAATTAATGTTCAAAAGGTACATGCTCGTTCACCAACCACATTGCACTGAGAACATCCAAAAACTGGCACTCAACTCAAGCTGTCCAGCACTATCCAGAATACCTCCTCCAAATATTATACCTCTGAAAGAATATTCTAGTGCTGTCTCACAATTGCTATCAATTCATTGCTTGAAATTAAAGATGTTTAAACATCAACACCAAATCACATTTGCAGCTAAATGCAGCACTCATGAACTCACGAAAATGACATGCTGCATTTAACTGCACTGATGTGATGTTCTTCTAACATCAATAACCCCCCCTACAATACATTGAGTTCTCAAAAAAACATCATGACCACTTGCGTTTCCTGACCGTTCTTAAGACCTCAACCTTTTGATAAATGCTAGATTGTTTATGCAAGGAACCTGCTAGGGTGAAACAGGGGAATGGAAGTTACAGGAAGTTATACGTTCGTTGGAATTGGCATACTCTCCTGCAGCAACCCTGATACACGGGGGTATAGTTATAGAGGGAACTAGGATTCTGTGAGATGCCTACTGGTTTACCTGTAGCAATGGTTTCAGTCTTTTTTGAATGCCAGAAAATAGATGTTGGTTATGGGTAAGAAACGCTCTGAACCTTTATGTAGTCTGCATGGGTTCCTCAGAGCTCCATTCTCTCATCATTGCTTTTTAAACTTTACATGGAACCTCTGACAATTTGATTTCTAAGTTTGAGATTGATTTTCAACAATACGCTGAACATACGCATTTATATCTTGGAATTTCTTCTGAGAAAGATATGTCACATATAGGTGAGTGTCTTGAGAGAAGGAAGCCTGGATTTTGGAAGACTTTTTAAAACAAAATCAGGCTAAAACTAAATTTCATTTCCTGTCTTGTTCAGGTGATCAACCTGTTTGTTTTAAATATGAACATTCCAGGCTCACAATCCGGATTTTCCCAGTTGGTCAAGTGTATGGGTTTTATGCTAGACTCTCGACTCACTTTATTTCCACATATCAATGCTCCAGTGGAATCTGCTGCCTTGCACCTTTATGTTCGGCGGGCATTGAAACCTGTCATTTGTGCACCTTAATGCCATTTTTTTCATATAGTGTGTTGATTATCGGAATTCTATTCTCTCTGGTATTCCACATTCCTCTCTCGCTCCTTTAAAGTATGCCTTCAATGCAGCAGTCCGATTGGTGGTGGGAGTGCAGACATTTGACCACATGATGTCGATTCTAGTTTCCCTGCCCTGGCTCCTATTGAAGTCCAGGATTACCATTACGTTATTAAGCATCACTCTTAAGACAATCCATTGACAAACCCCCACTTATTTGGCTAAGAAACTAAGGATTACTGGGGGTTCAAGAGGCCTTCAAAGATGGGCGTCTCTAAACCTGGAAGTCTGCAAATTCAAGTTGTCCTCATCTATAAAAAAAAGGTATATTTCAAGGGCAAAAGTCTCAGCTTGGAATTTCTTGCCTACTGACCTTTGTTTGAGCCCTGATTATTTGAGGTTTAGGAAAATATTGAAAGCCTGGCTATGGCAATCTGTTGTTTTAAATGATTCTATTGATTAATATGTCTTAATTTTAAATGTTATTACATGTGTTATATATGTTTGAAATCTGGAACAGGTGTTTCAAATCTGTAAAGTTCTCTGAGGCATTTGTGCCTGGTTCGTGGTACAGAAGATTTATAAATACATATGTGATAAAAGGAATTACTCTAATGTTATAATATGTTTAATCAATATGGGATAAATATAAATGCTAATCTGTAGGGGTTATGATGTTAATTAGAGAACAGCATGTGTGTAGGTATGCTTTCTTATCTTTATGCTGCTGTATAGCAGACAAGGACCATGCCATACAATAAAAGGACATTCTAAATTATGCACAAAATGCAGATACCAGAGGCATTACCTAATCACAGTGTCTTTACATAGTTACAGGCCTAGTATTGTTGAGGGTGAGCCGAGTAGGGAGTGGGTAATGTGTTTAAACAAAAAAGGGGGTCGTTTGGGGCTAAGCATATGACAAATAGACATGTTAGGGCCAGTATGTATATGAATACATGTTCTATTTATGCATATACTTTGCAATTGGTTAGGGCAAGCTGGATGGCGTGTGAAAAAGAGGGCACATTAAAGATGGGCCTTTGCTGGCGAGTAGGTGGTTCTTCAGACTGTTCATGGATTGTTCCATAGATGGATAGTTCTGTTGGCAGCAGGATGTATATTCCAATGATAGTGTGTGGAAAGGAGAAGGGGCTGTGGGAGCAGAGAGAGAGAGAGTAGAGAGAATTGCAGTCTGCTAGTTAGTGGATGGCTAGGTCATTATTACATTTTGAAGACACGGAGTGGAAACTTAAAGAGGGAGTAATTTTGTTAAGGATAGCAAAACAGTCAAGGGAAAGGCCCAGAACAGTCTACCATAGTAATATAGACTGCTGAGGAATAAGGTGGACCTCGAAGTCTTGGAAGAGTGTTGAGTCAGGGCAGGGGAATTTTCCTGATATCTGTGAAAGATTGTTCTGGTTGCAATGTCAGTGGCAGAAAGGAAATGATTGATTTTAAGTTTATTGTCAAACAAGACCTTGAGTTTTTAAAAATCTTGTATGATGGAAGAAGTGTGTGGGGTCAGTATCACCAAGCAGCATTGACCCATGTTTTGGATGTGGTGTGGCAGTAAATTATGTTTTCCAAGATGGCAGGGATAAGCAAAGGGCAGGAGAAGAGGATGTGGATGTGATCAGCAAAGAGTGTAATGGATGCCAAATAATTATATGAAAAGCCCAGTGAGGAGATGTATAGGATTAGGAAAAATGGACCCAGGAATGAACTTTGAAGGACGTCCACTGAAGTGCTTAAATTCCATGAGAAAACCTAGGACTGGACCGAGTGGTACATGGCCACCAAGTTAAACATTGTGTTACTAATTCTTGAAGATGAAATATGGAATGCTATGGAGGAGAAATGGATAATCTAGAGTGTCAATTGTGGTAGAGATATTGCGTAGGGTGAGGATAGAGGAGATTTGGGAGTGCGGATTATGGATATCAATTTGAGAGGATGTTTGATTGATGACACCTAGCCCACCCACCCCCACATCAGAAGTATTGGCTCTCACATAGCCTTCTGGAAAGTGATAAAAACTATGCTGTTTGTATAAACAAAGTACTATGGATGCCTCAGCCAAACCCTTGCTCCCATTTAGGCTGCACATTTGTTTCTCTTTGTGATGTAACCTTCATTGTGACTGTATGATATTCTAAACCTGTAACCACCTATGTATGTATCCTACCAAATGCTCACTGTTAGGTTACACACTCACTGTAACTCTGAACTAAGCTTTCTTCTTGAACCACCCATGTATGTACCCTACTAATTTCTCACTGTTAGGCTACATGATTCACTGTAACTCTGAGCCAAGCTTTCTTTGAGTAACTAAGATACTTTCATGCAACAGCACCATGATGCCTTTGGGCTGTTAGTGTGCCTTTCAAATCCAAAAAATAAATAAAAAAACGATAAAGCAGGGCTAAGACTGTTGATTAATGGGTTATTGGTATATGTTTTCCAATGCAGCTATTTTCTGTGTTCAGAGGGACTTTTCTAGAGGTCTGGATTCAAAATGTACATGAACAAGTTTTTTTGACACTGAAAAGGGTGAATGAGGTGCTCTGAGCCATGATCATATATTTTTGAAAATATATGTTCCAGACTGTTCAAATCACAAAATACCAGAAAAAGACAAAGGGGGTCATCATGAGTCTGAAAGTATAAGGTAGAAGTGGCAGTAACGTAATTACTCAGTGGTAAATGTAAGTGGTAATTTGCATTAAAATGAAGTAATTATCTTGCCAGAGGATTATGATGGGGGAATTGAGGGGACAACGGTGCCACCAACCGCAGTACAGATGGTGAAAAACAAATCCACTAAAAAACAAGAAAAAAAACAATCTAAACTTTAAAAAAAATTGGAGTTAAACAAAAAATCATCCAGAAAATTCCTAAGAGACTATGGGTTTAAACATACAATGGAGGAGGGAAAGAGGGAGGTGCTGGCTTCTTCTGTAACCCCCACCTCTCCTATTTTCATCAAGGAAACAGATCAGTTGGTTAGATCTGCGGCGAAGGGTATACAGCCCACACTGTACTCTACTGACCAAGCCTCTCAGAGTGAATATGTGCAAGGTGAGGACCAGTTGTTGACACCATGAAAAAGAAAAGAAATCCTGTCAATACTGCCAAACAACTGAAGTCTCTTGAGAACGGGTTAAATGTTATCTTTGAGATTTTCAAAATGCCTGAGAATGATTTGGTTAAAGAGTTGCAGATTGTTGCTGAGAGTGATAAAGGGACTATGAACGGTCTGAGAGTGGGATCAACAGGGGCAATTGAAGAGGTTGAAGCGTATAGAACTTATGCTTCAGTGATGAAAACTGTGCCAACTGCAACTGGTATCAGGGGCCAGTCCTCAACAGTAAATAAAGGCTTAGGACAGAAACATGGTGACAAATTAAACACCAATACCTTTACTAATAATACCTTAGTTAGTGCCCCAAATTTTATCCCAGAGATGAACGGGACAAAAACAACTAAGAAAACTAACAACAAGGAGTTGATTAACAAAACAACTGTAGAAAGTGGGTTTAATGAAGAAATACTGGCCATCCAGAAGGTTCTAAGTCAAGGCATACAAGATCCAATGGTGACTATGAATGTAGAGCCAAATCAAAGAAAAGAGCTATATATTTATGGAACCGTGGGCAATTAAACAAATATTGTGGCAAGTGGGATCTTTGAAGAAACAATGATGAAGGTTGTCCAGAAGGTCCTGACTTTAAGTCAAGGCCCAAAAGAGCCAAAGGTGACTATGATGTGGAGCTAAATCAAATGAAAAAGTTACATACTTAAGAAACCCTGGGTAACGAATCTCACAGAAATAGAATTGAATCATTAGTATACTCAAACGAGGGTGGTGTAGAAAAGGAGGAAACTTGGTTTGAATAGTGTATGAATAATTTAAGAAAACCTGTTTATCCTGAAATCCCAGGTCTCATCCTATGCTCAATGTTTAATGAGGGGGGGAAGAGGCCCCTAAATAGACCTTTTATTCTTTCACTATTTGCCTCCATACCTGAATTAAGTATTATTGCATCAGCAGACAGTCTGCTGATTGACTTTATCCACAAGTAAATGACTTTGTTAGATTGGTCATACCCTAACCTGTTGTCTTATCTCTTCTGATGAAGGAAGAAGAGTCCCTTCAATGCAGAGGCTTCAACCTGTTTACATTTATGCCTCCAATTCCTGCTGTGGAAGCCCAAAGAAGTGGACCCATGACAAGGAATTATGCATCCTACAAGTCTAAAGCTGGGCCGAACCAGAGCAGAAGAGAAGACAATTCAGATAGTCAGGACTGGAGGTGGTTGGCCCTTTCACTGAGAGACTCGATCAACTCATTGAAACTGTTGGGGAAACCCCTCTAGCAGGTGGGACTCTTTGGAGACTAGTCAGTTGGAACTCACAAGGATGCTTTCATTTGCTAAATAATGTTAGCCTAACTGATAAACTCTCCTCATTTGATTTTGTCATAATACAGGAAACATGGTCTCGGGAGAAATTGGGAATGGATGGCTTTGTAGTGGATGAAATATGTGTAACGGGTGAGGATATGGGACGACCAAAGGGTGCTTTAATGCTGGCTCACAAAATATCTGCACAGTTTAAAAAAACAGGGGGTTGGAGCAATGCACCATCTTTCTTGGCTGTTACATTTAAGACTGGTGTGAATGGCAGTGGTTATCCACTGCTAATAGTTAATGTCTACTGGAATCCGCTTGTCTACTCATATGCTCAACTGGAGATTGAGTTCACCAGTTTGGGGGAAAAAATAGATCTATGGCTATTTGATAACATGGGAGGTCAAATCATAAATCGCTGGAGACCTTAACGCTGATTGTCTGATCAATAGGGTTGTGGGGGATGCCCTATAATCAAATAGGACCTAAGGGTGGAAACCCCAAACTGAGAGGCTTTCTCTGGTTACAATTCTGTGATCTATGGGGTCTATAATTGACCCATAATGAGCATTATTGTCAGGAATGGCACTCTATTAAGAGTGGCACAGGACACCCAGAAAGGGTTTGGGTGGTTGTGCCAAATAAAGTGGACAGATAAGAACACACACAGCGGAAAGGAAAGAGAACGAAGAGTAAGCAAGAGTAGCAAGGGAAAAGATACAGAATGAATACCCTCTTGGGGTGTATGCAGATATAGGAAAAGAGTATTCCACGAACCTTGGAAATACTCTAGCCTTCTGCACAGTTTGCTATAACAGAGGCCCACGCTGTTTGCTCATGACTTGGAACAGCAGCTCTGGGTGTCTGTAATGTAGAAACAGGACAAGGGAAGGGGCAGAGGTTGACTGATGGAACCAACAGACAAGCTCTGTAAAAAGGGTCTACCAACAGTACAAGAAGAAGATAGTACAGACAATCCAGGAAAGGAGGTGATAGCAAACTAGCAGAAGGAAATGAAAGGAAAGTCGTGTAACAGGATAGGATAGCAGAGGACAGTAAGGAACAAGGTTGAGAGCTCAGAGGAGCAGGAAAGCAATGAGTAAGCCCACAGGAGTAGGACTGTAAGGTAGAACGCCCAGAGGAAAAGGGCTTAGGGCAGCAGAGTAAAGCAGACTGCACGGCAAGGATCCCGTAAGGGCCGGGCAGTAAGGAGTGAACCCTGAGGGACAGGGCCGCTGAACGTAGAAGGTAGCAGAGGACTGTAGAGGCTGCTAGGCCGAGAACCCAGCGGAAAAGGTAGGTAGTAGGCAGCGGAGCGTGATAAGCTGCAAAGTAGGAAGGCCCAGAGGACAAGGGCTAAGGCAGCCGGAGTGAGGCAGGCTGCAGAGCAGGGGGCCCAGAAGACAAGGGCTGAAGGCAGCCGGAGTGAGGCAGGCTGCAGGGAGCCCAGAGGACAAGGGCTGAGGCTGGAAAGCAGCAGAGCGTGATCAGCTGCAATGTAGAGGGCCCACAGGGCAAGGGCGGAGGCTGGAAGGCAGCAGAGCGTGATCGGCTGCAATGTGGAGAGCCCGGCAGGGCAAGGGCGGAGGCTGGAAGGCAGCAGAGCGTGATCAGCTGCAATGTGGAGAGCCCGGCAGGGCAAGGGCGGAGGCTGGAAGGCAGCAGAGCGTGATCGGCTGCAATGTGGAGAGCCCGGCAGGGCAAGGGTGAAGGCTGGAAGGCAGCAGAGCGTGATCCGCTGCAAAGTGGAGAGCCCGGCAGGGCAAGGGCGAAGGCTGGAAGGCAGCAGAGCGTGATCCGCTGCAATGTGGAGAGCCCGGCAGGGCAAGGGCGAAGGCTGGAAGGCAGCAGAGCGTGATCATCTGCAATGTGGAGAGCCCGGCAGGGCAAGGGCGGAGACTGGAAGGCAGCAGAGCGTGATCGGCTGCAATGTGGAGAGCCAGGCAGGGCAAGGGCGGAGGCTGGAAGGCAGCAGGGTGGAGCAAGCAACAAGGCAGGGTCCAAGCAGGAGTGAAGGTAAGCAGCATACAAGATCCGTAGGAAGATGCAAAAGGTGGAGGAAGGACTCTCAGATGCAAGAGGCTGAGCCACTGCAGGCAGCAGCCTTTATACTGCCTAGCCCAGCACAGAGGCAGGCTCATTGGTTGCACCTGGCTAAGCACACCTGCAGGCAATCGGCCACCTCCCTTTCTGTTCCTGGGCTGGTGGAAGCAGGGCAAGTCTCTAGGGCTTCTGGGGGGTGTAGTTCCTTTGATAACCAATAGGAACAGCCAGGAATCGATGCTTGTATCCAGGTGCATTATGGTATGCGTAGTTTGTTGGAAATAATAATTAAGCAGCAAAGTCTCGCAAATGGGAAATAAAGTTCCCAAAGTAAATATAGATGGATCCAAGAGTCTGTTGTAAATAAATGATAAACACATAGTCCAAATTGAGCGTAAATGGATGCGCCCATGGCGCAGGCATGACAGTATGCCCCTCTCCAGGCCCCTCTCCAGGCCCCTCCCCAGGCTCCCTGAAGACCGACCTGTAGGAAGAATGTCTGTCACACCGTACAAGAGTCTTACTCCAAAAAGGCACATCATGAAGCACCAGAAACGGGTTGCAAGGTGAGAGTCTTGAATGACGGAGATAGTACCAAAGTTCTGAACTTTTGATGTAGAAATCAGAATAGACGAAGTCTTTGGACCACAGACCCCAACTGTGTGTGCATGAAGAGAGGGACTGCGAAAAACTGCTGCAGGCTCCATGATAGATTTTGCTTTGACGGGCAACAATATGGTGCTGGAAAGTGGAGCCATAGGTACAGCAGAGTTGGTAGCTTTAGGAAGGCTTTCCAAGACATCCGGAGCAGCAATGACAACGTTAGGGTTAGCCGCAGAGAGTTCAGGAGTCACAGCGGCGGTTTTCCCATGATTAGTAGACAGTTCAGAGGTAACAGCAGCAGTGAGATCTTGAATGGCTGTAGAGAGTATCAAGGCGGTAGCAACTGGGTGTGTGGGTGTCATGAGAGAGCCAGCGGGCTGGAACGCACCTGAGACTGGTAGAGTAGAGTCTGGCAGTCTTAGTGCTATAGATACACCAGCAGGAACAACTGGAGCAGTAGTCTTAACAGGAAAACCCTTCGCTGACCTTGCAACAGTTAGCATGGCGGATGTAGGATCAGGAAGAGAAGGTGCTGAGGGATCAGGTTGTGTAGCAGAGGATTCTGCTGCAGTGAGCACAGCTGCGAAGGAAGTAGAAATCTGGGCATCGGGAGCATCAGAATTAGCAGCAGCTTCAGGAATCACAGTAGCTATAGCAACCTCAAGATTTGCAGCAGAGACTTGAGGAGTCTCAAATGTGGCAGGGAGTTTAGGAACCACAGCAGCAGGAAGATCATGAATTGCAGTTGGAAGTTCGGGTGCTGTAGCAGCTACAGATAGTTCAGGTGTTGCAACTACTGGTAGATCGGGTACCACAACCACTGGCGATTCAGGGGGTATCGAAGAAACTGAAGATGTTGATTGCTCAAGAGTGTTGTCTGATAGCACAGCCACACTTTGGCAAGCCCCGCTTGCCAACTCAGCATGCTCGGTGTGAACTGCGCCAGTCTCTTCAGCTGCCATTGTCATTTCAGAAGAGGTTGTAAGTGTGAGTACTGGACAATAGGCAAGGGTGAGGGCGGAACCATCCTTTGACTCAGAGGGATTTCCAATCAGAAGACCACCCTTGTTTTGCGGTGTAATGGCTGTGTGCGTGATTTGACCCAGCGGAGGAGTTAATTCTTTTCTGTCAGTACAACAACCTGAGTTTCTGTGGCTGGAAGGTGAAAGAGCTGTGTCAGTCTTTAGAAGGGATACATATGCTATATTTAGGTCTTCCATCTGCTTGGTATAAGTCTGTATACTTTTCTGTATTGCAATTCCAGGCCTTATGTCGATCTCTAAAGATAAGATGTCAGGTGTTGGACATAGTGTCAGATGGTCTGGTGACTTGTGTCCCTTCATAAGATTCTTATAATGCAAATAAACAAAGTCATCATAGAAGTCTTCGGTCTTTCTTTTAAGGCGTAGGAGTTGTTCGTGTAGCAGGTAAGTATCATTAGTTTGATCTAAAGCTTCAGAAGCTGGTGTGGCAGAAAATTCGGTTGTAGCAATGGGAAGACTGACCTTAGGGTTATTGTGGTTAGTAGATACTGTGGAAGCATTAAGACAACCAATGGTTAGTATAGGTCTTTTGTACCCAGGACCAGATGCACAAACCTCAGGATAATGACTGCCTTGTCCTGTCAAATAAGGGTTTCCAGCATTCTAGGGAGCTTGCCAAGCTGATCTTGCGCATATCACTCTGGCAACAGCGTATTCTGGTTTAGAGTCTCCCACAATGAGTGCTATATCCTTGTCTGTTGCGGTGCTAGAAGGCTTGTCAGAAGACGTAGGAGTGTTTTTCACTGTTTGGTTTAACAAGATCTGTAAGAATTCATTTTCTTGCTGTAGCTCTGCAACAGATAAGGACTGCGGGTCATAGTCGCAAATGTCATAATAATTGTACATGGAAGAAGGGTCAGCTAGCCAGTGAGTATAGTACCGTGCTTGTAAATCTTTGTTTACTAAGGCGAGACTGTCCTTTAGACTAAGGTTCTTGTTTGCTGTCTTTAGGGAAACCTTAGGTTTATGCAAAGGTTTCTTAACCCGAAAGGAAAGCATCTTTGTTCTGTGTGTGCCTTTCCGGCCTATGGAACAGGACATTTTTGGCTCTTGCATTCTGTCAGGAATGGCACTCTATTAAGAGTGGCACAGGACACCCAGAAAGGGTTTGGGTGGTTGTGCCAAATAAAGTGGACAGATAAGAACACACACAGCGGAAAGGAAAGAGAACGAAGAGTAGGCAAGAGTAGCAAGGGAAAAGATACAGAATGAATACCCTCTTGGGGTGTATGCAGATATAGGAAAAGAGTATTCCACGAACCTTGGAAATACTCTAGCCTTCTGCACAGTTTGCTATAACAGAGGCCCACGCTGTTTGCTCATGACTTGGAACAGCAGCTCTGGGTGTCTGTAATGTAGAAACAGGACAAGGGAAGGGGCAGAGGTTGACTGATGGGAACCAACAGACAAGCTCTGTACAAAAGGGTCTACCAACAGTACAAGAGAAGATACTACAGACAAATCCAGGAAAGGAGGTGATAGCAAACTAGCAGAAGGAAATGAAAGGAAAGTCGTGTAACAGGATAGGATAGCAGAGGACAGTAAGGAACAAGGTTGAGAGCTCAGAGGAGCAGGAAAGCAATGAGTAAGCCCACAGGAGTAGGACTGTAAGGTAGAACGCCCAGAGGAAAAGGGCTTAGGGCAGCAGAGTAAAGCAGACTGCACGGCAAGGATCCCGTAAGGGCCGGGCAGTAAGGAGTGAACCCTGAGGGACAGGGCCGCTGAACGTAGAAGGTAGCAGAGGACTGTAGAGGCTGCTAGGCCGAGAACCCAGCGGAAAAGGTAGGTAGTAGGCAGCGGAGCGTGATAAGCTGCAAAGTAGGAAGGCCCAGAGGACAAGGGCTGTAGGTAGTCAGAGTGAGGTAGGCTGCAGAGCAGGGAGCCCCAGAGGACAAGGGCTAAGGCAGCCGGAGTGAGGCAGGCTGCAGAGCAGGGGGCCCAGAAGACAAGGGCTGAAGGCAGCCGGAGTGAGGCAGGCTGCAGGGCAGGGAGCCCAGAGGACAAGGGCTGAGGCTGGAAAGCAGCAGAGCGTGATCAGCTGCAATGTAGAGGGCCCACAGGGCAAGGGCGGAGGCTGGAAGGCAGCAGAGCGTGATCGGCTGCAATGTGGAGAGCCCGGCAGGGCAAGGGCGGAGGCTGGAAGGCAGCAGAGCGTGATCGGCTGCAATGTGGAGAGCCCGGCAGGGCAAGGGCGGAGGCTGGAAGGCAGCAGAGCGTGATCGGCTGCAATGTGGAGAGCCCGGCAGGGCAAGGGCGAAGGCTGGAAGGCAGCAGAGCGTGATCCGCTGCAAAGTGGAGAGCCCGGCAGGGCAAGGGCGAAGGCTGGAAGGCAGCAGAGCGTGATCCGCTGCAATGTGGAGAGCCAGGCAGTGCATGGGCGAAGGCTGGAAGGCAGCAGAGCGTGATCCGCTGCAATGTGGAGAGCCCGGCAGGGCAAGGGCGGAGACTGGAAGGCAGCAGAGCGTGATCGGCTGCAATGTGGAGAGCCAGGCAGGGCAAGGGCGGAGGCTGGAAGGCAGCAGGGTGGAGCAAGCAACAAGGCAGGGTCCAAGCAGGAGTGAAGGTAAGCAGCATACAAGATCCGTAGGAAGATGCAAAAGGTGGAGGAAGGACTCCCAGATGCAAGAGGCTGAGCCACTGCAGGCAGCAGCCTTTATACTGCCTAGCCCAGCACAGAGGCAGGCTAATTGGTTGCACCTGGCTAAGCACACCTGCAGGCAATCGGCCACCTCCCTTTCTGTTCCTGGGCTGGTGGAAGCAAGGCAAGTCTCTAGGGCTTCTGGGGGGTGTAGTTCCTTTGATAACCAATAGGAACAGCCAGGAATCGATGCTTGTAGCCAGGTGCATTATGGTATGCGTAGTTTGTTGGAAATAATAATTAAGCAGCAAAGTCTCGCAAATGGGAAATAAAGTTCCCAAAGTAAATATAGATGGATCCAAGAGTCTGTTGTAAATAAATGATAAACATATAGTCCAAATTGAGCGTAAATGGATGTGCCCATGGCGCAGGCATGACAATTATACATGGACCGTTTTTTTTCAATAATTGACATTTTTTCTATCTGTCAAATTGCATCACAACACTTCTAATGTTAATGTTGATACTGTAAAAGTCAGCGATCATTGTATGCTATCTATTGAAATAGAATGTAGGACCCAACCACAACCTGTTTCTAGTTATTATTAAGAAGGTATTCTGGTCAATCCAACAGGGAACTGAATCAAATGGACTTTTTCCAAGGCACTGAAATTTACCTCAACGATGGTTAAGGAATATGTAGGAGGCCCACTGTGTCAAAGAAGAACTAGGTATTCGGTAAAATAAAATTCTCAATACATCAACAATAATACTAAGCCCATGGACAAACTGAAAGGGGTTAGGTCCAACTCAATGAAAACTAGGAGCCATTGCAATGATTTTGAGGTTCACGAAAGAACATCTATAATGTGGAAAGAGTTATGGCAGCTCCATGGACTGGTAAAGAATGACATTGACCTGTTTAATAAGAGGTAAAAAGAAATGAAGCAGAATTATAAAAACTGGTTGATCAATCACAGAAGTATTAGAGCTCAACTAGATGGTGAATCGATGCTGAACTCTTTAAGAGGTAACAACTCTGCTAATTTCTGAAATCTCATTAACAACACAGAAGGCTCTCAGAAAACTATGGTCTTGAATCCTATATCAGTAGATGTATGGGAAGGACATTTTGGCAGTTTATACAAAAGGGGAACTCAATGGTACAACGTCAGTTTTGACTCTAGTATCTTATGGTTGGTTGACATCTCTGTTGAAAAAGTTTGTAGATTTATTACAAAGTCAAAAAATGCAGGGGGTCCTGGTCCCAATAACCTCTCAAATAAAATCTTGAAACTTAATCCTTTATATTGGGGAAGAATTCTAACTATGTTAAAAACTGACGTATTGGTGACTAAGAGTATCCCCAGCTCTTGGAGGGTCTCCATTGTACTACCAATTTTCAAAAAGGGCTCACGTATGTGCCCCACTAGCTATAGGTCAATCGCCATTGCAGATCCTGATTCTAAAATATTTGCATCAATGGTTCTAGCTGACATACAAGATTGGATTTTGAAGAACCATATTCGCGATAGTAAACAAATTGGTTTTAAGAAAAACTGTGGCACAGATTGTGGAGGCTTAATATTGCGTTGCTTACAAAGTCAATCAATGAGAAAGGGAGCAAGGGCAACATATCTAGCGTCAATGGACTTCAGTATGGCGTTCGATTTAGTTGACAGAGATACATTATGGAAGAGATTGAGTGAATTGGGCATGCCCAAACATCTTCTTTAAATCGTGATTACTCTTTATACAGACACCAAACTTATAGTGCATCTAAACTCAGAGGGTTCATTATCACCAGAGATAGCTACATGCAATGGCTTACGCCAAGGTTGCATGTTAGCACCTTCAATTTTTAATTTATATATAAGTGGTGCTGAGAACGCTCTAAAAAATAAGGGTTTGGTCTTGCCTAAATTGGGGAAAATTCGAGTATCTTGGCTTGCCTATGAGGATGATTTGTTGTTATTAGACAATACTAAAGTGGCCTTACAATGATATATCACTGAATTTGAAAAGTTTATTAATCAGTTACAACTCAAAATGAACCCTATGAAAACTATTATTGTCCGCATGGGTAATCCTAGTAAGAGTGAGAATACATGGTACTGCGAGGGAAAGCATATTAAAATTCAACCAGCATTTAAATATTTAGGTTATTGCTTTTCTGGTACAGGTTCAATCTCTTTAATGAAAACTCAGTAAAATTCAAAAATTGAAGGCAAATGTGTCTTATTGAAAAGAAATTTGGTAAGTTTACAATGAAACCTCTCAAGGAATACTATACTATGAACTTAATCCTGAGGCTTCTATATGGCATGGAATTGTTTGCTTCAGATTTTATGGAGTACCTAAAGCTGCTTGAGGGTAGACTATGGAGAGGTATTTTATTTTATTTTATTTTTTACCAAAGTGTATCCCTATTGAAGTCATCAGATATGAATTGGGATTCAATCTCTGCACTCATTAGTCCTTGGGAAAAGACTCCTGCAATGGAGCAAATGTATTATGCCAAGGGGCAACGATTTATATGATACTGCTGGTATTATCACATCTTGTTTGTTCATGAAGAATTTGCATATTGTAGGTTAAAATTGGCTAAAGAATATGGGTATTGCACGTTGCACATTACTTAACAAACCCAACAAGATAAAAATAATTATTAGAGGTAATGACTGGCTTGATACCTTAAATGTGGTATCCAATTCCAAATTGTATAGCCAGATTTACTCTGCTTGGAAATGTTTTCCTGAAATGGAAGGGTACTTGTGCAAGTAGTCTTCCAGGCAGACTAGGAATTAATGAACGCGTTACCGAATTAATGTGATGCTGACAAATTGAATTAGGAAAATAAGAACAAAAATTGGGGAAGGTTGGCAATGGTGTAGTTTTTGTAAAAAGGAGGGGGTGGAGGAAACACTTCAACATTTGCTACTCACCTGTCCTGCTCTTTTGGGTCAACGCATAGTGTATTTCGCTCAATTTGTGAACTCTATTTCCTGTGTTAACCGAGAATGGCTTTGGCATAGAATGAGACATGAAAACTCAGTGGCTCTTATATTACGAGTCACTGCCTTTTTGAAAAATATTTGTGATCTTTCCTAGTGTCGCAGTCAGTATAGTTTGGGATGTTTTAAAAACTGTATATATTTTTAGGAATGTATTTGATGAGTTTATATTGTAACAAGTAAGTGGACAATTCTTTTAAGATAGATTAACTATGTGTGTACGTTGTGTATTTCTGATATTTTTGTTGTATCATTTTGTAAAGGTTCATTAAGATATTGGTATTTTCCTGTTCTCTTTTAATGAATATAATCAACAAATGTATGTTTTACTGTGAAATTGTATGTTTTTTCTTTAGATGGATATGTTGTGTTTCTTGATATGCTTTGGTAAAATGCTTTTTTATTATATTGTAAAGGTTTAATATAACCCAAAACAATTAAATACATAAATAATAAATGACTGCCACTTTTACCATACCACGTTTACCATACCACTGAATCATGAGTCAGCTGGAGCTCTGCTGGTGGAAATAGACCAAAACTGTGGAGTTTTGATGTCAACAGGAAATGGAAGATTCAGAGTTGATTGAGTTTTTCAAGATGGCCATCGCCATGCTTACCGTTCTAGTTATAATGTTTTTTTTTCTGCCGGTGATACTACCGCAAACAGTAATACCATTACATCTGGGCGGTATTATCGGCAGAAATTCATTTTCAGCAGTAAATCCGCTGGACGTTATTAACGTTACCACCGGTGGAGTGTGCGTGCTACTGCCAGGTTGTGATACGGTGGTAATTCAGCTATAACACTAAGGTGGAATTACCACTTTATTAATGTCCAACTCATGATGAGCCCCAAAGTCCTGAAGAGTTTATGACGTAGATTCAGTGCAGGCAATGCACATAGAGGGCTACAAGCCATATTTACATGACTCAGCCCAAAGTGTTCTCTCAGGATTAAGTGGGCACATTCTTCCTGTCCCCTTGGCAAGAGGATCTGGAAACACAACTTCCAAAAATGTACCTTCAGCCTTTCTTGTCCTTAGGTGTCAGTGTCTGATAAATCCCACAGCTAAAATGACAGCAGAAACGTTGAATACTCTACAGTAAAAAATCCAGAGGCAGGCTGCACTGCTCTAGAACCAGAATAACAAATTGCAAGGGATTGGGAAAAATTGAAGAAAATTAGATGTGCAAGGCATCCTGCCATCTTCAATATGTTAATAATTTGCAACCCATATCTTGGCATTCTAAATGAAAATCCTTTCGTTTATTTACTGTAATTTCAAGCACATAACCCAACCAATGGGAATCTCCTTCAAATGGAGAAATCTTCAATTACTACTACAATTATAGTTGTGGGCAAACCCTTAAATATGTTGTTTAAAGTGACCCCAAATGTTAGGTCCATGTTTTCTCACAAAGAATATCACCACCTGCAATGTATTCTGGTAACTGTAATATTGTTCCATGTAGTTCGGTCCTTCCCGCTAATGCTTCAAATGGATCTATCTCACCTTTAGCTCCGAAGCTAGTCAGAGTTCTATTGATGAAGCATCATAACATTTCAGCAGTTTCCTAAATCCTTTTCATTTTTGAAACATCACTGTATCTTCACAAATTGTATATTGTAAACTTTTACAGACGTTAAAACAGGTTAAAGAAGTTTTGTTTTGTTTACTATATCGATTACAGTTTAAATGTTGGTGGTAGTCACATTTGTCCTCTCACTTCGCTGACGGTTATACCACTAAGGTGGAATTATCACTGTATTAATGTCCAACTCTTGATGAGCCCCAAAGTCCTGAAGAATGTGTGCCTTAGATTCAGTGCAGGTAATGCACATAGAGGGCTACAGGCCATATTTACTTGAGTCAGCCCAAAGTGTTCTCTCAGGACGGAGTGGGCACCTTTTTAGGTTTTTCCTCTTTCTCCTCAGATATGTACCATTGCACATAGAATGCTCAATAGCCTATGCTAAGGGTTTGCATTTATAAACATTGTCACATAAATACTGGCATCAGAAAGCAAGTGTGGGACTCTGATCCACTAATTTGTTTAGTTGTGGACCATGCAATATACTAGGAAGGAGCCAGGTCATTTTTCCAAGGTGAGATAGAGGTTTCTATAATTTTCAGAATGCACAGCACAGATGTACCCTGAAAAGCACCTGTTCTATAATTCAGTACTGACGTTCCACGTGCAGACATGCTTTCTACAACACCTAACAATGGTGTGGTCATGCATGGTATGGTTATAGTGCTGAATGGTTAGTATGTACCTACCAACTGTCTATGCACACTTAATGACCAAACCACAGCATTTCAAATTGGTAGCTGATTGCCAGATTAACAAAATGTGTTTATTCCTCGGAGCTCATGTACTTACATCCAAATGTTCATTTATTTTGGGATTACTGACATCCTCAATAACCTATATCTGCGAACAACTATAACAAGAAGATCATGTGCCCATATCACACCTAGGGCCTCATGACATGTTTGCCTGTCTGGAAATAAGAGTGATGTTAAGCTCGCGGCACCCTTGATTCCAAACTGGCAAACTACAAGTCTGCCTGCCGGAGCCACTGTGCCCAACAGGTCTGATCCTGCTGGGCGCAACGGTCATGGTAAGCAAAGTAATCACGGAAGGCACCGTTAACAGTGATGCCGGTGCTTCCAAGGCCCCACTCCCATAGAGTCCTAGAAAACTCCATGGGAATGGGGATTAACAGAATTACAGACGCCTGACTTCCCGGCTGCCGGACTCGTAATGAGTTGGTGGCACTGGGAAGTCAGGCATTGGTAAATATTTAGGGATCCGGCGGCAACCCGCCAGTAGAACCGACAGGTTTACCGCCGGACCCGTAATAAGGCCCCTAGTCTGCATACAATTTATTACTTCTTCCTAACTACATTATATGTAATCTTACTGTTCTTTCAACTTCAAGGGCAAGCAGCATAAGTGTAGACAGTGATTATTGACAGGCAGACAATATTCGTGAACATAAATGTCAATAATCATAAATGGAAGTATGTTGAAAGCCAACTCTGTACGATTCCTGGAAATTACAGAATAACATTTGGATATATATCTATATATATATATTTTTTTTAATGCCTATAATTAAATTGATGTTCTTTGAATTCCAAGAATACAGGTGTTCATGAAAAGCTATCATATGATATTGAAAGGTATGGCAATGACAACATGCATTTATTCTCATTCTTTTACGTACAATAAATGTTAAAAACCTTCAGGGTATCTGTAATATACAAGTTATTTACGTGAGATGTAACATAATTTTAAATCATGTTTAGTAGCCCTTTACTGCAGTACTTGAATTGCCCGACCTGGAAACCCAACTTGTTATTTCTCAGCAGCCATTTTAGAATAAGAATAAAAAAGCAACAAAGAAGCCTAATTGAACCGATCTTCAATTCTTACTAATGACAAAACAAATATAAAACATAAACATACATTGTTTTTTCAATGCATACATGTTTCTATACGTTGAAAGTGTTCAACTTCCTAACTTTCAGCTAAACGTATCACCAGTTGCAAAAAGTATGTTTGATCTGTGAACTAATTTATAAACCGTTAGTAGACATAAGGTCAAAATGCAAACCAAGTAGTAAACAAAGTGATAAGTAATCAGTAAATAAACCACATTAGCAACAAAATCAACTGCCAGTCAACAAGTGATCGCTATTTATTATTGGAATCAGCATAATTAACTGACTATCCATACATGAATTGGGATATCAATGATACCACAGTTTAAACTACAATTCCCGTTCGACTTTGCTTCAGGCACTTGGGCAACGTCATTTGTAGTGGCCACAGGCCTGAACTGTCAGCGCGAGGGTCGGGTACACAAAGCTGATCCTACCGGTGGCACTCGGTTGGACTCAACATATACAGTCTGTTCCATCGAGCCATATTTTAAGATATGTTTTCAATAGCTGCTTTTACATTTTATTAGTAACATTTATTTCAGTATTTTTGTAGTGCAAATGTTGACGAGTGATTTGTATAGACAAACCTGTTTGGAATCAACATTATTAACTCTGACTATTGGCAGTTTTCTCAGCTTCACGCACTTGGGTGACATCTTTTCGAGTGGCCACAGGCCTTAACTGACTCGCGTCAGCCTGTTTTGGTCTGCACTGGTCTGTTCTGGCCGTATCAGTCATTCAGCAGGGACACTGTCCATTTTGGCTTGGGAAGCAGGACACTTGAATAGTTAGCCGGAATATTCAGGTGAGTCCCTTACACACTGCCCAGCTGGGCGTGGTCCAGTTCTCATGGCGATTATCCAGTACTCCACAGAGATGCTGCTGGATCTTATATATAAACTAGGCCACAATAGTCTATGGACATTATCAAAAATCTTAGATCATGGGATTGAGAGAATCAATACTACCAATGCCTGAGGGACCTCGGCTTCACTACTCTTGGTCAAGGTTGCCTTGGTGAATGCAAGGTTGGCTCTTCTGCATGCATGTGAGTCACATGATTTAATTTTAGCACACAGCCTAAACATACTATTCATAACTGAAACATGGTTTAATGACGCTTCTCCTGTGATATTTCACACGTTGGTCTCACCTGGCTAATCAATTCAAGTTATTAATCAAATCACGAAAAGAGGGGTATTGTTGCAACTATGTATGTCATGGTGGGATGATGTGTCCCATATAAAGTGTGTATCCCACCACCTACTTCCTTTAAAAGGATACCCGAGTATAGATTCCGTGGACCAGCTAAAACCTTTTTGGAAAACTGATTCATTTCAATCATTGATTGGAATTAGGCATCAGCAGATGGTCTGTATCAGGTATTTAAAGATCTGGCGAGAAGACTCCACATAACCAGATTCCATTGAGTTGGGGGAAATACTGAATAGTCATGATATGGGACCTCTTGATGTTTTCCCTTCCGATCAGCAAGGTCGTTCTCCTGATCCCATTTTTGTCCGTGGTTCGGGGGTGATCATGCCTAACACCAGACCGGTTTCATGGTCTGACCATTTCATTAGACCGTTTTCATTTTCACAACTCACAACATCACAATGCACGCAACCCTTTGAAAATGCTGTTCACTAAGCATAGGAGGAACGATCTTCAGGTAATTTGGCTTACAACTAAGGGCCACCCTGGAATGTGTTAACCCATCATTAGATTGTGGAGATTTCTTTGATCATGGGGTTACCACCATGGATTCCATCTGCAAAGAATACCACCCACTTGTACAATGGGCACCAAAGAAGCAATCTGATCCTTGGTACGTCTGCATCACTTAGGAAAAACTATCATCAGATGGAAAATATTTGGAGAAAACAAAAACACCACTTTAGGCTCTAAGTGCTAAAACTGCAATGATACTTTATAAAGTAGCTATCTTCGATGTTAAGTCTGAGTTTCTACCTAAAACAATGCAGTCTTCTTGCAGCAGACCCAGAGAATGTTTCTCCTCTATGTTTAACTTACTTCACCCCAGCAGTCTAGCATCAGCTATTGCACCGTCACAAACCCAAACCAATGCTTTTTTATGTATTTCTTTATGAAGACGATTAGCCAAGTTCAGGATAAAATTAAATAGAATAGGTCACAGGCAGCTCCCAAGGCAGGTCCTGTGACCCCTTTGCTCTCCATCATGCCTCCCACATCAGGTCAACAGTTTGATTTTGAACCTGTTTCCCAGGATATAATTACTAACGTGTTACAGAATTTAAAACCTACAAATTACAAGGTTAGTACTGCCACCTTATGGAGTCCAACTTTATGCTGCAAACACTGTCTATTTTATGAGTATATTTGTTAACCTGACACTACGTCAGGGCTTTGTCCCGCTGGAGCTGAAATGCTCTATAATATCTCCTCGATCCTTAAAACCTTCAAAATTACCATCCAGTATCAGGTCTTTCGAGGCCAGGAAAAATCTTGTAGAATGTGGTAACCTCCCAGCTCCAAGAACATATAGAGAAACACTCAATACTGGGCTCTCATCAATCTGGTTTCTGTCTCAGACATGGAGCAGAGACGGCTTTGGTGGCAGTTTGGGATGAGCTTCTACAATAATCTCAATCTGGCAAACTATCTTTTTTGGTTATGCTGCATCTATCGGTGGCATTTGACAACGTGGATCATAGTAGCCTACTATCATAGGGGGTTCGGCCATGGGTTAGATGGAATTTGAATTTGGATGGCCCTGGGGCCACTTTTAGAAGCCAACCTGGGGCTGGTTTTGAGTTTTACATGATTTGTCTGGCAGACAGTAATTTATGTTACTGTAAGTAACGTTAGTTACATTATTTGACTGCGGTCTGTGGCCCACCACCAGCCAGCATGTACAGTGGATGCATTCATCGAAGAAGATTAACACCTAAGTGTTACATTTGCTTTGATGAATGTGTCACAATAGTTAGGCTGTGCTGACCGTGCCCCAGCCATCCACCAGTCAGGAGGCTGAGGCATCCTCTCCTCGACAGTGAATTGTTATGAGTTGTAACATACATTGCATTTGCAACAAAATTTTCGGGGATTTTGGTGAGGCCGGTCGTGTAAACTGAGGCACACTGACCTCGTGCCTCTCTCAGTTTGTGTTATTGTGCACATAAACACAGTACATGTACATCATATTTGCTGCGGGGGGAGTGGACAGCTGGGTTGGCCAGGGCTACCGCTGCAAGACCTCCTCCTGACACTCGGGGGAAGGGGCCCAGTGGTTGACTCATGCCTGTTGTTGCTATGTCATGCAGGCAAGCTGTGGCAACCAATCATCTGCATGGCCATGCCTGGCGCAACATTATGTGTCCCATCATGCACATGGTGTGCTTGGTGAACCTGGGTTCAGCCAGTCACACCCAAGCACGAGGCACGAGCCGATTGTGGACAGTCTCGGCTGGCCAAAGCATGTGCCATGCAGCAAGACTTCTTCAAGGAGGGAGCTGGTGCCTGCTGCAGTGCCAGTGCATTGCAGCCTGCCTGGCTGTGTCCAGACAAGGAGAGGACTAGTGGACACTGGTCAGCGTGCTCACTCTCAGTCACAGTAAGTACAATTAAAACATAGCATTGAAGGAAGGCGCTGGCCCGAGTCATCTCTTACCCAAGGACAGAGCCTCTTGTGACTATCATTTACCTCATCCAAGTCAACGGTTGCTTTTATAGTGGGTGGCCTGCTTTTTCTGGCCAGACTAGCCGCCTGGCCCAAAGAGTATATTGGACCCCATCCTACTGTCTGCCAGCTAGCAGAAGCCTCTGTCATAGTTACAACAGGGGCCATTATCTGTTGGCTAGCCTTTACAACAGCTGAGTTGAGCAATAGGAGGGACTTGCAAGTAGAGGCGTTCAGTAGAGAGGAAAGATCAGAGTAATGGTAGCAGAGCCCCTTCCCTCGCTGTCCCCAAAGCATGTTACCTATTATCGCGTTCAAGCATCAAATCTTTAATTTATCTCAAGGGACTGCACACCATGTATTTGTACAACAACTAAACTTCTGGTTCTGGTAGTACTGTGAGTGACCCTCTTGAAGAAGTATGCATGTTCAAAAAAGGGGTCCTGCCATTTAAATAATTACATTCAATTACATGCAACAAGAATTACATAATTACAACCAAATCACCTGCAACAAACACCATCAACCCTCCATAAGCAGCATTTTCTGTAAAGTCGTGAATTGATAAGATTCACAAATGAGGGTTTGAGGGCCAATTATTTTGGGGTGGGAGCCACTTTTATGAGTTGAGGGGTGCCTCTTTTTATTAGGTGCTCGGCCCTATTTCTTGTCCCAGTATGACCCCGACTATCATGCCTGAGGATGGTAGGGGCGTTTCAGAGCATGTCCTTAAATGGTTTGACTAATTTCTCTCCAACTTATTTGATACACTACGTCAAAAAATGCAGTGTCCCTCATGGTTCTTCACTTTCACAGCTCTTGTTCAATCTTTATATTCAACTATTAATGAGCATAATCAGGAAATCGGATGTAGGGTTCCAACCATATGCAGATGATACACAGATCTATTTGAAATTGGGTAATTTCAAATAATCCTTTTAAGAGTAGGCCAATGCCTGGAAGAAGTGGGATTGTGGATGTCTCAAAATTGGTTGCAGTTGAATCCAAACAAGACTGAAGTGGCATTTTTTGTACCTAGACACATGTTACAAGAGCAAACCAAGTGTTCCCCACCCACCTGCTTCTTGAGTTCAAGCCTATTATTCCACTAAAATTAGTAATTTGGGTTGCATCTGGCAATCAAACCAAGACTGTGAAATCCAGTTGAGTGCCAAGTTGCAGGCTGTAATTTTTTCCTTGCACCTCTTGCGTCCTGTTCTCCCATGTATTCCGAATAAGGGCCATGCAATGGTCATGGGGACCCTATTTAACTCCCAACTTGATTAAAGTGCTATCAGATTCGATGGCATTCCAAAGAGACCTCTGATAAGGCTTCAGAGGCTTTCATCAACATGCTTGGTTTTTAGATGCTTACATAATCTTGCCCGCAACTATATGGCTGAGAAGATGAAAGGGTACCAAGCAATTAGATTGTTGCGATGGTCTGAAAACTGGTGCTGGTGATTCTCCACCCCTCCCTGTGTTTCTAGGGAAGACAGACGTTCCACAGTGTACATACCAAGACTGTGGAATGCTCTATCATGAGAGTTGAGGAACATGAAGGAGTTAATACAATTCTGAACATTTCTAAAAACATATCTGTTTAAATAAAACGCAGAGTTAGGCTATCTCTGCTGACTACAGTCATATATTTTGGTGGTTGGCAATTTTGGGAGTCCTTATGATATGTGCCCAGGTGCAGTTAAGTCTGCAAGGTCCAGCACATTACAAATACTTCAATTCAAATCTAATCTAATCAAATCACTGTTCACAGATATTCAGGACTCTATAACCAAGAAAATTCAAATGGAAAATCAAATACTTCAAACTTTGACAAGCTTCAAAACCATGTTTCAATAACCAAATAAACAGAGAGGCTGTCTTTTTACAGTAAGTGCTTTATATACTGTGTGTGTGTATATATATATATATTCAGTAAAAAAACTTTGTTAAAGGGACGTTATGGTTAAGTTGTGCTACTAAAAACCTATAAAATTCAGTAAAAAAATGCTGTTAAAGGGACGTTATGGTTAAGTTGGGCTGCTAAAACCTATAAAATTGAGTAAAAAAAACGTTGTTTAAGCATAGTAAAATGGTAGTGGTGGAGGTGTGTTGGAGTTCTGTGGGGGGTCAGATGGCTCCTGGTTGTGGTGGATGGCAATGGATTGTGTTTTTGAAGATGGCCGCCGTGCTCTTTCCCGTTCCTGTGCGATGACACTACTTCCGGTTCCGTGTATTTATGGTCACCACTAATAGCGGTTACCGCTATTTGAGGTGACCGCTATTAGTGGTCACCGCTAATGCTGATGGCTTGGATGCCGGAGGAGCTATTTCCTCTACAGACGGTGCCGGAAATGGGGATTGTTCGGCCTTTTACGGCATGGCGGTGGGGTCATTACCGGCATGGCGAAAAGCTTGTGCCCGCGAACTCGTAATGGGCCGCTTTTAGCGGTCTATTGCCAGCACGGACACGGTACTTGCGCCATGCCGGTATTGACCGGTACTTACCGCCCCGGGTCGTAATGAGGCCCAATGTCTAAGTTAAAATCAGTGCTATATACACACTAAATTACTAATTTGTTTCCTTTTAAAATTGCAGTGAAGACCACTCTCCTGAAAAGAAGCAGCCGAATTTGAAGTACAAAGAAGAATTAAGAAGAAACTTGGTCATTCCAGAAAAAAGTAAGTTAAATACCACCATAATATTTGTACTTTTACTCAAACACACGGTAAGGTTAATTCATGCTATTTCTGCACCTAAAAATAGAGATTGTTCACCATTCTGTCCACAAATCCCCATTTCTTAAACAGAGATTTACAGGCAGAATGGTGCACAAATTCCCATTTTTCGGTGCACAAATGACCCAACTCAGCCCCTAGAATTTTGATATTATAGAACAAACAACTGTTTTAATTGTATACCATTAGATTTACTATTTGTACTTCTCCACACCACCAGCTTACTTTCTACTGTCATCTCAACCCCAGTTTAGTAGCACATAAATTCAAGAATACCCATCCCAACTAGTTGTAGTTGCCCAATGCACAATCACACACCATCACATACAGCTTTATCATCATACTCAGACACTCATGCACACAGAACACATACATTGCAGAACACCCCAACCCATACCTTCTTTATTTTTTTTTTCAATAGACCCTAAAGAATGCCTACCAAAAATCAAGTCTGTAGAAAGCAACACAGAAGTAGAGCAAATGAAAATAGAAGTGTCCAAAATAAGCATCCATCTCTAGCAGAATTTGTAAAAAAAGTTAAAACAAAACAGCTAATACAGTCATTTAGCAAAACAAAACAAGCTTCAAGTACAGAAACTTTGCCTCCTCTATCAAAATGTAAAAAAAAACAAAAAAAAAAACAATTAACAAAAATTCAGCTACCACTACTTATAAAACTGCTCCTATAAATCTTGATATAGTGCCAAGTAAGCATACCGAAAAAAGTATTTTAGCAAAAATGTTCTGTCACAGAGTCCTTCAAAATCTTATAAAAACAGGAGAGAAAACCTATCGTAGGAAATTAATCTTAGAAGCTTTGATATACAGTGGAATCCTTCTCAAAAGAAAGTTATTTATTTTAGAGTTAAACAAAATGAAACCACTAACAAAACTAATGACTGAATTACAAAAAAGACTTCTCAATAAACGAAATGTCAACAGAAATAACTTCTTAAATATCTGTGGAGGTGAGTGGAGTCACACTGCATGCACAGAACCATATTTTAATGAAGAAGCATACAAACAAAAGCAAACAAATACAATTGGCATACATGGTAGTGGACGAGGTTATGAAAATGTTAATAATACCATAATGGAACAAGAAATACTGCTTACAAAAATATCCCCAGAAAACGTAGAATTACCTCTCCATTCAACTGAATCAGAACGTCTAGTATACAAATGGCCATGCACGTCAATGTGTAACATTCCCAAAAAATCTTTCAAGTCTTTACGCCAATTCCTCAATCAATATGTGAAAGGCAAAGACAAAATCAAAATTAAACTACTGCAAAATATGGATACCTGTCCAGTGCGCAAGTACACAGGACTACAAGGACTTTCATTGGCCTGCATTTCAGGACCTACTTGCAAAACCACCTTCCATTATATCAAAATGATATCAACACATCATTCAACTATAAGCAATCTAGTCTATAAACTGCACTATGCTAAAAGTACTGCTTTAGCACTACCCAATTTAAATAACATTCTTCTACATGGTACAGCAAAAGACCTACTTGAAGAAATCGACTATATCCAGAAAACATATTTTGGAAGTAAAAGCCACTTACAGAATGAAATAGCTTTGAAACAAATTAGCAACAATTCTATGCATGGCAACCTTCTACTACACACATACAAAAAAGAAATACTGAAATTAAAAAGTACATCTGCTGAAGTACCAAACAATGTGTGTGTATGTTGCCGCAGAACTTTTTATAAAAGTAACACAAAAACTGTAGACCTAACATATAAAATAGAAGACAATGAAGATTCTAAATGGTTAGAATTAGCTCTCTACCTTATAGCAGAAAACAAATATGAAATAACTGACCCCTTAATACTTTGCAGTTACTGCACTACAAACAACCAAACTCCTTCACGTGCTATCACACATAATTTGGAATTATTTCCACTACCAAAACCCCTACAACAACTCAATTTATATGAAAGCATCATAATTCAAACAGTGCACCCCTTTCAAGCAATAATATGCCTTCAACCAAAAACAGCAAATTTACCTCCCTCTGAATTAGTGAAAGGTATTTGTGGAAAAGTTTTGTATTTACCATTAGATCTAAAACAAAATATGCACACTCTGGGAGTGCAACATCCAATGGAGCAATCTTTATTTATCTTAGTAAATGGTGTACCTACAAAAGACAAAAATATTTGGCAACAACTGGTAGATTTACATAACGTTAGACAAGCCTTGCAATATCTAAAAGACAATAATGAATACTACAAAGAAATTAATATTGAAGAAAACTTGAAGGAAACCACTGAAATAATTCAAGAGTCACCAGAAGCGGGTCAATTTGAGCTTCTAGATCCTGCTACAGTATCCGATATTTTAGACCATTATACTATTCATCCATTGCACTCTAATGACACCGTAGAAGATGCACTAGAAACGTACCAAATGCGACAAACAAAAGGATCTCCAATCAGCATATGGGAAAAAAGTATAGAAGCATATGCTTTTTCTCTACTCTTTCCTACTGACAAAGGAGGAAGATATGATGATAGACCTATTCAAATAACAGCATCAGAATACCGCTTGTTACGGATGTATTCTGAAGATCCCAGATTTAGAAAAAATGTGGAATATATATTCCACCTACTCTTTGAAAGTGAACTAGCAACTTTATGTTACGTATTTGCACACACATTAAAATCAGGATCCCACTTTCAATATATGTCAGCTACACAATTATTACAAAAAGTGCACCAAAAAGATGAAGTTTTACAATCAAGTATTACAAATCTATTAGCAAACATGCGTGGTACTAAAGAGTACTGGTTTCGACGTCATGGAGATGTACATTGTATGATAAGAAACTTTGGCCCACCCACTTGGTTTGTTACATTAAGATATGCAGAATATGCATGGGAAGATTTACATGATTTCCTACGCATATCGAACACAAACAAAACAAACATAGACATACTAACACCTGGAGAACTTTGTTCTCTAGATCCTGTTGATGTTTCAAGATATTTACACCATCACTTCATTGCTATGCTACACTTTATTTGTAATAAAACAGTTCCTCCTCTCAGAGAAGTGCAACACTTCTTTTGGAGAAAAGAATACCAAGCCAGAGGAGCACCACATACACACATGCTTTTATGGATTAAAAATGCTCCTAAATTTGGTCAAGACAATGAAGCCACTGTGTTACAGTTTATTGAAAAATATGTCACTTGTGAAATTCCATCAGAAGCAACAAATAGTGATCTTCATGCACACATTTTACAATTTCAAAGACACATATGTGGCAAATATTGTTGTCGCAAATCCAAAAACAAAGGGAAATACTACACCAAATGCCGCTTTGGTTTCCCTAGACCGGTTACAAAAACAGGTCAAGTAAACAACTTCATGTCTTCAGTTAGACATAGTTTTAAAGGTAAATCACCTAAAAATACATATTACATAAAAAGAACAGAAGAAGAAAAATACATCAATGATTACAATGCAGTTCCATTTATGGAATGCAAACATAGATGTGCAGTACATTGCAGACAATTCCACTGCAGTTGCACGATATGTTACAGCATACTTAACCAAAGCAGAAAAAATAGAGCTCCAAGACCTCTGGAATGAACTGCCATCAGACAAAACACTGTCTCAGAAATTATACAGCTTGGGCATAAAAATGCTCTCCCATAGAGAATGTAGCTCCTATGAAGCAGCAGGCCCCCACTCATGTCCAACTCATGTCCCCCTGCACCCCCACTCCCCAGCACGGTGGGGCACCTGCCAGCAGGCCCCCACTCATGTCCTACTCATGTCCCCCTGCACCCCCACCCTCCAGCACTGTGGGGCACCTGCCAGCAGGCCCCCACTCATGTCCAACTCATGTCCCCCTGCACCCCACCCCCCAGCACTGTGGGCACCTGCCAGCAGGCCCCCACTCATGTCCTACTCATGTCCCCTGCACCCCCACCCCCAGCACTGTGGGGCACTGCCAGCAGGCCCCAATCATGTCCAACTCATGCCCCCTGCACCCCCACCCCCAGAACTGTGGGCACCTGCCAGCAGGCCCCACTCATGTCCAACTCATGTCCCCCCACACCCTCAACCCCAGCACTGTGGGGCACCTACCAGCAGGCCCCCACTCATGTCCAACTCATGTCCCCTGCACCCCACCCCCAGCACTGTGGGAACCTGCCAGCAGGCCACCACTCATGTCCACTCATGTCCCCCTGCACCCCCCCGCCAGCACTCTGGGGCACCCTCCACCAGGCCCCCATCTCATGTCCCCTGCACCCCCACCCCCCAGCACTGTGGGGCACCTGCCAGCAGGCCCCACTCATGTCCCCAGCAACATGTCATCACAATCTAGATCCCTGGCCCTATGGTCAGCCTCCAAATGCCAAACACCCACCCGAGTATTGCATCCACCCACTTAGAAATGGCAATACATGATAGAACCCAATGGCAAGTATTGGAAATGAACACATGTCCCTCACATACACCCAATGGGTGTCAGTGAATGTCAAAACCCATATCATGATATGCATGAAACCAATGAGATGATACTACACATTGAAGTTTGAACAAAAAATATGTATTAAAAGAAACATAAATTGAATCAAAAAAAAACAAACAGAAATGGGAATTAAAAAAATAAAAAGCAGCATGTCCGTGAAAAAAAGCAAAACCAAAAATAAAATCCAAAGTAATGGTGTCCAAAGTCACATGTCCACAAAAAAAAATCCAATGGGAAATAAAAAAGAAAGCATTGCTCCATGGGTAAATTGTAAAAAAAATGAAATCCAACAGTCAACTATATACAGATAAACAATCCAGGGTCCATGATCCCAACAGAAGAAATGAAACCTATCTAATAACACTACCTAATAAAAAAAACTATATACAAAATGTGGCCCATTGTCCAAAGGTCCAAAAAATGCAAAACAAAGAAACCTAACACTAACTACATAACTATTTACAAGGCAGCGGGCTAGTCCGACGGCTCACTTTTGGATGTCTCGGGCCACGGCATCATCGAACTCCTGCTCAATGTCCCGGAGGCGGTCCTCCTCCATGGCCCCGAGGGTCCGCAGGGCCGTCGACGTGTCCACCTCCAACCCCCTGCGGATTGCCTCGAGGCACTCGGCCCGCCTCAGGGCCCTCCGTATGGAGTTCTCCGCCCTGACCATCGTGAGCCGTGCCTCTTCTGCCCGCTGCCGCTCCGCATCTATGGGGTGGCCCAACCGCTGCCACACTCTCCGTCCTGGGTCCTCCTGCCCTCCGGCCGATGCCTGCCCCTCCGATGTCGAAGGCCCCGAGCCATCATGGCTCCCACCACATTGCTGCTGCTGCTGTGCCTCTGCCCGTGCACTGCCTCCTGCTGCCTGCACTGCCTCCTGCTGCCTGCTCTGCTGGCTGGGGTGCAGTCGTTGATGTGTCCACCCCTGCTGGACGTCTGACTCCCGACTGTGGCAGGGATGGCTCCTCCACCAGCCTGGCCGCACCGTCAGAGGCAGCTCCACAGGGCACCCAGGTGACTGATGGGTGGGAAGATGGCACGGAGGACGACTGGCGCATAGGGGGTTCAGTTGAGGAGGGGTCGTAGCAAGCCCCATCAAACGGAGGAATCCGGCCTGGGTGACCTGTCCAGTAGGCCGACGCGGTCAACGAGCCATTCGAGATGACGTGCAGTCTCTCATGAAAAGACTGCAGGTCACCTCGCATGGCCCGTTGACGCAACGCCACACCAGTCAGGACAGGCTCAACCCGGACCCGGATAGCCACGTCCGCAGGCAGAGGAAGGCCAGTTGTCGTGAGCTCATCCCCTGCCTGAAAACGGGTCTGGACGTAGGCATCCCTGCTGGTGCAAGATGATGCAGTGACAGGATCAGGGACAGGATTGCACACAGGCACCTCCGCGGCGGCCTGTGCTGCCTCCTGTCCCTGTCCTGCACTGCACCACTAGCACCAGTGGAATCCCCACCTCCAGACCCGTCTCTGTTGCTTGCACGGCCTCCTCCTCCACCAAACCCCCCACCAACCTGGATGACTCCGTGCCATCTTCCCCGTTGGGCCCTGTGGGGTCCCAGCTGCCCCTTCTGCTGCCGAGGAGTCCAACTCCAATCTCCGCCTCTTGGACCTCCCCCCGCAGCTGCGGCCTGGGATCGCGCACCGGACTCCTCACTCCCGACGAGATCACAACCTGGGAGGGGAGCCGGGCCTTGCGTCTCCGGCTGGCGGTGGGATCCCCGCCGCTGTGCTCCACAGCACCTTCTCCGCCCTCTTCATCAGTTGACGCTGCAGACAGGGAGAAATAAACACAGCATCAGGGACTGTACAATGGACACATACACACATGACAGTTGTACATGAGTGGCATTGGCAAACCTCAGACATGCCATCACAATCCCCAACACACATGTCATTTCAACTGCCACACATGAGCCATACCACAGCCATATCGCAACTGCCAGCACCATCCATACACATACAACAGCATGAGCAGGCAAAGGTGAGCCAGACATCACATGCAACACAGGAAGTGCACACACATGTACACACACCACCACACTTGCATGCATGTGTACACCTCTGCCAAGTGTCGCAGTGTTCAGATGGGCATCCATGTCACATCTGCCAATCAGGCTTCCACATCCCGCTGTCACATGCATCCATGTTGCATCACTGTTGCACCCTTGTCAAATACACACACATGCACATGTACACAGTGCTGATACATGCAGCTGAAACAAACATACATGCGTGACATCACGAACATGTCTACTTACATACACATTCATCCAAACATGTGTGCCACACAACTGCATTTGGCATGCAAGCCTACACACACAAGCACCATCCATGTCTCACACATGACAGCCCTCGCATGTGTTAGCCTCACGGCCCTGTACACCCCCACCATACTCGGCCCCATACAACAGATGTGCAACCTGCACACTACTGAAACATCACCACACGCACAGCTCACAATCAGGATGCATGTACACTTACCGCTCGACTCCAGACGGGTCTGCCTCTCAAGGACCTGGACGTGGAGCGCTGGGGATATGCGTTCCAGGACCCTCATCTGATCTTCTGACAAGTGGCCCCGGCGCCCCTTAGCTTCTGCTGCCTTCAAGAGGCGCCGGGCCTTGTTCAGGGACCTGGACCTGAAGTCCTCCCAGCGCTTCTTGGCATGTTGGAAGTCGCGGACTGCCACCCCCTCCGCGTTGATGGCAGTCACGATGTCCGTACAGATCCGAGTCCGTCCTTCCTTGTCGGCGCGGGAACTTCCGAAGAGGGCATCATACTGCCCCAGGACTTTCTCCACCAGGACACCAACTTCCCTGGCACTGAAGCTGGTGCCCCTCTGCCTCTCTGGCCGGGGGTTGTCAGTGGTGCCAGATGTTGCAGTGCCCGACATGACAACCCCAGAGGCAGGAGTGGGTGGGCAACTGGGTCCTGGGGCTAGGCTGTGGAGCGATGGAATCCCAGTCGGGAGTCTTCGGTTCCAGCAGGGGTGGTCACAGCAACAGCACCCCTGGCTGATGTGCAGGCAGCAAATGGCAGGGCATGTGGGCAGCAGGTAGTCAGGCAGCAGCAGATGGCAGGTGGGAGCGTGCTCGGGGATCTGGGGGCAGTAATTCGGCCTTCTGGGCAGGAGCGTGGTCTTCCGTGTGCTTACGCGTGGCCAGCTTGATACGGAGTGATTTGGCACGTGAAAATTCTGCACATCAGCGTGTAATTCAAGGAAAGGCCCTTAGCGCGTAAGCTCGTCTGCACGCATACCCAATTTCATTGGACAGAAGGCCCTTCAAGCGCAAGCGCCCCTGTGACGTGACGCGCGCAGGCGTGCATGGGCGTTTCAGCGCGCGTGAAAAACTGCACATCCGCGTGTAATCCGAGGAAAGGGCCCATGCGCGTAAGTGACGTGACGCGCGCAGGCTTTTCCCTCAGCACAGGTTAAAGGTGAGCGGGGCCAGCAGTTTGCTGTATGTTCCTTTCGTGGAGACCGACATGTGTTGCTGCTTCCTGTTGTTTTGAGCGCCATCACAACTTCACAGCTATCAAGGACGTATCTCTTCTTTTGGCGGGGGTATTGGCTACACGTGTTTTTCTGCATCGCGCTAGTCAGACGGTGAGTCGCACACGCTCTTTTTCCCACTGCGGGTGCCCCTGTGTATCGTACCAATTTTCGATGTCATAGTAGCCTGCGTGTCCCATGCGTACGCGTTATTCGTGTTACTGGGTGCCACCGCGTACTGCGGGAGGTTGAATCCACGCACGTAGGCTGCAGGGTTGTGTGCACGGTTTTACTGCAGTTTTGGGGTGCCTGAGCGTTGCGTGACCGTCACTACATCACCGGGGTCACATACAGCCTTGCAGGTGCAGGGGGGCTGTTAACATCTTGCTTCCTACCCCCTTCACCCCAATTGCCCAGGTCAATTGTGGTGTACACCTCCCATTGGCACTACTCCATCTGTGCCGGCACTACTACATCTGTGCCATGGTTGGGAGACCACCAAAGGTGAGTGGGTGCCTCAGCTGGGTGTACTCCTCGTGGCGGGCGTGGTCGGGGACGTGGCCGTGGTGACCAGGGAGTAGGGGGACTCCAGGGTTTCCAGGGCAGCCACAGAGGGGGAAGAGGCAGGGGTGCGCCTCTTGAGCACAATGTTGTGCCATGTGTCGGTGCAGTCATGCCACCACCCCCTGTGGTTCTGGGGGATGCTGCTTCTGCATCTGGCACTGGCGCCCGTGTGACCCGGCAGTCCGTTCCATCGACTGCCACGGGCCCAAGGGTAGTGGT
The DNA here is from genome assembly GCA_002915635.3 of Ambystoma mexicanum. Lineage (NCBI taxonomy): Eukaryota > Metazoa > Chordata > Amphibia > Caudata > Ambystomatidae > Ambystoma > Ambystoma mexicanum. The sequence goes on along the minus strand of CM030321.1, from coordinate 839,154,785 downwards.
AGCTGCAGGTGCAGCTGTGGACACCCCCACCCAGGCTCACGGTCTGCCAGCGCAGGCTGTGTTGGCACTTGAGGAGCCCTTGGTAGATTTCCAACAGGCCAGGAGGGAAACCATATGGGCAGGCCGGGCTGCTCAGACCAAGACACGTGTCCCTGAGGCAGTTATGTCACCTGCTGCCCCGAACAGCCAGGTGTTGGCAAGTGCAGGGGCAGATGCACCCAACAACACCCCAGTTGTGAGTCTGCCAACCAGGACCGTTGCGGTCAATGTCCCTGCCACAGCTGATGTTGCTGCGCAGGGTCCATTAGAGGGCACCCAGCTGCCACTGACACAAGTCACGCCTTTGGTCGTCCCTCCACCTGCCACTCCCTTGGCTCAATTCACCGAACCCACTGGCCATACTGGTCAGGGTGGCATTAGCCAGCCAGGGTCTGGGCCACAGTCCAAGAGGAGGAAGGTTGCACCTGCAGCACAGGCTGGGAACCCACACACAGCCATGACCTCCTGCACGTCGAGGAAGAAGCCTTTCAGCAAGCAGGAACTCGACTTCCTCATGGGCTACGTGCGGGGCCACAGCCGTGACATGCTAGTGGGTGCCAATAGTCAGACTACGGCTGCCCAACGTGACACCCACTGGAAGCATGTTGCGGAACATGTCAGTTCATTCGGCCATGAGGTGCGCACGGCGCAAGAGTGCAAAAAGCGTTGGAATGACATTAAACGCAGCACTAAGGCTAAGCGTGCCTCTAATTACAACTTGACTCTGGTGACTGGCGGTGGGCCTGCACCAGAGGAGGAAGAGCTCACTCTGCATGAGGCACTCGTTGCGGAGTTCATACCACCTGAATTGGTCGAAGGAGTGGGAAAGATGCTGGACTTTGATGCCCAGTCCAGTGAGTGTTGATGCGTGTTTGTTGAGGACGTGTGTGTTTCACTTGTGGGATGTGTTGTGCATGATTGCCACTACATGTGACGTATACATGGTTCTGATGTGTAAGTAATGAAATGCTTCCGTGATGCATGCCTCCTCTGCCTGCATGCGGGGACTCTATGTAGGCATGCTCCCTTGCCCCTCCTCCGCCACTCTGCACCCCAGTTCCACCTTTGCACTGGTCTGCTTCAATCTTGCCAATGTGTACTTTCTTGTTCATGTGTCCTGTGTAGATGCTAACTTCCAGCATAGAATCTGCCAGAAATATGCCGTGTGGTACAGCCTTAGTACTTGATGCAGGGTATCTCACTTGTACTGTGCATAGGTCAGATGTCCCGCAGGGACATGAGTGCCCATTCATGCTCCATGTGCATTGCACGCATGCCCCTATGTGTCCTTGACTGGATGATCACTGTAATACAAGTCCTTGGTTACATACATTGCATGGCATCTCATCAGCCTTCCCATGTCAACTGTGGCTCAGTACTGCGTTGCACACATGTTTAGGGTCTGACAATCTGTGTGGCTCACAGGCCTCAGCCTGTTCAATGGCCAATGACTCTGTCCAACTGTTGTTGTGTCTTCTTCACACGTGGGCAGCCTCCAGAGTTTTCATCATGTGTCCTGCTTACTGTCCCATCATCATTTGCAGTGTTGTCACTTGAATCACATTAAGCTGTTGATGCCAGTCAACACTTCCTGTCAAGGGGGCGTGGCCTGGAGCTCATGGTGGAAGGAGGCTAAGGCGCCGAGCTCCGGCCGAGACGCCGCAACACGATCCTGGTTTGACCGCATGCAGCTCACCTCTGGGCGACAAACTCAGACACAGGACGGCGGAACACGCCGCCGAACAGCGACAACAATCCCGAGAAGAAACGGAGCCGGGAAAGTTAAATTCAGCCCTGCACGATCCCTCCCCCTCTCCACCCTCGCCTGCGCTCAAGATGGCGGCCTCCGCGTAGCACTAACGCTGCCAGTGTTACCGCGACGGGCCATCGGCGTGAAGCTCAGCACACGGAGAAGCAGGACAATAGCGGATCCTATTCCGGGGAACATATCCCTTCGCAGCTGCGAAACCGCGCACTGGGCGCCCGAGGCCCCGCCGACACGTGAGACGCCGCGTGCCACGGCCAACGAGATCCGGAACTGCCACCGCTGGGGAAGACCAACGGACACGGCGCAAGCCGATACCCGACCCCTCACCCGAGGACAGCACCGGCATACCTGCGGCGGAGATCAACGCTTACGAGGTGAGGAGACAGGGGGGCCCCGTGAAACTCCATAGCGACATCACCAACCGCCACACCAAGCCCAGCACTCCTCAACCTCCCTCGATCCTGCTACAGGAAGATAATCTGAGCCCCTACAAACATTATCAACTCATCTCACGCTGCCTGGGTAAAGGGAAACACTCTCGCAAAACTTGAGGGCCGCTACCTCTCACCGCGCCACATTCCCGCAGACCTGCCATGTCCTCCATAGGCAAACCAAAACCCGCTACAATGGACAGCTATGTCTCTACTAAACTCAAAACTACAGCTGACCAGCACTCCCCCAGCCCTGATCCTACGAAATCGAAAAACGCAGACCCCCCCGAGAGCCAAGCGCAAGTGCTGGAAGCCATAGCATCTTTGCGCACCTTCATCGACACCAAGATTGACGAATTTAGGTCGGACATTCAGCTTGTGCGACAAGATGCCAGGAATTTAACGGACAGGGTCGCCACCTCTGAGGCAACCATTAAAGAGACAACAGAAAACACAGTGGAACTGCGGGCCAAGGTGGTGGACCTTGAAAGAAAGGTGGCCTATCTCGAGGCGAGAGCCGAGGAGGCCGAAGGGCATGCCAGAAGGAGCAACATCAGGATACTGGGAATCCCTAAGGGAGATGAAGGCCCGAACCCCACCGCATACATAGAAACCTTACTGCAACAAGAGGTAGGCGCAGGTAAACTCACGCAAGGTTTCGCTGTCGAGAGGGCACATAGATCCCTCCAGAAGAAGCCTCCCCCGGGCTCGCACCCTCGCCCAATAATAGCCAAAATACTTAACTTCCAGGACAGGGAATTCATCCTGAGGCACTCCAGGGAGACTGGCCCAATTGAACGCGGCAACTCAAAGATATCCGTCTACCCAGACTACACCCCAAAAGTGCAAAGAGAGAGAAACTCATTTGTTCCAATTAAGGCCAGGTTGCGGCAACTGAATTTAAAATATATGCTGCTCTATCCATCCAGGTTAAAAGTCATCTATAAAGGCCGCTCGATTTTTCTGGAATCCCCAGCGGCTGCCAACATGTGGATGAAGGACAACAACCTAGCCAAAGGCGCAGACACCCATCCCAGAGACAAATGACCGGACCTAAAGAGCAGGTCACACGTACCGTGCATGTTCGCCGACACTAGATCTCACCACAAACACATCCACTTTGCAACGCGGAAGCAATCTACGCTACAGCTCGTAAGCTAAATGCGGCCCTCGCTTGGCCCCACCCTGGACAGAGGTCTTCGCCCCCGCGAACAGACCAGGACAGGCCAGTTGCCTGACCGACCCCACTCGAACCCGACGCCCGGATGGGTTCCGACGGTGCGAGAGCGCCTGAGCACAGCATCGTTAATGCAGTCGCTAGGCGCACCAGTTACAGTTACGTTAGTTGTTATGTTAGATGCACAGTCTCCATATTATCACACTCGAACGGACAGCAGAAGAAACCGACACAGCACCTAAGCATAAGCCGGAACGAGGGTCAAACGATGAAACTCCTCATCAGGAAACCAAACTACCTGAGAAGAAATCGAATTCAATCCTACCTTCGTAGAAAGAAGATTTCTATAGCAATGCTCCAGGAAACCCACCTGACGGCGGATTCCTCGTCCAAAATGGCGGAGAGATGGGGAGGCATTGGAAAGGGAGCATCATACTCCAAATACGCACGCGGAGTCTTCACATGGGTGAACCCAAGCGTTCCGTTTCGCCTACTGGGATCGGAAGCTGACAATGAAGGCAGGTACCTGATACTATGGGGTACCATTGAACATACTACAATTTGCCTGGTCAACTCCTACTTCCCACAACACGGAATACCATCACATGTCACAATGTTGTGCTCTAAATTAGCCCACCGAAGAGAGGGCACCTTCATTTGGGGAGGCGACTTCAACTGCGCCAGCAACGGCGAGCTAGACAGGTCGGCGCCCCTACAGCAACCATGTAATGCCGCTGCCACGGCTCTCAACAACACCCTGGAACACTTAGACCTGGTGGACATATGGAGAGTGCAGCATCCAGGATAAAGATGCTACTCGTATTACTCTGCCCCGCACAAGATTCACACAAGGATTGACTACCTTTTCATTGACAGGGAACAAGCTGCATTGGTGGAAGACACCACATACCTAGGCAGATCGATATCCGACCATTCTCCGTTGGTCATGCAGTGGAGGCTGAGCGGCCCCAGGCCCCCGATTCCGACATGGAGACTGTCCCCCATGGCACTTACTGACCAGGAGTTCAAGGAAGACCTTGGCATTAAGCTCGAAGACTACATTGACAACAAAGAGGGTCCGTATCGAGCTGGAGTACGCTGTGGGAGGCGATGAAAGTGGTAACACGGGGCGAAGCCATTTCTGGAGCGGGTGGTATCCGGAGACGCTTGAAGGAGACGCTGGAAGAACATGAAGCAGAAATAACACGCCTTGAGTCCCACTTAGACACCACAGCCGATATGGAAGAGACCCTGAGGGGGCTCCGAGACGAATGCCGAATGGCCTGGGACAGACTGGCGAAATTCGACTTTGCAGCCAACACCACCAAGGCGCACAAAGAGGCCGATAAACCAGGTAGACTATTAGCATGGCTGTGCAAACGAGAACATCCAAGGCACTCCATCACAGAGATCCAGGATGAACATGGAGTGACACATAAGTCACAACTGGATATCAACACTGCATTCGCAAAATTCTACTCTGAGCTCTACTCCCACGATAACCAAGTACCCAGAGAAGACATCAGAGCCACCCTCGACGAGACCGGGCTCCCAAGACTGACCGCAGAACAGCGAGAAGCACTAGACAATGAGATCACTGCCGATGACATCAAGGACGCGATCAGATCCCTAACCACCAGCAAGGCCCCGGGGAGTGATGGTCTCCCGCCAGAGTTCTACAAAGCTTATGAAGCCACAATTACCCCGATATTACTGGGGGTCTACACGGAGGCATATGAAGAGGGAATTCTCCCATGTACCATGAAGGAAACCATCATAATCCCCATGTTTAAACCAAATAAGCCACCCGAACGCTGTGATTCCTATCGCCCGCTAGCGATGCTAAACTATGACGCCAAGATTCTGACCATCATTCTGGCTAAGAGGCTCGCGAGGGTGATTGGGACCACTGTACATGAAGACCAAAATGGGTTTATTCCGGGACGCAATACCACGGCCAACCTAAGGAGACTGCAGCACGTCATAGCTGAAACCCATGAATGCGACGAGGATCTGGCGGTGCTATCATTAGATGCCGTCAAGGCCTTCGACTCCATCTTCTGGGAGTGGTTAATCGAGGTGTTGAGCGAGTTTGGATTTGGAGAGGGCTTTGTGAGATGGGTCAAGGTCCTATAAAGCTCACCTAGGGCCAGAGTGAAAACCGGACGAATAATATCTGAAGCCTGGGCGATACAACGAGGCACCAGGCAGGGCTGTCTGCTATCACCCATGTTGTACATCTTGGGACTGGAGCCGATTGCCATCTATTGCAGGAAACAATTCTTCGATGCAGGCATAAAACTAGGCAACAGGCATTTCATAATATCCCTATACGCTGATGACGTACTCCTATACCTAAAGAACCCACAAATGAACACGCAGGTCTTGCTCGATGTCCTGGACAACTATGCCCGGTATTCCGGAATCAAATTCAGCAGATCTAAATCTTGTGCATTTCCGCTAGCCAATCTCAACAAGGTGAGAAAGGAAGATTTGCCGGAGGTGGGAATAAAATGGCAAACAGGAATGTTTCGCTACCTGGGAATCAACATAACGCATACCCCAGAGCTTACCCACGATCACAACACTGGAAAGGCAACAAACGCACTCCGCAACTCCATGAAGTTCTGGTCAAGACTACCACTTGCCATGATGGGCAGAGCAGCAATTGTGAAAATGATTATCCTTCCGAGATTCCTCTACTACTTTACAAATGTCTGCTACTACATCCCCCTACCCTTCTTCAGAAAGCTGGAATCACTAATCAGAGATTTCCTATGGGCCCAGCCAGACACAAGCTACCCCTAAAGATCCTGACGCTGCGACACAAAGAAGGGGGGGTGCAACTCCCAGATCTACACATGTACTACTTAGCAGCCCAACTCAGCCATGTCACAAAATGGCTTCACGACGACCCAAATGCAGAATCAGGACTGCTAAGGTTAACAACTTCCAACCTGTTCCCAAGGAAACACTCTGGAACCCACTGAAACAAACACGCGAAGTCCCCATGATTGTGCAGCTGGTAGACAGATTTGGACTCGAACCTGCTCCGTCCTCTCACCTGACACACCCGTATTCCCCTGACAACCCCATCCTCGCGGACACATGCCGAACCATAGCAGACCTCAAGGTGGCAAGAAGCTGGGA